>OY992882.1:93247250-93559773 GCA_963921405.1 Cepaea hortensis | reverse complement strand
GGACGGACAGACAGGACAGACAGACAGACAGACAGGACAGATAGTCGGGAACGGGAACTTATATGACTACTTATATGAATTAAATGAGATGCTCCCCATCAGGGGCTGGGCGAAGCCGGACCGGGTCAGACAGACAGATAGACTGACAGACAGATAGATAGTCGGGAACGGGAACGAGAACTTATATGACTACTTATATGAATTAAATGAGATGCTCCCCACCAGGAACTGGGCGAAGCCGGGCCGGGTCAGCTAGTTGTCAATAAAGAGTGGAAGTTAGACTTTATGTTTGCCATTGAAATCATGGAAAAGTTAAATGAACTGAATATCAAACATCGGGGCAATGGTGTGTTTGCACATTAATTGTATGTACATGTAAAATCATTTCAGGCAAAACTCTCACTGTTCTCCAGACAAGCAAGTGAAAAAAAGATTTTGTCACTTCCCTTTGCTGAAACAAGAAGCCATTTCTGGTGAAATGACTGAAAAGTACAAAGCCCAATTAGACGCATTGATTGAAGAATTTGGATGGAGATTCCAAGATTTCAAGAACTTAGAGCCACAGTTCAGTATTCTCAGTTCCACTTTTATTGTAGAAGCTGATACAGCCACAGGGGACATACAGTTGGAGCTGCTTGACTTACAAGCAGATCTTGACCTGAAAGAGAAATTCAAGACAGATGGTTTGCTGGATTTCTATGAATCTGTATCATAAGAATCATTTCCCAACTTGAAAAACTTTGCAGCTAAACTTTTATCATTGTTTGCATCAGCTTACATTTGCGAACAAGCATTCTCTTGCTTGAAGATCAACAAATCTAAGAATAGGTCTTTATTGTCGGACTGCAACTTGAATGCTGTCATGCGAATTTCAACAAGTAAACTTGCTCCAGATTTCAAGAATATTGTCAAAAAGTGCAAGCAGTTACATACATCTCAATAGAAATCAACAATTATAGTGATAGCGTGGTAGGTTTGTGTCTAAATTAAAGCCATTGATAGATAATAAAGAATATTTGTTATAATAGCAAGTTGTAAAATCTTGTTAAATAAATAGTAAAGGTTTTTGTCCATATTGTCAAATATAATGTATAAGTGTATAAGTAAAATTGCAATAATTAGTTATTTATACTTATTATAATTATTATACGTATAATTACTTATTGTCATAAGTTGCTGTAAACAAAATGGACATTTTATATATATATATATATATATATATATATATATATATATATATATATATATATATATATATATATATACACACACACACATATATGTATGTATGTATGCGGCCCCCCCCCCCCCCCAATAGCTTTACATTTGTCAATGCGGCCCTCTCCACAAAAAGTTTGCCCACCCCTGGACTAAGCCATATGAGTGTCGCAGAAAAACTTGATAGTTTCGATCGATGACAAAAAGACCCGACATTCGTCTACACAAACACCGGCAACCCTTTGATGAGAAGGGGACTGAGGAACAAAATACGTCGCGAAAACTGTCTGCACACGGTCGGTATTTCTGTATGATGTGGGTTGTTCGAGAAACGAACAATGGCGCCATCCGTCTGCAAGGCGGTAGACAGCCTTTGAAGTAGTAGACGGAATGTCTGGACAGACGTCGGATGGATTCTGTGATGTGGGGAAAACTCCCCTGGCTCACAGACAGACCGGACTTTTGTTGCACGAGACAAAGATTTCCCCGATGAAAGCAGACTAGACGGCGGGGTGATTCCAGTCAGTCTAAAAACAGGGAGAAAGCCAGACTCTGGACTGATCAGCGTCTAGACTTTTTGGTGACGTCACTCAAGCCCCGATTTAAAATCCGTTGCGGTAAACAAGTTTGAGTAGTCGACCAAAGGTTCTGAAGTGTTAAAGATCGGCGCAGTATTCCGAGTTGTGTTAATTGAAAGAGACTATAGTGTCAAAGTGTTGATATTTATCGGCGGACATAGATCCAGTCTGTGATTGCATAGTCTCAATCATCAACCGGAATAGGCATATGGTAGTCTATTAATCATATGTAACTTCGAGTATGATTAGGAATAGAGTACAGTACTGTGCGGTGATAGAATGTATTATAGGTGCGATGATAGAAAGTATTATAGGAGCGTCGGCACTAGTAACCTATTGTGTAGCTTTAACTAGCTTGTGTAATATATCATTTAACTCAGGGAGTTAAGGACAATGTAGTGGGATAATAATTAGAGAGATTGAGGATGGTTGGGAGGGATGAAGGGAATGTTAAATGGTAGGATCTTCCAGGAGGGCATCTGCTGGGTTTCTACCCGTTTCCTTTAATCTTTCCTTGTGTTTCCATGTCTCAGACCAATGTGATGAGCTATTTGGCCGTATAACAGAGTTCGGTTCTCTGTTATAGATCTGAGTGCTGCTATCGGCCTACACTCACCTAATTAAGGTCAGAATTGAGTTGCTCTCACCAGGGGATTCTCTATTCTACAGGTTCCACTTACAGGTCCACTTGTTGATGGTGATACGATATACTACCAAGAAGTTAGTATCAAAGTTGAAGAAAAGATGGCTCACGGATGGAAGACAGAGGTTACTGAGAGGCTTGTACACTGGGCTCATGGCCTAGTTGGTCTGCAGAAACCTGATTTCTGCTGAGCAGGACTTGATGAATATATGTATGATTTTTCCTTGAGTGATATGCTACATCACTGTAGAATCAGAACACTATACGTAACACATATACCAATATATATAACTACCTGGAACATTAATAGGTTGCTTTTTTAATATGGGAAAAATCGTATAACCAGTGACCTATGAACAGTTATATTTTCCCATGTGACAATTAAGTTATTGGAAAGATTCTCTGATCAACAAACATTATTGAACAGTGTAAATTCACAGTGTTTGCTAGAGTGAAGACCAATATCGAACAGTGTCTATCATTGATGACCAGCGTCCTGATTGTTCGAGAGTGATCGGAGAAAGTCGTCACGTGGCCGGAGAGACATCTTCTTGGTGAGGTTTTCTGTCCGGAATACTCGATGCTGTTGTGTGCTCAGCACAGTGATGTAACTAACTTTGCTCCTGATTCACTGGTCTGATTCTACATACACCTTAGAATATTCGACACACATTCTACACATTACACACACACACATTTCTCACACACATACTCTTTGCTTTAATAAATTGTTTGTTGTATTTATTTGTTAAAGCTAGAGTTGTTGAGTATGTTGTGTTGGGGAAGAATGAGAGGGGGCATGATCCAGGGGTGAGTGAGAGTAAGAAAGAGGTGTCTACAGGCTGAAGGAGTTTTGTGGACGGATTCTGGTGGTTTCTCTAGGACAATAATATTGGGTGAATTAAAATGTGGGTGTTGATTCCCCTCACTCCAGGGACGACACTAAAGTAATAAAGTATTACTACGACAATGAGGGGGGAAAACCCGGTGCAATGAAGTCGACCTTTTTTTTTTACTCCCTTCCGTGCCATGACACAAGACTGTCAAGAATTTTATCACGCTGCCTTCCTCAGTCTTTCTTTCCACACATCTTTCCGGTTGTCACTACATGTTCTTTTTTTTTTTTTGTCTTCCCAAAATTTGGCCGAAAAATGATGACTGCTTCTTTCTTGTGTTTATGATAAGTTGTCTTTGCGACTTAGCTTACCTCAAAATGTCCAGATTGCTCTTATTGGTTGTCTTATCTGGCCTAGGGGTTAACTTCTTTGTCCGTAATCCCGTATATTCTCGTGAGTAACGTAACCTGCGCGAGAATCGGTAGCGATTCTCGCCGCGTTGGTAACTTACGGGGTGAGCCGGTCGCTCAGAAAGCAATGACAAACTACTGAGCGTAATCTTGCCTATAGTATGTCCACATTTGTTTGCCTTCATTCACGATCAATTATTTTGAAAACTGTCTGTTGCATCGTTATGAAATTTTTCCAGCCGTCTTATATTTACCCCCACCCAAGGAATATGTCTTTGATAGGTCCAAAAGCAACTTAAATCATTGAAAGCGGCAACATTTCTTTGATGTTTTGGGGGAAATGTAGTGAATTCACGCTAACAAACTAGTCTTACAGTAAACCACGTTATTTCTGGTAAAGACACAAGAACAAATCGTAGCCAGGTTCGTATGGGAGTGGGTGCAATAAAAAAAAGTAGCTTACAGTAGCATTGCACCGGGTTTTTATCCCATATGGCTCAGTCTCTTTCCGCAGGGCGGAAATCGTGGCATAAAGCACGAACTCCGTATCTCCAGCGACGACCCTCTGGAGTCTCAGAAAAATGCACTTTTGAAATGAAGGAATCGAACATACAACCCTCGGAGCCCGAGTCAGACGGCTTGACCACTTCACCACGGAGATTCCCAAGAGGGGTGCAATGTGTAATATTAGTAAAGACAGAGAATGTACAGAGGTATGGGGTAAATAATGTGTAAATTGACAGGAAAGAAGAAGGAATATATTTCTTACCTTATTTTTCATTTCTTTCTTGTTTCTTCAGCTGCTGGTTAATAATTGTACACAAGTATTCATGTTACTAGGATGCATTTAGCTTTTTATATTGAGCTCGTGAAAGCTTCCAAATAGCTGTGCGTTAATGTGCCTATGGAGTGACCAGAAATGATACCTCAATTTAGTCATCATGTTTCCATTTTTAAGGATCTGTTCACTGTCTGTGTAGTTTGTTCACACGTACACATGGGTGACAGACCCGCTGTGAGTCTTCGTGACAGACAGACAGACAGACAGACAGACAGACAGACAGACATATATTATTATATAGTATTCTCGAGCCAATCTCTAAATACATTACCATTAATCTTATTATGATAATCCCTATTGTCTGTATGCTTTGATACGAACACGAGCCCAGCATTCTGTTGCAAGCCATTATGCGTATTACCAGCATGGGCCATGACCAAAAGCTGTCCTATACTACTGGGCACATATCGCTTTATCTGTCCATCCACTGGTTGCCATTCCTTATCACTTGTGTGGTGCGCATTGATCCACATTTCATCCAAACACACTATGCCATAATTTTCTTTGCGCATTTCCCTTATTTCACGTAGGTATCTGCTTCTCACGGCTTCTAAATGCGGTTGCTCGCAAAGATTATTTCTACCGCCCTTGTACTTTCAAATAGTGAAGATAATGTCCTTATAATTTTCCACAAAGTTGTTTTGGATAGCTCTATGTTATTGTTCTTTCTGAACCAACCCCTAAGTTTTCTTACAGTCACTGTTTCTTTGGCATCCAGCATTTTTATAATGCTGGATAATCCTGGATATAAAATCCAAAATTTTTATAATTTTAGGAGTCTCTGTGGCGAAGTGGTCAAGCCTTTTGACTCGGGCTCCAAACGTCGTGGGTTCGATTCCAGTTCACGAGTTAAATTTTTCTGAGACTTCTGTGGGTCATCGCTAGAGCTGCGGAGTTCGTGCTTTGTGCGATGCTTTCCGCGCTGCGGAAAGAGACCGAACCATATGGGATAGAACCCGGTGCAATGAAGTCGACCCTGTCGTATATCAAGCGACTTTTTAAAGCATTTTTATAATAGCTCGCCTTATGACATCTTTGTCAAAACTGTCTACAATAATCTTTCTACCTACCGTTTGGTTATTGCGTGGTGGTTTAATTCCAGATTCTTGCACCCTTTGACAAAATGCTCGTTTACTCAAGCCCAATGCATGCATTGTTCTTTTTTCGGAATTTGTAATAGTATAAAACAGTTTCTTGCGATCAGCTTCTTGACAAAAATATGTGTACAACTTCATAGCGATTCTTTGAAGTGTACAATTTCGCATTAAAGCCCATTGAAAAATATTCACACATTTCAATGTTAGCGATTAGTGATAAGATTAATTTTTTTTTTTTTAACAAAAAACACATTAATCAGGTTTCATGAAATAGCCCACATTTTGAGACACCTCTGAACAGTCTTAGTTTGAACAACGCGGGGGGGGGGGGGGGGGTTGGGGGGTTGGCAAAAGGCCAATCCCGTGAAAACACGTACAATATTCAAAATTGAGCCCTGATTGTCTGGCTACGCTGTAATACATTTAAAAATATGAATTTCATCTCAGACCCGTAAATTATATATCTCATATAAACAAACTTTAAAATCTGCTGTAAAATCTCCAGAACAAAAAAATTTTTGTTGGGTGGACATAATGATAAGGTTATACACTAAATTTCATAATTTTCCCTCAGTTGGTTACTGAGATATTGATGTTTATATTGCGGCAAACAAATGTGGACATACTATAGTAGATCAACAGCAGCTGAAAAATGCTGATGTTGACTACAACATCCTGTGAGGGATATGGGGGGAAAAATCTTCTATAAAACCGCATCTCCAAGGCTTCCGGAAATTTTTTGCATCAGTTTACTAATGGTCCAGGACTGGCAGCCATTTGTTAAAGTTGGTGCTATGTTGCATTCAGGAACTATTTTTCTAACTTTCAAGGACAATGCTTTATTGCACAAAATGTACTTTATTTGGTAAAATGCAGTTTTTGCTTGTCCTATTATTTTCTTAATTCTCTGTGATGCATCTTCCGTATTACTTTAACATTTGGGCACAATCTGTTTCTTTGATTACTCCATGACTTCTGTCGTTCTATCATTCAAGCTAAGATTCACTAAGGCCGTCTCCACAATGGAAGAACTTATTATCTCTTCTCTATTTACATAGACACCTTTATCTCTCCTCTTCTCTCTCTACTCGTCTCTTTCTCTCTACTCGTCTCTCTCTCTACTCGTCTCTCTCTCTCTCTACTCGTCTCTCTCTCTCTACTCGTCTCTCTCTCTACGCGTCTCTCTCTCTACTCGTCTCTCTCTCTCTCTACTCGTCTCTCTCTCTACTCGTCTCTCTACTCGTCTCTCTCTCTACTCGTCTCTCTCTCTACTCGTCTCTCTCTCTCTACTCGTCTCACTCTCTACTCGTCTCTCTCTATACTCGTCTCTCTCTCTACTCGTCTCTCTCTCTACTCGTCTCTCTCTCTCTACTCGTCTCTCTCTCTTTCTACTCGTCTCTCTCTACTCGTCTCTCTCTCTCTACTCGTCTCTCTCTCTACTCGTCTCTCTCTACTCGTCTCTCTCTCTACTCGTCTCTCTCTCTCTACTCGTCTCTCTCTCTCTCTACTCGTCTCTCTCTCTACTCGTCTCTCTCTCTTTCTACTCGTCTCTCTCTCTACTCGTCTCTCTCTCTACTCGTCTCTCTCTCTACTCGTCTCTCTCTCTCTACTCGTCTCTCTCTCTCTACTCGTCTCTCTCTCTCTACTCGTCTCTCTCTCTCTACTCGTCTCTCTCTCTACTCGTCTCTCTCTCTACTCGTCTCTCTCTCTCTACTCGTCTCTCTCTCTACTCGTCTCTCTCTACTCGTCTCTCTCTCTACTAGTCTCTCTCTCTACTCGTCTCTCTTTCCCTCTCTCTCTACTCGTCTCTCTCCCACTCTCTCTCTACTCGTCTCTCTCTCCCACTCTCTCTCTCTACTCATCTCTCTCTACTCGTCTCTCTCTCCCACTCTCTCTCTACTCGTCTCTCTCTCCCACTCTCTCTCCCACTCTCTCTCTACTCGTCTCTCTCTCACTCTCTCTCTACTCGTCTCTCTCTCCCACTCCCTCTCTCTCTACTCGTCTCTCTCTCCCACTCTCTCTCTCTCTACTCGTCTCTCTCTCTCCCACTCTCTCTCTATCTCTACTCGTCTCTCTCTCCCACTCTCTCTCTACTCGTCTCTCTCCCACTCTCTCTCTCTATCTCTACTCCCCTCTCTCTCCCACTCTCTCTCTCTACTCATCTCTCTCTACTCGTCTCTCTCTCCCACACTCTCTCTACTCGTCTCTCTCCCACTCTCTCTCTACTCGTCTCTCTCTCCCACTCTCTCTCCCACTCTCTCTCCCACTCTCTCTCTCTACTCGTCTCTCTCTCCCACTCTCTCTCTCTCTCTACTCGTCTCTCTCTCCCACTCTATCTCCCACTCTCTCTCTCTACTCGTCTCTCTCTCTCCCACTCTCTCTACTCGTCTCTCTCTCTACTCGTCTCTCTCTCTACTCGTCTATCTCTCTACTCGTCTCTCTCTCTACTCGTCTCTCTCTCTCTCTCTCTCTCTCTCTCCCACTCTCTTTATATTGCAGCGATGAAGAAGGCGTTTGGCCACGACACGGGATACCGACGACAATCAGTGTCTCATCCTCTCCTTTTCTCTTCTCCCTCTTCTCTCTCTCTCTCTCTCTCTCTCTCTCTCTCTCTCTCTCTCTCTCCACTCTCATACAGTAGGTTACAGTGTTACTGTGCTGTGCGTCTCTTGTGGGCCCTAGTAACACACGAGCGATGTAAATCTGCATGAGCTCTAAAGATGGCACAAGAGGATAAATAGTTGAAGTGGTGTTAAAAGTCCCTCATAGTTTGCTATCTATGTTGCTATACTGTACTCTGTCATACGTTATGTATTTCTGAGATATGTCAGAGTCTCGAATGTTGCCGGTATGCAGGAACATCGTTACGCCCGCCAGGCGAGTATTAGTTACCTGCCCGCGAGGTTGCTGGCTGACGTGACAGCCAGCGGTCAGGCAAGGACAAAGCAAGACGCACGCAGTCCGCGCGCGTCCAGCCATAGAGGGCAAGCGCTTTGTGAGAGACAAGAGACAGCTTTGGGTACTCGGACCGGACTGACGTGTGGGTAGAGAAAGGCTTGTGTAGTTCTGTGCCCGAAAGTCGAGTGCTTGTATTATCTTGTGAGATAGACTGTAAGCTGTGGGTTGTCTGTAAGTGTATTGATATATATTATGTATGTATTGTGATGATCATTCCATGCACAACTAGATCGTATTGCATGTGATCGGTTAATAAATCCATTGAACTACGTGTCGTTGTGTCTCAAGTCCAATCATGTTGTACTTGTACTTGTCTCACATGTGTTAGGTATAACGAGCCAGGTTTAAGACCCTGACATGTGTGGACGTGGTGGCATCGTCCGGCTTTAAATTAATTAAGATTTGAACCTAGATTTGTGAACGTGAGGATTTTTGTCCAACTTTGATGTACATTTAAATGTCAATGTGAAAGATCATCCTCATATATAGTGTTAGATTATTTGAATATGGAGGCTAGATGTGAACGTAAAGTACATACATTTGTTTGATCCTGTAAACGTGTAAAACATCAGTGATTGTGTAACTTGTCACCATTTTGACCTTGTCGACATTGTAGAATCGTCGCCATTGTAACCTTGTCGCCATCTTGTAAACTTGATGTCTATGTCCTTACTGAATGTCATCTTAATGTAAGTGATGTGTCATCAGTGTTGTAAAGTGTTGAGATATTGTTAGACTGTCTTTGTGAAGTTGATTGTGGAAAGCAAGAAGGTTCGGAAAGAAAGTGACTTGTGTTTTTGAAAAAAAAATTGTTGACTGACGACATTACGACCTACAATTACACTCAACGCCATACAAACCTAATCAAAACTTAGTGACAAGCATACACACCACATCAAATAGACGCTAATTTATTTCCTCCAAAACAAAGCAGGTTTTCTGTGCCATCTGAAACCCGTGCCCGTAGAGGTCATTCGTGTTTTGAACTAGCGACCCTACAGTTCCTAACTTTAGTGTGAACCGTTCTCCACCGCATCCAGTACACTTGAGTATATTTTTCTTTCTATATACTTTCGGATGCAAATTTGGGCACAAATTGTAAGTTGAACAAAATTGTAAATTGTAAATTTTTCACTATACTAACAACTTATAACTAATTGTGTATCTGACCATTCATTTGCATTTATTATTACCATCATGTCTTCATTAAACGACTTCATCGAGATGGGTTTGAAGCTGAAGTTAACTGGTGATGAGTTAACAAAGTGGAGTGAAAGGAAATACTCTGAATACCTCCTAGTACAGGAAAAAGCGCACGAACGCGAAGAGAGAGCAGCTGAAAGGACTGCCAAACAAGCAGAGACTGAAAAAGCTGCCAAGCAAGTAGAGGCAGAAACAACCTTAAAGCAATCAGAGGCAGCAATAGCGTTAAAGAAAGCAGAGTTAGATAATGAATTGAGGAAGGCAGAGATCTCAGCTCAGAGTAAGCGAGAAGAGCTTGAATTGCAACTAAAAATTAAACAACTCGAGGCTGATACTGCCATAGACAAAGAGTCTAGGAAAGCTGAAAGACTGGAGAAAGAAAACCAGTATAAAAAGTATCAAGGTATTGTAAGAAATTATACCTCAGGTGACTGCATTGCAGCCTTCACCCAAAATTTTGAAACTTTAATGGACCATTACCAGGTCCCAATGTCTGAATGGAATATTATTTACATGAGGAGTTTGTCAGGGGAACCTCTGGAGGTCATAGAGACTATTCCCAAAGACCTCAGGAAAGATTACCATTATCTAAAATCAAAGATTATGGCACATTTTATGCTAGATGAGGCAGGCTACAGAGAACAATTCAGCAAGTTGAGCCCAAAATCGACTCAAACGTTCTCTGACTACCTCTGCTTAGTCCGAGATATATTTGCAAAATGGACTTCAGCAGCCAAAATAAATAAAGATTACCAGAAATTAGAAGATCTAATTATCAGGGATAAAGTCATCTCATCCCTTCCATCAGCATTTTCTAAATTTTTGCAAGAGAACGAATGTACGAGTGTAGATCAGATTGAGAAACGTGGTTCGGCTTATTATACAGCCAATAAACATTGTTTTGCTGGTGAAGCTATTGATACAAACTTTGTAGCATCGGCTAACTATGAAAAACCTCGATCAGAACCCTACCATAGGCAAAAACCATATAAGCCTACGTCTGAGAAATATAATCATTGTAGATACTGTAACTATTCACACCACCAAGGCGAGATGTGTGACAAAAACCCCGCATATCTTACATATCTACAGAAAAAAAGTCGTATTACAGTCTTACCAGATGTTTTTTGTTTCAAAAAGCATATTATTACTTTTTTTTTGAGGTTGCGAGGTAGTTGCTGGATAGCTGTTGCTACCGATCTGACTGGGTCAATATTGCAACTCAGGTAAACGTCCATGATGACGTCTTCTAATCGTATCCTTAAAACTAAGCTCTGTGTCTTACAATCTTCTCATTCATTCATTCAGTAACATGTCGCCCTTCAGAACCTGGCACACATAACAACCGTCCGGAAAATTTCTCGGTCATAAGTAAGATATCCCGCGTCCGATCCACCCACCTGTAGATCATCCGCCACATCCTGCACTCATCTTCTCTTTGGCCTTCCTCTTCCTCTCTTCCCGGGCATATACCTCTCCGTTATTCTCTTCAAACTTTCGTGACGTTTCAAGTGACCAAAATATTTCAGTTTTCTTTGTTTTATCGTCTTTACTAGCCAACATTCTTCAATATTCAGATCTTGTCGCATTGATTCATTTGTGTGTGTGTGTGTTTTTTTTTTTTTTTTGTTTTTTTTTTCTTCTGTATCCAAGATATTCTTAGAAATGGTCTATAACATTTATATTCAAAGGCATTTATGCGCTGTTCAGCTTGTTTAGTAAGTGTCCAGGTCTCACAGGCATATGTTGCAATGGGAAAGATTTATGCTCTTAAAAATATGTTGTTGTTGTTTTTTTGTGTTTTTTTTTAGTTCTATCCGTCCCACTCCATAATTTATTCAGTTGTTTTAGTCTTTGAATAGCAACTGATATTCGTCTTTTAATTTCTTTCATGGTGTCACCATTGTTGGTAATCAATGACCCAAGATATTCGAAATTTTCAACCACCTCCAATGTTTCCTCATTAACATATATTTCTTTCTCAATAGCAGTTTTATCTGTATGCATTATCTTTGTTTTTGCTATGTTAAGACGCTGGGGCCATTATAAACCCAGACAAGGCATCGGTTGTGTGGTACCCCATGGATAACCGGATCGGTAAGGCCGATGTCCCAGGTATTATGTTGAATGGATGTCCTCTTAGTCGAGAGAGTAAATTGAAGTACTTGGGTATCACCTTTGACAGGTGTTTGTCTTTTAAGGATCATGTGGAGGATGTGGTGGTGAAGGCTGGTAGGAAACTTAATGCATTGAGGGCTATGGCAGCAACCGGGGTAGATCAAAGTATGCTGTACAGGCTCTTTCAGCAGTTAATAATTGCTGTCATTGAGTATGTTTTGGGGCTGCTGACAGTATCAAAGAGCCAGCTTTAAAGGTTGGAGCGCATACAGAATGCTGCCATGCGGTTAATCCTGGGGTGCACAAAGGACACACCAATTATATGCATGAGGCATATCCTGGCGCTATCAACAATGACGGATAGGCATAGGGTCCTTCAGGCCAAATGGTACCTGAGAGTTGCCGCAGACAGGGATCACCCGCTGCAGCAACAATGGATACGGTTAAGGGTCATAGTCTAAGACGAGACAGGTGCTGGATAGCACAGGCAGAACTGTCTATAAGTCAGGTGTGTGATCTAGAGACCATCAATCGTGAAAGAGAGTGGGTGGAAGTTCCGGAAGACAAGACGGACTGACACAATGTAATAATAACACTGGGTAGTGAGTTCAGAGAATGGGCAGCGGGCCGCACTGAGTTTGAAGTGCAACAGCTGATCCAGAGCAACACACATCAAGGTGACAAAGTCATCTACACCGATGGATCAGTGGTGAGAAACAGACGTAGTGGCTGGGGCTTTATTGCAACGGCTAATGGGTGAGTCTTGAAAAAGGAGAGTCTGGCATATGAGACTACGTCCTCTAGCATGTGAAAGAAGAGTGGAGGCAGTAACAGCGGCATTCCGGTGGCTAGAGGAGACTACTGCAATACACGTTATATTCATTACGGATTCAAAGAGTATGCTTAGCAAGGTGGAGAAAGGAATGTTTCGTGTGCAATGGCTCTCGTCGCTTCAGAGGTCACAGATCGTGAGAACTGTATGGATATTTTGCCCTGGCCATGCGGGTGTACGAGGGAATGAACAGGCTGATAGGCTAGCAGGGAGAGCACCTCTTGATGCTATTTTGCCTATGGACAAGGGGGAGGTGGTCGTGCGCTTGTGGGACCAGGTGGAGAAGGCGTAGGAACAGATTGAGAACCCATATGTGGAAAGAATGAGGTTGCGGGGTGTCAAAGACTGAGACAGGAGGCAGGAAGCCTGCCTCATGATGGAACACCACCGGGACGTGGGGTCAACCTCAGATAGAGTAGAGGGAACATAGTGCCCGGGATCAGGGCAGGATAGATGATAGAAAAGGGGGACTATTAACTAGTCCTCACACGGAGGCGTTGACCAGATAGTTAGCACTACTGGTCACGACAGAAGCACGCCTGCGTGATCGCTACGATTGCCACTCAAACCAACGACAGCTAATAGAAGCGTGCTAACTGACCTAGCACGCAAAGAGCCGAAGGACGCATGAAGGTCCTTCCGCGTGGCGTGTAGCGACGCGAGTGAAGGAAGTCAGACTGGGGACTGACTCTGTAGTGTTCACATCGTGTAGAATAGAAGATAGTTTTCGTATAGCCTAGTAGATAGAGATTAGCTATAGGGTTTAGGAAAACTAGTGATAGAGAATATTGTGACTTTATGTGTGATTAGATAGTGACTGTTTTGCAATTGTAAAGAGCCAACGGCAATAAAATGTACTATTTCATTCCTCGCACACGACTTGCAAGTTTCTTGTATGGTGTGGGAGAAGTAATCCGATGATGCCTGAAACATGAGTTGTTGACAGGCAATAGGATTAAATGTGGTGTCAGAAGTGCGGCTTGAACCTGAGTTCAAGCTATAACACTTACCCACGGCTCTAGACTAGGTTTACGGATAGGATATTACAAAGATTAAATGTTTAATTTGTGTCAGTGACGATGACGTATGCAGACTAGATCGAGTTGTCAGCAGAATTGTGCCTATCGTGATGAAATAATGTTTATTTGTGCTTATTAGAATGTTATATATTTAAATAATGTGTTCTTCAAAGTTGTAAGTATTCATATTATGTTCTTCTTTCATTTATTTATGTAATTATTTATTTGTTTTTGAATAATTGTCAAAAATGATTCATGGCGGAGCAATACAGAGGTCAGCGACAGTATTGATTTTTGCAAGCTAAAAATAGCGCTGCGCCTGTGACGTGGCACGATTGACAAACAGTTCGGCCTCGCCACTTGGAATCAGCATTTCAGTGTTTACGAACTGCGAAGCTGCTGCCTGCCTGAATCTTTACGATATATTAACTATTATTTGTTTATTTAAGTTAGAGAATGAATATATTTATTTATTTACACATTATTATTATATTTATATTTATTTAAAAGCAGTTATTGAATTTTTTTTCATACTTTTCTATTTGTTTACCGTCACGAGGGCACTACTTTCGGCTATGCAAATTAGATTTTGTCTGCACCATACTTCCATAGATTAAACTAGGTTAGTAACGAAAGACATATTACTGTAGAACGAAGACAGGACATTGACATTAAATAGTAATTAATCGATGTTCTGTTTGTTCGTGGGCATGTCAGGGTCATTGTACCAATTTGTCAAAAATCTATTTTTCGTTTACGAGTTGTTAATTGTTGCTGCTCTGTAACCAGGGTGCACTACAGCTGATAGATAACGTGAGTGTGTGCCGATGTGCCAAACAAGGTGACCTGAGTAGAAAACTCGTGTGTATTCCGGGGTGCCAAACAACGGGAACGGTGTTGCTGACGTGTTGTTCCTTGTTCTCGGGAACATTAAGATGAGTAAAACCTACGTTTTTGGCATGCATTGTGATTAATAGTTCATCTCTTTTTCAGCGTGTATTGTATGAACAGACTTTGTGCTCTAATTTTGTGGAGAATACAATTTTCCAGATTGTAAACAAAGAGTACAATTTGTAGTGCTCAGATATTAAATAACATAGCATATTAAAGAAAAATAACTGAGTGAAGCAGTCAGTTCAGGTCAACGCGAGCCAATTACCCAGCAACATGGCTACTCTAGCTGACTTCATTAAAGCAGGTAAAGAATTGCAATACACAGGTAAAGAACTAGAACAATATGCGGATCAAAAATTTAAAGAAGCAAAGGATGCAGAGAGAGATGAACGCGCACAGGAAAGACAACACCAAATACAACTAGCTGAGATAACAAAACAAAAAGAAGTGCAAATTAAGCAACAAAAATTAGAACATGATAAAGAATTTAAGCAAAAGCATTTAGATCAGGAGAGAGAATTAAAGCAAAAAGAGATAGATGAAATGGCGAGAGTTAAGGAAAAACAAATACAAGTAGAATCAGATACACAGTTAAAGATGAAAGAGATGGATGTAGACTCACACGCAGAGATCTCTGCCACTAAACTTAAAAGTCAACAAGAAGAAAATAAGTTCAACAAATACAAAAATATTATCAAACCATATTGTAAAGACGATTCAATATCTGCTTGGACAGAAAATGTCGAGTATCAGTTTAAATATCACCAAGTTCCTTTAGAGATGTGGGCTATGATTTATATGAAGAACCTGAGTGGCGAGCCCCTTAAAGTGATAGAATCTATACCAACCGATCTTAGATCTGACTACCAATACATCCGTGATAGGATTATGCAACACTTTTTACTTGATGCCCCTGGGTATCAGGTTCAGTTCTCAAATTTAAAACCTAAACCTACTGAGACTTTCATTGACTACGTCTCAAATGTTCAAAGTGTACTAAATAGGTAGCTTAAAGCAGCTAACATAGGAAAAGACTTTGATAGATTGAAAAATTTAATAACTATGGATAAAGTAATATCCACGATACCATCCTCTTTTGCTAAATTTTTGCAGCAGTCAGACATTGAAACCATAGAACAGTTTGAAAAGAAAGGGTCGGCATATTTTTCTTCAAACAGAAATATTTTTAAGACTTCAAATGACTCTGAAATAGTTTCCTTTGTAAAAGATCAATCTAAAAACTATCAGAGCAATAGAAAACCATTTAATAAATTTGACAAGAAAGATAGAAAAATTTCAAAATGTATCCACTGTCATCTTTTACATGACACTTACTCAATGTGTGACAAATCGCCGAGTTATCCGGCACATCTTGAAAATGTTATTAAGAAGCAACAGAACAAAAGATCTGCATACCGGCGTGCCATTAAATGTTTTTTTTTGTTCCAGCTACGGCCATTATTCAAATAAGTGCCTAGGCCGCCAACGTATGAAAGCCAACAATGCTATTTTACTTGATACATCTTCTGATAGTGGTAGTGAGACTGAGTGTGATGTTGAAAATGAATTACCTGTTAACCAAACGGAAGAGGTGTGTTGTGTAAACGATATGTTGAGTTTTGACAGTTGTGAGCGATGTCACCAATTTCATGCTGACGGAAAATTAGAATGTGGACATACAGTTCCATTCTCATCTGAGAGTGTGAATGCAGCCTTAGCCTCCAGAGGCAATTTAGAGTTCCACCGTGCAATGGTCAATGATAGACCATGCCAATGTTTGCTGGACAGCGGTAGTACCCTTATTGGTCTCAGAAAGGAACTGGTGTGTCAAGAGGATTAAACAGGTGACTCTGTCAAATGCCAAACCTTTTCGGGTAACATTGAAATTTACCCTTTGGCCAAAGCCCGTATTAACACTCCTTTCCTTTCGGGTACATTTACTTGTGCTGTACTTGACAACCCTTGTACTGATTTAATTCTGGGTTGCTTACCCCAGCTAAAACAATGTACTAGCGATGAAATAACTGCATGGAACCAACTGAATGCAGTTAATGCAACAACCAGAGCAGACACTATAAAACATCAAGACACGCTACAAGATGAGAGACTACTGGTGCTTTCTCCATCTAGCACTGATGATACCAACAGACAAAAATTCATAGAACAGCAGAAAGCTGATCCTAGTTTGTCTCCTTATTTAAAAGTATTGAAAGAACGAGCAAAAGTGACAAAGAACGCATCATGGTTCTTCAGATTAAATAATGGCATTCTTACTAGATATTATACTACTGGTAACCATGAGATTCAGCAAACGGTGTTACCTGTACAACATCGCATAACTGTGCTAAAGATTGCACATGAGTCACCGTTTGCTGGCCATCTTGCATATGACAAAACCAGGGCCAGAATTCGGGCTCATTTTTATTGGCCAGGTTTTTGCAATGATATTAAATTATTTTGTCGTTCGTGTAATGTCTGTCAACAGTTAGTACGAAAGGGTAAACATCCTACAGCTGAAGTACAACCTTCTACACTGGCTTCTAGGCCATTTGAGAGTGATTGGGATAATCAATATGCCAACAAAGGGTCGAGAACAATTGAACTTGAACCAGATCAAGACATACTTCTCTTGCTTCCTGACAAACTAAAATTATTATTGACTTCATGGCAAGGGCCATTCAAGGTGGTACGTAAAATTTCAGATGTTGACTATGAAATATCAATAAACGGAAACTTAAAGATATTCCATGTCAACATGTTGAAACCTTACTATTCACGACAAGAGACAGAAGTAAAGACAGACGAACACAGTGCACCCACACCTAGTGATCAGACGACAGACATACACAACGCAACTACACTAGTTAGCGAGACTGGCATATCCGACGAGCATACACTTAGCGAGAATACAGAATACACACTTAGCACCACCACCGTACTGAATCAGGTAGACGACGACGGAATGGAACTACCAGTTCCTATTGTAGACAAGACTGCTACATTAGATAGCATACATATAGAACAGGGACTAACAGACAGTCAACGACGACAATTAGTAGAATTAGTGACGGAATACAAAGACATATTCTCTGACATTCCAGGTAGGACGGACAGAATCGAACACTCCATTCTTCTTTCGGACTCTAAGCCTATTAAATGCAGGCCGTACTCAATCCCACTAAGCTATAGGGAAAATCTAAATAAGGAAATTCTGAATTTAGAGGCTAGTGGGATCATCCAGAAATCCACCTCTGAGTACTCTTTTCCAATTGTTCTAGTTAAGAAGAAAGATTCTACAATTCGTCTGTGTGTGGACTATCGAAAGCTTAACAACGTAACCAAGATCGACGCAGAGCCAATTCCTTCCTGCGAAGATCTTATTCTTGACATGTCCACCTCCAAAATCTTTTCTAAATTAGATCTCACTAATGGATATTGGCAAGTCCCTATGCAGTCTCAATCCATCCATCTTACTGCTTTTTCAACACCTTTAGGACTTTACGAGTGGCGTTTTCTTCCTTTCGGACTTCGAAACGCTCCTGCCACTTTCGTACGCTTAACTAGAGATCTACTTCATGGAGTGACGAATACAGTGACCTATATAGATGATATATGTGTGCATACTGATGACTGGACAACACACCTACTGAAACTGAGACATGTCTTTAATAGGTTGCGACTCTTCGGGCTCACTGTCAAACCGAGCAAAGTCGAATTGGGCCTAAAAGAAATTGATTTTTTGGGTCATGTCATTTCTCAAGGTCAACTAAAGACTGACCAGAAAATTATTACCAAAATTATGAATCTGACCATGCCTACCACCAAGAAACAGGTCAGAAGCCTTTTGGGGTTAGTAAATTACTATAGTAAATTTATTCCAAATTTAGCGGAGATTACAAGTGTATTTTCCAATGTTTTAAAAGCTTCTGTAAAATTGGATGTCAAAGATGCATTATTAATTTCTGCATTGTCAAAATTGAAAATTTTGTTTAGTAATGTTCCAATCCTCCGCTTGCCTAATCCGATGCTCGTTTATTATCTTAGGACAGATGCCAGCAGGATCTCCATCGCTGCAGTACTAGGCCAATTTTATGAGGGCATCTTCCAGGCCAATTTTATGAGGGCATCTTCCATCCGATTTGCTACGTGAGCCGTAAGATCACACCCACCGAGTCCAGATATTCCATATCCGAGTTGGAAGCCCTAAGCGTCATCTATGCGGTGAGAAAGCTGCATCGATTTCTGTCGGGTGTACACTTCATTGTCCAGACTGACAACTCCCCAATAACGGTCATACAGAGTGGTGTACATCGAAATGACCGAATATACAGGTGGTCGCTAATACTACAAAATTACAGCTTTAGTATAGAACATATTAAGGGGAAAGATAACATCTTGGCTGATACCCTTAGTCGACCATCTGATGTAGCAATACCAGAAATTTCCACATAAGAGTGTAGAGTAATAGATGTTAATTTAGTGCAGTCAAATATTCTATGTGAAATATGTTAGAAATACATGAATATTATGTGCTGAACTAAATACCAAAAACATTGACCTGCTATGTGTTCGTAGACATCAAAAGTAAGAACTTTACTCTGGGAACAAATATATCACCTTGTGAACTAGGACAGCTTATTACTTGCTAAGCTCCATATATGTTCCTGTGAATTAGTTGTGTCAAACAGAGAAAAACAGTGTCAGATGATTATATACATACAGACACAAAACCAGTGGTCTACTTTACAAACGAACTCTACAGGTGCAATACCCATAGAACAAATATGACTGTGTAATGGATTTCAAATACCCAGAACAATTGTATAGATATTATGCCAATGAAAGCATGTTTCTGAACATTAATGGCAACGACTAACCTGAGGTATTTAAAAACCATGTATATAAAACTTAATGTGATATGTATCATAATGTTTTAATATAGTGATAAAATATAGATAGATTATGTCATTTTAATTCATAGGTAGATTTAGATAATATAATACTTTTTCATTTTAGTTTAGATAGATTATTAATTTGCCCATTTATTTAGCTTTAAAAGTAGATTAGGATAGTAATTTAAACATGACAACTAATTATAAGAAGTTTAGATATGAATAGTATCATTCAGTTTATTATATTTCACTTTATTTCATTTCATTTGATTTCATTCCATCTTAACCAATCCATTTAACAAAGTTATCATTTAGTAGCATGATTAGGTTACACCATAATAGAATAGAAATATTATACACTTAAAGATACATCATTTTCACCATATAGAATAAGAATATCAATCATATAGTTTGTTTCATTTAAAAACATTAGTTAGAATATGTTATATTTCACATCACCCATTTTAGAAAGGGACGTAACTTATTACATTTCACATTACCCATTTCACAAAGAGACATAACTCATCTCACATCAATTTCATTTCACATAGGTAAATTATATCCCTTAAATTAGATAAATATTAGGAGTAATGTAGGCTTATTTTAGGATTAATATGACAGATAGATTGAAATAGGCAACGCATTAAATTTATATTTATAGAACTAGTATTAGTATGTCAGTATTTAGAGTAATATTTCTGTAGAATACAGTGGTTAAGAATACCAGGGTACAAACCATTAACCCTTTTTTCTTACATGTAAATATGTTGTAAATACTTGACGTGTGCAACGGTTGATGCACAGTCATTAGGCTCAACTCTGTCAAACTGAGCCAAACTTATACAGTGTCACTCCAAGGTTTTTAAATAACTATGAGGGTAAAAGATGCGTGACAAAAATGAGAGTGAAAGTTATGAAATGAAGGTAAAAGATGTGTGACAAAGGTAAGGGTGAAAGATGTGTGACAAAAGTGAGGGTAAAAGAGGTGTGACAGAAATGAGGGTAACAGATGTGTGCCAATAGTGAGGGTGAAAGATGTGTGACAAAAGTGAGGGTAAAAGAGGTGTGACAGAAATGAAGGTAACAGATGTGTGCCAATAGTGAGGTTAAAAGAAGTGTGACATAAGGGAAGGTGAAAGATGTGTGACAGAAGTGTGAAAGTGAGAACAAATTTAAAATATACAGGAGAGAGTGAGAACAGTCAGCGGATTTTTTTCTGCCGCTCAACAAGACTTTTTATTTTTATTGCCGTCAAATGTTGGTTTCAATGTTGAAAATGTGTTGTAATGAATGTATTTTGTGTAGTTTAGTTTAGGACCTTAGTGAAAGTATTTTGAGTCTCATAAGACAGAAACGTAGTCACAGATTTGTATTATACACATGTTTGTGACCACAGTTAAATGAATTATGGCACTTGAAAAACTAACGTACATACACATGATAGTTAGATACACATGTTAGAGGGTAGATTATACGTTTAATTACATCCAAACACACAAACAACCAGAAATACAAACATATAAATTGCATACACTTTTATTAGATCAAAGGGAGATAACTCCGGGTCAGGGGACATAATAGACAACGAAACACTAACTTAACAGTGAAATATGACTTTACACGCGGAAGCGAGATAGGTAAAGCCTGTCGCTCACAGCTTGTGTAATGGTTGTTTAATATTATATGGGGGACATGAAGCAATTCATGTGTTGACCTTCAGAAAGTCAACTTTGTATGGGTAGTGAGTTAATTTACTATTTGAGGGCAGGTCTTATAAGACAACGGTCCGGTTCAGACATACCTATAATTAATATAATATTGCGATTGAGAAGAGGGCTCACGCCAACCAGACAAGTTTGTGGCGATTGCCAGTAGCCAAGTAAAGTGATGCTACATTGTGACATTAGTCAGTAGGTCTATTGAGTAGCCCAAAGCCAGGTTATCTACAGTCTTTGACAAAAATTAGACACACTAATTTTTTAGAAACCTCTTGTGTCACAACCAATGAGTCAAAGTTGATGACGCAACACAGGAGGGGAGAGTGTGTGTCAAAGACTGAGACAGGAGGCAGGAAGCCTGCCTCATGATGGAACACCACCGGGACGTGGGGTCAACCTCAGATAGAGTAGAGGGAACATAGTGCCCGGGATCAGGGCAGGATAGATGATAGAAAAGGGGGACTATTAACTAGTCCTCACACGGAGGCGTTGACCAGATAGTTAGCACTACTGGTAACGACAGAAGCACGCCTGCGTGATCGCTACGATTGCCACTCAAACCAACGACAGCTAATAGAAGCGTGCTAACTGACCTAGCACGCAAAGAGCCGAAGGACGCATGAAGGTCCTTCCGCGTGGCGTGTAGCGACGCGAGTGAAGGAAGTCAGACTGGGGACTGACTCTGTAGTGTTCACATCGTGTAGAATAGAAGATAGTTTTCGTATAGCCTAGTAGATAGAGATTAGCTATAGGGTTTAGGAAAACTAGTGATAGAGAATATTGTGACTTTATGTGTGATTAGATAGTGACTGTTTTGCAATTGTAAAGAGCCAACGGCAATAAAATGTACCATTTCATTCCTCGCACACGACTTGCAAGTTTCTTGTATGGTGTGGGAGAAGTAATCCGATGATGCCTGAAACATGAGTTGTTGACACGGGGGATCGGCAGGGGTTCTAGAAGAATCTCAAAACTGAGAGGGAAGGCCAGGAGAACTTTTAATCAGATAGCGGTGGGAACGATTAGTAGTATGACTCTTTGCTGGCTGTTGAACGAGGGGACGGAGCACGTATGGGAATGTCCTGAGTGCAGTGATGTCGGTTCTTAACTCAACTCAACTCAACTCTCGTAAACGACTTACTTCTCATAGAGCATTCAGAATGTCTACTTGGTCCATGGCTCGTCCGCCTTCCGCGGTAGCCCTACCTGCAAGCCTGTTAGCTTGCTCATTCCCTTGTACACCCGCATGCTCTGGCACGAAGATGAAACAAATCTTTGCCAGCCGAGACTGCTTCATAGATAGCAACCACTCTCTTCGGACCCACCCCATCTCTATCATCCTGAGCATACTAATTGTGTCACTAAGGACACATACCAGATTGAATGTCTGTGTCTCGAGTCATGTTATTGCTTTACTTACTGCCATGACTTCCATAGTCAGGCTGCTTGTGGTCAAAGGAAAAGCGCCAGACTCTTCCTTCACATTATCCCTCCGACCTGAGCCGTAAAGGCCCATGAACTTCTCACTCTTCGGACGACCGACTCATCCGTGTAAATGACAGCATCATCCTCTAACGAATTCTCGAAGACCGGAGCCAGTACTTCTGCCTCCACAGCAGCTAGATTTTCTTGTCTGCATTTCCTGTATAGTTGGATGCACACTGAAAAGGATGTGCAGACCTCTGTTGGCACTTGTACCCACTCCTCGCCAGGTTCAACGTCCTCAAGTGAACACACCTGATGAAGAACGTCTTCGGTTTGACCCATCCACGACTTTCCTCTTTTTAACCTGCTGCCCTTAACCTTCTTAATCTCGCTATGCAGAGGATGTTGTGTGTTTGCGTTGATTCTGAGATAGGCACGTGCTTGGTAAAATTGTATTATGTCCCTCATGGTTGGAAAATGAAGAAGATAGCGCATCGCCCTGCATGCTGTATCTCTTGTACATCTAAGAATAATGCGCATAGCTTCGTTCTGTATCCTTTCCATCCTTTCTATCTGCTTATAGCTGAGAGTCAGGATCGTCATCACATAATCCAAAACAGAAAGACCAGACCCTCGTAAAGAAGACATAGATGGCGCTGCTAACAGTTTGCCGCCGCCATCACCCGCATTGCAGCCAACCCCCGCTTGGCCTTTGTTATCACCTGGTCTACATGCTCAGTATAAGCTAGGCTTCGATCAAATCGTATCCCCGGGTAATTCATCGCCTGCGTTCTTTCCACCGTCTCTGAACCTAGATTTACAGTTGGCATTGGGGTGTTGACAATATGTTTGATCAAGGTTGATTCTTTATATGAAATGCACAACACAAATGGATAGCATTGGGAAGATGCAGTAGAGCTGTGGTTAGAACGTTTGCCTGGCGCTCGGTGGTTATGTATTCGAATCATATCGTGTGTATGCATGTGAAAAATGGACAATAAGAAGGTCAGGTTAAAAACATCTAATGGCAATGGAAGTGTGGTTTCTGGGGAGACAGTTTTTTCATGAAACAAGTAAAAAGATTGTTTAGCATATTTTGAGGAGACATAAACTTAAAAACTTAGTAACCACTGATACCACTGGTGGGGAAAGAGCAAAAGAAGACACGTGGATACATTTCTGGCCACAAGACATAATTGGGTCAAGAACATAGACCTGATCCAAGACTTGTGATCATGTGAGATGACAATCCATGACCGCTCATGCTTATCGGCATGCTCATAATGATGATGCCGCTTTCTTTAAAGATACTCTGGTTGACGTCTGAAGAAGTGCGTAGAAGAGAAGGGAGAAATTGGTAATTATTGTGAGCCTGCCTGCGTGTACGTATGACTGTGTATAAAAACTAAACATTGCAACAAATTTATGCGCATTTTATCTGCCGAAGGGACACTGTACTATCTGACCGACTTTATCGTGTGGCCGACAAACTGCTAATTCGCACACAATGACTGTGTGTTGATGGCATCTGGCGTTTGTCTCTTGCCCGCTGTAATGAAAATGCAGTGGGATTCTCATAATTTCAAGTTGAAAACAATAAACAGTAAACAGCCTTTTTCGCCATAACAGAGAAACGTATACACAGAAAGCTAAAATGTTTGCAGTGATTTCTAATCAAAAATGTCTTATGCAGTCGTGAAAGTCTTGTTTTGTTTTGTTGTGTCTATCCACCGATGGACTAAAGTTAACTGCATATAAATATCAACTATTAATCCCCCCCACCCCCAATCTTTTTTCTTCTACCCCCGAAAGCTTTCAAATGACATGAGAAAAACATTCACAGGTACATGGTGTGTTTTAATGACTGTGCAGTGTTTGAAAATATTGCCGGTCCAAGTTTTGTATTTACCTATTATGTTGAATAAACTGTACAGAGGGTGAATACAAAACTTGGACTTGCAATATTTTCAAACACTGCACAGTCATTAAAAATACACCCTATACTATACATTCATAGATATTATAAATTCACTGATATTGACTATCACACATGGAAGGCAAAGTGCATAAATAGAAATAGACAACAATGCTGGTTCGCTTTCAAGGTCTGCCCAGTCTAAAACGGGCACAAGAAAATGTTTTGGAAAGTAAATGCGGCCAGTACAATACTGACCACATCCTCAACTGTGTGCCGATGCGTCCATATACAGGGTGAATTTGTAATGACTGTGCAGTGTTTCTGAAAATATTGCTGGTCCAAGTTTTGTATTCACCCTCTGTAAAGTTCATGCAACAATGCATCGGACTAAAAGAGTTACAGCTCACGGTCCTACAGAAGATTGACAAGCAACCAGACAATGTTCCACGACCTGTACACACATCTGTCGGTTCAAACTAGGAACTTGTCTTAGTAGTCTTCAATAACAGTGTTTACTTCATGCGATGAGGGGGTCCAATCAGAAGTCGCCGATATGATGCGGTGTCGTTGGTGATAACACGGAACAGTTTGTGACTTTCATACAGAGACACATATTGGCTACAGTTTGCCTATCTTACACAGCTGTTCGACATTCGTTAGGTACGGAATTTTAATCCACGTGTGTTAGTTAAAGCAACAACATTATTTTGTTTATTGCATATAAGAAAACAATGTATATTTCACAAGCAGAAGAAGACATACTATGCATTTATTTACACAGCATTTGAAAGCTATGTGTTTATAATAATTAATTACATATGCATTCTTCTTTTAGTTAAGTCACACAAAGTAAATAAAGGTGCCATTTAAATTAAACATATGCATACATTTGAAAGTTATGTGTTTATAACAGTTAATTATATTTTTATTCTTCTTTTAGTTAAATCACGCAAAGTAAGGTGACATTTGAATAGAATTGTGAAAAACACCGACGTCATTATACTGTGGAAAAGATTCGCGTGTTCAACCTTTCCTAAAACATAGCTTATCAATGAAGTCTTTCCCGTGTTACCTAAGTTTGCATATTCCTGTACTCGTCTTCGTGCAGGTCGATTCCTCCATCTTCTTCTAGGAACCAAGCCTTCCGTGACTGTTTTCCCCAAACCACTGTGTCGTTTAATATGGCTAGAGTATTTGAATTTCCGAGACATGATGCTGTTTATAAGCCAGTTTTCTTCGATATTCAGATCTTGTTCAGTTAAGTTATAAGATCTTGTTCAGTTAAGTTATAAGATCTTGTTCAGTTAAGTTATAAGATCTTGTTCAGCTAAGTTATAAGATCTTGTTCAGTTAAGTTATAAGATCTTGTTCAAGTAAGTAATAAGTTCAAAAGCTCCGACGTTTTCAAAGTAATTCTTTCGGAAAGATGCATGTTCTCAAACATGTTTTCTTTAGCTTGTTTGCTGGTGTCATGCCATAAACTCTTACTACTGTTGAACCTCTGTATTGCTATAGCAAGTCAATGTCTGATTTTTTTGAAGATTTACTTGTTGTTGATTACGAAGTCAAGATTTTTCGAAAAGTCTGTGATATTTCAATTTTTGTATTGTTGGTGATTGGTGTGGAGTCTCCGTGACGAAGTGATGAAGCCGTCTGACTCGGGCTCCGAAGGTTGTGGGTTCGATTCCGGGCCGCGTCCTTCGGTTCACGTGTGCATTTTTCGGAGACGCCTGCAGGTCGTCGCTGGATCTACGGAGTTCGTGCTTTGTGCGACGCTTTCGGCAGTTCACTGCGGAAAGAGACTAAGCCATATGGGATAAAAACAAGGCGCAATGAAGTCGACCCTGTCGACCTTTAAGCGACTTTTTTTTTAAAGGTTGGTATGTAGTTTTGTTTGCGGGAATCTTTTTTTTAGTGAAGTTCGGAAGCAATATTTTGATTTTCACTGTATCTCTTGACAGCCGTATTCAATTCTTATAATCCTTTAGCACTGTTTCAGAGGAGAACTATGTCATTTGCATATCTGAGTTCTAGAATTGGCTTTCCACCAATATAGTAAAAACAATGTATAGACCAATCAGCACTGAATGGGCGGTGTGGTTCATATCACGCCAGCACGTGACAGGACACTTCCTGGTTCTCAGTTTAGGGTGGGTCGACCTAGCAGCACAGGTCAATTTGCAAAAACACAACAGCCTAGAAGGGGATTCGAACAAATGACCAAGGGGCCGACAGGCAAGCGTACTGGCCATTGCGCTACAACGGCTCCCATCTATATATTAATATACTGAATTTTATTCCGTGATTAGAAAAAAAAGCAGCCTACAGATACTAGACAAAAGAGCAGACAAGCTGAACAACATCTAAAGGTGATACAAATGTGGTTTCTGAGGAAAATGTAAAGAATGTCATGGTTAGACTGAAAACCAATGAGCATGTCCTACAAGAGGCACATGAAAACCGCAAACTGATTAGAGAAATTAGACGTAAACAATCAAAATTTTTGGGGCACGTTAAGAGAAGAAATAAATTACAGAACTTGGTGACAACGGTAAGATTGATGGTGGCGGTTGGGGGGGGGGGGGGGGTGAATGGTTGTTTAAAAAAAGGGGGCGGGGGCAGAAGATCAAGGAAAAGCAGAGAAGTAAATATTTGGATGGCTTGGCCACATGCCATGGTTGAGACAAGACCACAGAGCTGATCCACGTCTCTGGTGATCGGGTCAGATGGCGAAATATGACTACCCACGCTTACACAAGTCATCAGAAAATACTTTCATGTGAAAATAAGCTGTATTTATCACTGTAAATACTTTGCTTAAATAAACCAACTTATATTGTGCATTTCAGCATGTAGCATTTACCTAATAACTTTAGTTTATGTCGTGTGATTTCTGCATTATGTACCTAACGACATGCAGCGAAATATGCATGGCAATAAATCGTGCAAGCCGTTTTTTTTTTTTTTGTCTTCGTTATTCAACAACGTATATGTTTACAAGTCGTGTAATACATTTTGGTACCCATCTTTAATAAGGGATCCGCAAACGTCAAATAGTTCAGCGCTTAAATTAGGCACAGAATGTATATTAAATTGAGTAATTCCGGGCTTCTCAAACTGTTGCAACAATTCTCTTCAGCTCTTCGCTCTATTACACAATAAATGCGTACCAATAAATAAATGTTTCATGTTTTTCAAGGGACGTTGCGATCAACCCCAACACCAGCCAATTTTACGTTGAGTAGTTTATCTTGCTTTCTGAGCGAGAAGTCAACATTTAAGCCCAAATGACCGGTGTATAGTGGGTGAAACCGCCACCGCGCCATGGGTGAAACCGCCACCGCGCCATCGGCGCATATAACGTCTAAGAGCGAGCGTGCTTATCATTTCACCTGTGCTGACTATATATATATTTTTTTAAAATGAGAATTTACCTCCAATCCTCCAATTATTTTTATGTGAAACCTAGGCAAAAAGAGTTCCCAGTGCTGATTGTTATAGTGACCACAGATTACTTACAGGTACATTGAGGGTAAAGTTAAAGAAAGTCAAGTATATAGGAAACACTTAGTATGATCTGTGTACATTGAGAAATGACATGGAAATACAAACCAAATTCAACATAGAAGTACAGAACAGATGTGATGTATTTTCTGACCTATTTCAGGGTGTGGGTGGTCAATGGGAAATGTTGAAGAATTCAATCAGTTTTGCAGCAGAAACAACTATTCAAAAATTAAAGAAGGTGGGTCGTAAGAAATGGATGACTGAAGAAATTTTACAACTAATGGAAACAAAAAGACTCAACAAAAATAATCCTGCCAAATATGAAGAAATTCATAGACAAGTCAGAATATTATGAAAGGAGGCAAAAGAAGCGTGGCTTGAGAAAAATGACATAGAAATTGAAAAACAACACAACAGTCAAAATACTAAATTATTGCACAAAAGAATTCAGGAACTTACTAATAAAAGAACAAGAACATCAACAGGCTGTCTAAAAACTAAACATGGCAAAATCATAATAGAAAAAGATCAGATTCTACATTAATGGTCAGATTATGTGAAAAACCTTTATGATGATAAAAGAGATGAACAGTATGATATTCGATTTAATCATGAAGGACCGCCAATTTTGAAGATGAGGTTCGGAATGTTCTTAAACATATGAAAGCTGGCGAGACCCCCGGTTCAGATAACATCACAACAGAAATTATTAAAGCTTTAGATGAATATGGAATACATCAAGTCACCAGACTGCTGAACACATTTTATGATACCGGAAATATACCTTCTAAATTATGTAATTCTGTATTTATTGCAATCCCAAAGAAATCAGGAGCCTTGGAATGTGATCAACATAGAACAATTAGTATAATGAGTCACATCACGAAGATTTTGCTACGAGTTATCATGCAAAGAGTGAGAAAGAAAATACAACCTGAAATTGGGGAAGAACAATGTGGGTTTGTAGAAGGGAAGGGTATATTAAATGTTGTGTATATGCTGCGATCAGTTATTGAATTTATCAATCAGTTATTTAAATTTCAAATCCCGAAACAACCACATAATCAATTTATTATTACTCACTGGATTTAGGAGGTCTGGTGTTCCTTGCCAGTGAGAAGTCCTGATCGTTTGGGTCCCATCGATTGACGGACGTCGGTCGCGGCGATTGGGCAATCTTGAGCATAGCCTACGATGGGTAGCGGTGTGGTGTTCTGCTGTGATAATTTGGTGTGTCCAGTGTGTGCCGCGTGGTTACACACCCGCTTCACACGCGTGATCCGGGACTGTTTCCGGATCCGGTCAGGGATATGCACTACTGACGAGCTCAAACAAGGGCGAAACTCGAGTATAGTGCTTCCATATTGACGTGGATAGGCCTTAGGTTCATACCAGAATGCGATCGGCGTTGCCAGTAGTGGGTTGTGCTCAATATTTAAATTTCAAATCCCGAAACAACCACATAATCAAGTTATTGAACATTCTATAGAAGTAAACAAAGATATACATCTTTGTTTTATTGACTACACAAAGGCTTTCGATAAAGTAAGACATGTCAACATGGTAGATATGCTTGCAGACCTACAATTTGATGGGAAAGACATTAGACTTATTAAAAACATATATTGGAAACAACAAGCTGCCATAAGGATTGATAATGAAGTATGACAATATCAGCCTATTAAGAGAGGTGTGAGGCAGGGATGTGTAATGTCTCCAGATCTTTTTTCCCTATACAGTGAAAATATTTTCAGAAATGTAGAGGATATAAATGGAATCAGCATTGGAGGACGAAACATCAATAACATTAGATATGCAGATGATACAGTATTAATTGCAGACAATGCGTAGGATCTGCAAAAATTAGTAGATGCAGTGAGCAACTGCGGTTGGAATTAAATTGTAATAAGACACAGATTATGGTCGTCACTAGGAAGTAGGAAATACCACAATGTAATATACAAGTAAATGGGAATATTCTTCAACAAGTGAATCGGTACAATTATCTCGGAACAGTCATAACATCTGATGGGAGATGCCTTGAAGAGATTAGAACAAGAATTGCCATGGCGAAAGAAGCCTTTAGCAAGATGAAAAAACATACTGACCAATAAAAAGATGCCAATTGAAACGAGAAAAAGAGTGTTGAGGTGCTACATAGAGCCTGTACTTTTGTGTGGATGTGAAACTTGGACAATAAGCTGTCAAGCTGAAAAATATCTGATGGCTGTAGAAATGTGGTTTCTAAGTAGAATGCAAAGTATTCCATGGATAGACATAAAAACAAATGACCAAGTACTACAGGAAACAAATGAAAATCGTAAATTTATTAAAATATTGAGCACACCCCACTACTGGCAACGCTGATCGTATTCTGGTATGAACCTACGGCCTATCCACGTCAGTGTGGAAGCACTAGACAGAGTATTTCAACGTTACCCATCGTAGGCTGTAGTTCAAGATTTGCCCAACCGCCGCGTCTGACGTCCGTCCTTCGATGTGGACCCGAACGATCAGGTGATTAGAGAAATTAGACGTAGACAGTCAACATTTTTTGGACATGTTATGAGAAGAAATGAATTGGAGAACTTGGTGACAACTGGCAAGATCGAAGGGAACAGACCAAGGGGAAGACCGAGAAGTAAATCCCTGGATGGCTTGGCCACGTTCTCGAGATAGGAACACTGAGCTGATCCACGACTCTGGTGATCGAGTCAAATGGCGAGTCATGACCGCCCACGTTTTCCTGTATGGCACATGATGGATGGATGGAAACCTAGGCCCTGATGTCATGAGCACAGTCGACGAAAGTTCGACCCCTAGCGCGTCACCTGCTAAGTGAGGGACAGATTGGCCACCTTTTCCTCCATGCATTCCAGCCTAAACAAATGTGATGGCTCTATCATATCTCAGACCAAAAGCAGGAAACTGCTTCGGGATGTTTGTTTTTGTTTTTTAACCGAGGGACTCGACCTGGAGATGCTCTCCTCTAATTATTCTTGCCCATGACCTACCTGGTTGCTGCTGACAGCTTCACAGTTTTACATTACTTCTCTGTTATAACAATGTGATTGTGATATTCCATCTTATATCCAGACAACATAACTGAGAGGAAATGTCAACTCTGAGAGAATTGTGTTCAGGAATACCATTAGACCCACTGCCAGATCCCCGACCACGTGACGACAGAGTTCCACACGCACCAGTTCGAACCCCTGATCTAAATAAGGATGAGGAAAGAGTATGTGTTTCTATAATATATGATAATATTAAATGTGTTGCTAGTAGTGTGGTTGTGGACGGGATGATCTATCTAATCGCTAGGAGGTTGCGCAGGCAAGGGCATGCGCTCTGTCGGACGACTTTTCGATGCCTGCACTCAAGGTTCACTGTGCGAGGAAAAGAGTGGCCGCCAATTCCTCCGTACAATCGGGCCTAAATAAATTAATAGTCGGAACACTTTACTTACACACACGAGGTTACTGCTAAGGGAGATGATTAGTGCTGTAGTGGTTTTGATCACAGGAATTCGGCAAGCTTAGGCTGCCGAACAGCTTATACAGGCCACACTGTTACTCACTGCGGAATCCAGGTGGCTCTTGGATAGTGTTACGAACTACTACTACTACTACTACTACTACTACTACTACTACTACTACTACTACTACTACTACTACTACTACTACTACTACTACTACTACTACTACTACTACTACTACTACCGCCACCACCAACACCACCACCACCAACACTACTACCACCACTACTACTACTATTACTACTAACTAGTGTGCAGTGATGTAGTTCGACATAATATATAGGAAAGCTTCTTCTTCTTCTTCTTCTTCTTCTTCTTCTTCTTCTTCTTCTTCTTCTTCTTCTTCTTCTTCTTCTTCTTCTTCTTCTTCTTCTTCTTCTTCTTCTTCTTCTTCTTCTTCTTCTCCTTGTTCTTCTTCTTCTTCTTCTTCTTCTTCTTCTTCTTCTTCTTCTTCTTCTTCTTCTTCTTCTTCTTCTTCTACTTCTTCTTCTTCTTCTTCTACTTCTTCTTCTTTTTATTCTTTTCCTCCTTCCACCCGACTTACAGTTATTGGTTCATTCTTTACCAAGAACTCCACAGTATGTTCACAGGTTAATCGCTACATCAAATACTTCTTTGAAGAAAAATTGTTTTGACCAGTCAACAAACGACCTATAAAGGACTTTTCCATACGTGCTCCGCTATCTGATTAAAATTTCTCCCGGTCTTCCCTCTCAGTTTTGAGATTCTTCCAGAATCCCTGCCGATCCGCCGTAATCTCATTCTTTCCACATATGGGTTCTCAATCTGTTTCCCCGCGTTCTCCACCTGCTCCCACAAGCGCATGACCACCTCCCCCTTGTCCATAGGCAATCTACCACCAAGAGGTGCATTCCCTGCTAGCCTATCAGCCTGTTCATTCCCCGGCACCCCTGCTTGCCAGGGCAAAATTTCCATACAGTTCTCACAATCTGTGACCTCTGAAGCGACGATAGCCATTCCACACGAAACATTCCTTTCTCAATCTTACTAAGCATGCTCTTTGAATCCGTAATTAATACAATGTGTGTTGCAGTAGTCTCCTCTTGCCAACGGAATGCCGCTGTTACTGCTTCCACCTCCATTCTCATGCTGGAGGTCGTAATCTCATATGCCAGACTCTCCTTTTTCAAGACTCGTCCAATAGCCTTTGCAATAAAACCCCAACCACTACGTCTGTTTCTTACCACTGATCCATCGGCGTAGATAACGATGTCACCTTAACGTGTGTTACTCTGGATCAGTTGTTGACTTCAAACTCAGTGCGGCCCGATACCCATTCACTCCACTCAGAACCAGTGTTACTATTACATTGTGCCAGTCCGTCATGTCTTCCGGAACTTCAACCCACTCTTTTTCACGATTGATAGTCTCTAAATCACACACCTGACTTATAGAAAGATCGACCTGTGCCATCCAGGACCTGCCTCGTCTTAGTCTATGACCCTTGACCATATCCATGGCTGCATGCAGGGGTGATGCCTGAGGGACCCTATGCCTATCCGTCATTGTTGGTAGCGCCGGGATATGCCTCGTGCATATAATTGGTGTTTCCTTTGTGCACCCCTGGAATACCCGCATGGCAACATTCTGTATGCGCTCCAACCTTTCAAGCTGGCTCTTTGATACTGTCAGCAGCCCTAAACCATACTCATTGACAGAAATTATTAACTGCTGAAAGAGCCTGTAAAGCATCCTCTGATACCCCGGTTACTGCCATAGATCTCATTGCATTAAGTCCCCTACCAGTCTTCACCACCAAAGCCTCCATATGATCCTTAAAAGACAAACACCTGTCAAAGGTGATAGCCAAGTACTAACTAGTGTGCAGTGATGTAGTTCGACATAATATATAGGAAAGCTACTTCTTCTTCTTCTTCTTCTTCTTGTTCTTCTTCCTCTTCTTCTTCTTCTTCTTTTTCTTCTTCTTCTTCTTCTTCTTCTTCTTCTTCTTCTTCTTCTTCTTCTTCTTCTTCTTCTTCTTCTTCTTCTTCTTCTTCTTCTTCTTCTTCTTCTTCTTCTTCTTCTTCAACATAATACCTGGGACATATGTCTTGACGATCCGGTTATCCAGTGAGTACCACACAACCGATGCCTTTTCTGGGTTTATAACGGCTCGTGCGTCCCTGCACCACTCTGCCACCCTGTTTACTGCCACCTATAAGTCTCCCGCCAAACTGGCCCTATCTCTGCCCTGTCTGTACACCAGCATATCATCTGAAAATATCAAGATTCTACCCACACCTGGTGTCTCAATAGCTGCGATTTTGCTGGTGTAGATATTAAAGAGGACGAGGCAGATCTCTGTGCAACCCAGGTATTATAGTACGAGCTAAAACAGATCTGAATATAGAATGAGTCACAACCTGTTGTTCTGAGCTATGTAAGGCAGATCAATAAATATAACCTTCTATGTTGTTGTTTTTCTCTAGCTAGCTGTTCAGAACGCCCTTCGGTACTTTCCGCCGAAGTATCATGAAATACTGGCACCGGAATTCGCAATTGAACTGCGGACGTACGGCCATATCTACATGTACCGCTTCAGACCACAGATTGAGATGAGGTAGGGCCTATAAATTATTTACATTGCAAATAATTTGATCACAGAATGAGAAGAGGAGTAACTTATCGATTTTTTCTATTTCAGATAATGTGTTTCAAATGCTTTGGTTTATTGTTCGTTTAACTTAGCACTTTTGGGGTTAATTTGTCTAACCTGTGTAGATGAACATATGAGGAGTTAAGAAGCGAAATCACAGCACTCAGGAAAGTTTCAAACGTGCTCCATTCTCGTCTGCAACAGCCAGCAAAGAGTCCCAACACTAATTGTACCAGTCTCAGTGTAATTATGTGTCCGTCTGGCGTTTTATCTGAGTTTATAGTGTCGGCCAGATCCTCTGGTCACTTCCTACAGCACCATTGTCTCTAAGTCTGGATAATCTGACTGTTCTTCTGTACTATACACATACTATAAAAGGGCCCTGACCATATATATGCCTTATCATGCATCAGTACCCCACCAAGGGATGCAGACCCAGCCAATTTGTCCCCCTGTTCGTTACCCATCACACCAGCATGTCCAGGGGGAACAATCCAACAGATGCTCTCTATTTTGGATTGTTGAATGGAAGCCCGCCACTCTGCCTGAAACATGCCGGTCTTCACCGTTCTCATCATACTTTTGGAAATAATTATGAAATATCTATTAAGCTATTTCTTCATAATGGTCAAGCCATCTAACTCGGGCTCCGAAGGTTGTGGGTTCGATTCCGGGCCGCGTCCTTCGGTTCACGAGTGCATTTTTTTTTCGGAGACTCCTGAGGATTGTCGCTGGAGTTACGGAGTTCGTGCTTTGTGCAACACTTTCCGCGCTGCGGTAAGAGACTGAGCCATATGGGATAACAACCCGGTGCAATGAATTCGACACTGTCGACTTTTAAGCGACTTTTTTAAGCGACTCCATAAGCCAAATGCTGCATTAACAGGCCAAGTCCTGTTATTAAGTGGAGTAAACAACCCTTTCACACGCCTTGACAAGTACTGGGTATATGGTGCTAGTCCATATTTTATAGAGCCATCAGCACTCGATAGTTGATGTCAATATCTTATAGAGCCACCAGCGCTCGATGTTTAATGTCAATATCATACCGGGCGGCTTTACTTCCCAGACTATTTTCTGGTACATATTTTATACTAGGTCGACTAGAAGCCCAAGGCAATTTATAAGCATCAACCACGATGGAGATTCGAATATCTGACCACCGGGTTGGTAGGCAAGCTGCTAGCCTCTTCGCAACCGCGACTCCCAAGTCATGTTATTGTCCTAACTAAATGTCTCAGAATGTGTTTCCTTGAGCTCATTCATCATTGTGTGCCATGCCGATAAGTGTGGGCGGTCATGTTTTGCCATCTCACACGATCACGAGAGTCGTGGATCAGCTCTTTGGTTTTTTTCTCGACCGTGCCATGTGGCCAAGCCATCCAGACATTTACTTCACTGCCTTCCCCTAGTTCTTTTACCCTCAATCTCGACAGGCGTCACCATTTCTCTATTTTAGTTCTTCTCTGAATGTGCCGAAAAAGCTGTGACTGCCCACGTCTAATTTCTCTAATTAGTTTACGGTTTTCATTTGTTTCTTTCAGGACTTGCTCATTGATTTTTACTTTCTGTCCTTGGTATTCTTTACAATTAACCCATTCTCATCCATGTTATTCTTTAGCACTTATTATCCCTCGTGAGTATTATTTTTAACTCCTCGCGACCTAGAGGCATATTGCCTAACATTTGCAAATGTCTGAGAAGAAAGAGTTTAAGAATAGCCATTTTATTTGTAACTTTGCCCCTACATCACGTGGGAGTAATCTCGTCTCGCCTTGAGACCGGTTTTCCATATTAAGTTTTCATACCAGGTAGGTGTCAAGTAGGTGTGGGCTCCACAATCAAGGTGGTCGGCAATAAACCTGTAACACGCTTTGCCTCAATCCTTGACAATACAATGTTATAGGCAGCTAGATGTTCGTCCATCTCTAGAGATTATCCTTCCGCGTATGTCGTTGTCTACCTCTTGCATGTATATTTTTATTTTTAAGTTGCATATCCTTTACAGGACCAACATTCTTTGCTGTTGTGATCTCTTGGCAAGTTTACGTTCAGTAGTTTGTATTTACTTTCTGACCGACCGGCACCCAAACCCTTTTCGTAAAAAGCCAACGCAAGGAGGTCTGTTGCCAAATCGCCTGCAGCTGTGTTTCAAACGCGGGTATTTCCAGCTTCTCGAGTAAGACTTTAATATTTGATGATGTGTGTTTCCATGACATACAAATTATTATTATTATTATTATTATTATTATTATTATTATTATTATTATTATTATTATTATTATTATTATTATTCACACATCAACTTCTGATTCTTTTGCCGCTACTGTTGCTCTCCCTTTTCCTTCTCCTCCTTTCCCTCCAACTCTCCAACTTCTCCTTTTCTGATTTTTACCTCCACCTTTCCTCCTCTTCATTCGCCTTCTTTTTCTTCTTCTTCGAATTCTCACCCAAACCTTCTGCACACCTTGTAAACTATATTTATGATCCCTTCCCTAGAGCCTATCCTTTGTCAGAGTACCCAGCCAAGTGCACTGAAGCAGCAGCCATAATGCATATGATCATGAACAACCTTGACCCAAAAGTAGCCCAGTACCCCCACGAGCTTGTCACTTACGGAGATAACGGACAAGTGTTTTCCTGCTGGGTTCAGGTATGTGTTAAGTGTCTACCTTGTCCAGTTGTTACAGATATTGCCGATGGTGGCTATGTGCTATGTGACCTCAGCAATGTCTTCAAAGTAATGGAGCTTAATAATGCAATGTCTTCTTCTTCTGTCCTTTACTTCCCATTGGCTCATAGGCCCTCACCCAATTTAGACCAAGCCGTTCTATTTCTCGCGTTCCCCTACAGCTGCCTCCATGACGTCCACATAAGATTCATCTTTGTATTTCAATTCACCGCTTGATTTTAGGTCTCCGTCTGTACCTAATGCCTTGTGGATCCAGAAAAACGACTTTCTATTCATGTTGTTATTATGTTTTCACAATGTTTGTTCTAACTAGCGTCATATCTATTTTTTTATCTCTCATCTTTATATGTGGAATACGTGGAATACGTCCTCTTCTTTTAACATTAACTACTCTATAATACCATTTTAGTATCACTTGCAGTCACAATTGGAGATCTCACACGCGCATAATCGAAGTTTTGTGTGCTCCTTCCTTACGTGGATGGAATCAAAGTCATCATCACTAGTCAGCTTCTTCATATTGTATCAGAATGAACAACTCGAATGACGGGGTTCATAAAACAACAGCAGCAACAACTTCCATGCTCCTGTATGTGATTTACCTGTGACCATGTTTCAGTGTTTCCATTTTCCCGCGCCCTTACTCTAAATTACACTACCTAGCACGTCTACGTCTACTTCTGCATCCTTATATGGAGTTGGCGATATTATCTCTTCATGCCATAGCCAAGTATATATGCAATCATTACACGTGACATTATACCATTACACGTGACATTATACCATTACACGTGACATTATACAAAAAGTATCCGTATGGAACTACCATAATTACAATAGAAGCAGTATTTCCAAAACGTTTGTTAAATTACTTTCTAGAAAGTGACCGTCTTCACATGAGTTTCTGTACTTAAAGATAGTCATGAAAAAAAAAGACCCTACTTTCATGCTATCGCAGCGTATTGAGAATATTCTCTTGAAGAAACGACTCTTGATTGGCGATATAACCAGTATCACGATTCTCGATGTTCGATGTAACCAGAATCATGGAACTCAGTGTTCGATGTAATCAGTATCACGACAATAGATGTGTGATTGCCATGGGTCGATAATAGTGTAAGACGCCATGGGTCAGCCTAGCTGACTGGTGTGGTCCAACACTGCTTGTTGCTTAATGGCTTTGGTATTGAGTGGACTGGGTTATCATGGATCAGAAGAGTTGACATTGTCCGGGTACAGACTTGCTTTCTGAGTGTCGGTGGTCTGAGTCGATTGCTTATTATCAATGGACTGACTCACCTTGTAATCAAGTGGTTTAGTGAACAGAGTTATAAGAGACTGTTTATAATGTTCCACTTTGACTCTTACATTACATGACGAACTACAAAGTGACACATTAATTATAAGTATTGAACAGGACGCCAACCCGTTTTACTATTTCTATTGTGTCCTACAATTCACATTTACAACGCTGGTTGGTTGGTTGGTTGGTTGGTTGGTTGGTTGGTTGGTTAGTTGGTTGGGTGGCTGGCTGGCTGGTTTGTTGGTTGGTTGGGTGGGTGTATGTATTATTTGGTTCGGTTGGTTAGTTGATTGGATGGTTGATAAGTTATTTATTAATTTTCTTAACGGTCGTGAATTTGCACTTGAAATCCGATGCTTTGGCACTCGGGTTTCTTCTTGGTTTGGGGTTTTTGACATGGTTCTCCCTAAACAACTCCAATGCAATACCCAGGGATTGATCCTACCCCAATAAATAAAAAATAACAACAAACATCCATTGTTTATTTTCCATCAGAGTAAGTGTCAAAATATAACACTTTTTTGTCAAATGATATCTCTATTTCAGTTTCTATTGACCATGCATTACTTGTCAGAGATGGCCAGTGATCAGACACTAGTCATGTACTCTGGACATCCGATGGGACTTTACCCCAGCTCACCTAAAGGCCCTAGAATGGTTATCACAAATGGAATGGTAATTGTGTTTGAATGTTTGTTCCAAACTCTTCTTTAGTAATCGGTGCTCTAGCCAAGGTAGCGGGTTCAACCCATACATCGGTCATCCGGGTTAAACCCCTATACTGGTCAGCTGGACTAAAATATTAACGTCTCTTGCTTGACTTGGGGACATAAATTACAAGTACACCAGAAGTTGAAGTGGATTCGCCGGATGGTGACGGGCACTGGCAATAAAGAAAGCTATTCCACACGCTAAATCAGTCCAGTGCACGACCCAGTACTACTAGAAGTGGTGGCACGTGTATGGACCACGCTTGAGTTCAAAGCGAGCTAACGTTTCTGCCACTTCTGAATGTGCCTTTTTCAGTGTCTAAATTAGACGTTTGGGAGCCACGGTGGGGCAATGGCTAGACAAGCGCCTGTCGTTCCTGGCCACTGGTTCAATCTGCAGTGGTGTGGGTTCGAAGTTCTTTTTTTAAACAATGACCTTGGCCCAGAGTTCGACCTAGCCTAAAATGGATATCATTAAATATATTTGGAAATAAAGGCGGGCGGAATGATACTGACCGCATCACTCACGTGTGCCGACTAGTCTATAAGTATATGTCTAGCAAACATATGCACAATACTCCACGAGGCGTGTATACGGAACTTGTACTTTTCTTTTTTTTCAGTTAAACATTATTGTTAAATGTAATATTAAAATAGGATTGATTGATTGATTGATTGATTGATTGATTGATTTAGGAATCGACATCACAGCATTCGGGGCATTCCCATAAGCGCTCCATCCCCATCCTCAGCAGCCAGCGAAGAGTTCCAACACCAATAGTACCAGTAGCAATCTGATTATATGTCCGTCTCGCCTTTCCTCTGAGCGCTGAGCGTCGGCCAGATCCCCTCTAAAATAGGATTAAAGTTAAACATCTAAAGTGAGCATTTTGTGATATTCACTGGCACGGGAATGGAGCAATATGGGGACGACCCGTTGCCATGAAGTTGGAACCGCGACTAACTAACTAGCTAACTAACTAACTAGTGTTACTTGAGCCAACTTATTTAACTAATCAATTTCTTTAATACACAAATTTATGGTTTTATTTCTTGATTTAAAATTTACCACAGGGTACTTTTCCACTATAAATATGCTGTTTACTTTCTCAGCATTTTAAATAGCTCTGGCTGTACACCATGGATTTGGATGTTAAAGGGGATGATCTTTGGGGCATTTGTTGCTGCCTCAGACATATAAATGATTAAACTCTAAACCTGATCTAGCCCGTTTGTCCAGTCTTTAATTCCAAACTCTAAGAAAACCTCAACCTACGCAGTTCGCGGTGACTGCACTAGCCAGGCGGCTTTAATTCTTCCGGCTTAAGAACCCCTGTCCTTCCCCGCAAGACACTATAGGCAGTAGACGGCATATGACAGTCCTTTAATGCAGCCAGTCCATGAAACCAATCATTCTGTCATTCCTTCATTCCAACAATTCACATTTTCCATGCACTTACAACATATCGCTGCTGTTCACCATTCCTAATACTGATTCACATATAATCCCAGATGGTGCCCAACTACTCAAGCCGAGATATGTACCCCAAGCTGTTCTCTATGGGCGTGACAATGTATGGCCAGATGACGGCTGGCAGTTACTGCTACATTGGACCTCAGGGAATTGTTCACGGCACAATGGTAACTAGCCCTTCAGTGTATTCCGTTTGGTCCAGTATTTATAGCTCATTTTGACATTTCTTCACCACTTCGAAAGCCATTACTAGTCTGTTTCTTCATAGTTGCGTGGACATCATTGTACCTGTATTGTATTTAGTAAAGAAAAAAGGAACGGGTCCATTATCACGTCTTGGGGTGTATTTTGGTATATGATGTTAGCCCCATATTTTTATAGACTATCTGTACTACATGGGGGTGTGGTCAATGTGACGCCGGCTGCTTTTACTTCCCTGGAAATTTCCCGGTACCCATTTTATACCAAGTCGACCTGAAGTCAATTTAATAACAACAATTATCTTCGTGTGGATTTGATCACATGAACTATCTGTCTTCCCGTCCGTCTGTCCATCCGTCCGTCCGTCCGTCCGTCCGTTTGTCTGTCTGTCTGATTTTCCAAACGCAGTGACTATTCATATATAAAGCCTGTTCTCTATCCCTCCTCTCTCTCTCTCTCTTGTTATCTCTCTCTCTCTCGCTCTCTCTCTTGCTGTCTCGTCCTCTCTCTCTCTCTCTCTCTCTCTCTCTCTTGCTGTCTCGTCCTCTGTCTCTCTCTCTCTCTCTCTCTCTTGCTGTCTCGTCCTCTCTCTCTCTCTCTCTCTCTCTCTCTCTCTCTCTCTCTCTCTCTCTCTCTCTCTCATTTAAATACGATTCACCGGGGAAACACTTAAGCTATTGCAGCAGCAATATTTATATTGTATATGTTTATATGTTATATATGTTTATATATATTGTATATTGTATACGAGGAAAGATCGTCTTTACTGTTTGAAACATCAAAGATATTCTTATTATTCTGATGTAAGAAATATCTGCTTGACTATGTCCCACATACTGTATACTATTGTATTTATTTAAGCAAGAGTCGTAGAGGTTGCAAAATCAGAAGCAGAACATACACGGGCCAATCCTTGGAACACCTATCGTGGTACCACTACTGACTGCCAACTGTCTGGCTCCCAAGTCTGGCTAGCTTCAATGGTGGTCATAGCTCTCCGCTGGCTTGAAGTTCCAATCTTGCATATCCCGCTCTTTTCTCCGACAGGGGAGAGAAAGGGGGGGGGGAGAGAGAGAGGGAGATTGAGAGAGAGAATTAGAGAGAGTGAGAATGAGAGAGAGAATGAGAGAGAGAGAATGAGAGAGAGAATGTGTGAGAGAGAGAGAGAGAGAGAGTGAGTGAGTGAGAATGAGAGAGAGGGAGAATGAGAGAGAGAGAGAGAATGAGAGAGAGAGAATGAGAGAGAGAATGAGAGAGAGTGAGAATGAGAGAGAGAGAATGAGAGAGAGAATGAGAGAGAGAATGAGAGAGAGAGTGAATGAGTGAGAATGAGAGAGAGCGAGAATGAGAGAGAGAGAGAATGAGAGAGAGAATGAGAGAGAGAATGAGAGAGAGGATATGAGAGAGAGAATGAGAGAGAGGATATGAGAGAGAGAATGAGAGAGAGAGTGAGAATGAGAGAGAGGGAGAATGAGAGAGAGAGAGAGCTCTGCACATACAATCAACGTGAAGAAGGTACATCGGTACCAGGACGGGAGAAAAGTCTGTGCCACAGCCTCATTCCAATATATACAAACCCTTTTTGGGTTTAGTCCAATTAACGTCAACGCATCGACCTCTCTACTTAGAAGTCTGTCTTCAGCGGGTCTTCCAAACAACCAACCAACCAATCAACCAACTAACCAACCAACCAATCAACCAATCAATCAACCAACCAACCAGTCAACTAACCAACCAATCACGCCCGATAACATTATCTTCAGTGCCATTGAAACTCGTCAATTCAGCATTCTTTTCACTTTTACCAACATTGATAAATACCACCCTCAGTCTTTCTGAATGGCACAGCCATCTTTAAATTACACGAAGAAACACGTTAATAATTAACATTGTATTACAAATGTTCGATGTCAGGTCTTAGTTAGATATGACAGCTACCATATGATAGTAGACTGTACTACCTGCTTCTGTTAGCACCGAATGTTAGGCTACGCTTACCAAACCCGACACCCCACATTGTGCCAACGCTTCGGGCGGAGGAGCGCAATTGGGAGCGTACAAGCCTTATCCTAGTGCGAGGAATTGCAACCTAAAGACTAAATGTCATGGCAGGGCAGACCAGGCCCTAAGTCTTGGTTGGCAACTGGTCTAGGGTTGAAGCTCCGACAAGCGGACAGTTAGAGTATTGCTTTGCTGATCCGGCAGCTTCTGCAGCTTGTCTTGTTCCAGGTGTATTGGTGTTACCTTTCCTCTGGAGTACACTAGACACGCCGAGAGAGGGATCATGCTGCATGGGCAACACATGGTCTCTAAATTCAGCCCAGGCTTTGTGTTATGGAGAGGTATAACTCCATTTTACAAACTATCGTCTGTCCAGACGGCAAGGTGCCAGTCAGTCAGTGATTACAAAAGTAAAATATGTTCATTTCAGTTAACTATCCTGAATGCGGCTAGAAAACACTTTGGAACAAGCAACTTGGCTGGAAAAGTAAGCCCTAACATTATTTTATACAGAAAACGTTGCTAGTATTTTAGTAGCAGTTCAATCAATCAATCATGGATCAGCTCAGTGTTCCTGTCCCGTCCATGCCATGTGGCCAAGCCATCCAGGTATTTTCCTCTTGGTCTGTTCCCTTCGATCTTGCCAGTTGTCACCAAGTTCTCCACTCCATTTCTTCTCATAACATGTCCAAAAAATTTTGACTGTCTACGTCTAATCTCTCTAATCAGCTTACGATGTTCATTTGTCTCCTGTAGTACTTGGTCATTGGTTTTTCTGTCTGTCCATGGTATTCTTTGCATTTTCCTCAGAAACCACATTTCTGCAGTTATCAGATGTTTTTCAGCTTGACTGCTCATTGTCCAAGTTTCACATGCATACAAAAGAACAGGCTCTATTGTATCCCCTCGACACTCTTTTTCTCATTTCAATTGACATCTTTTTATTGGTCAGAATGTTTTTCATCTTGCTAAAGGCTACTTTCGCCATGGTGATTCTTGTTCTAATTTCTTCAAGGCATCTCCCATCAGATGTTATGACTGTTCCAAGATAATTGTACCGATTCACTTGTTGAAGAATATTTCCTTTTACTTGTATATTACATTGTGGCACTTCTTTCTTCCTAGTGACGACCATAACCTGAGTCTTTTTACAATTTAATTCTAACCCCAGCTGCTCACTGTGTACAACAACCGCATCTACTAATTGTTGCAGGTCCTGCTCATTGTCTGCAATTAATACTGTATCATCTGCACATCTAATGTTATTGATGTTTCTTCCACCAATGCTGATTCCATTTATATCCTCTACATTTCTGAAAATATTTTCACTGTATAGGGAAAAAAGATCTGGAGACATCACACATCCCTGCCTAACACCTCTCTTAATTGGCTGATACTGTCCCACTTCATTATCAATCCTTATTGCAGCTTGTTGTTTCCAATATATGTTTTTTATAAGTCTAATGTCTTTCCCATCAATTTGTAGATCTGCAAGCATATCCACCATGTTGACATGTCTAACTCTATCAAAAGCCTTTGTATAGTCAATAAAGCAAAGATGTATATCCTTGTTTACTTCTATAGCACGTTCAATAACTGTTCGCAGCATATACACAGCATTTACTGTACCCTTTCCTTCTACAATCCCGCATTGTTCTTCCCCTATTTCAGGTTGTATCTTCTTCCTCACTCTTTGCATGATAATTCTTAGCAAAATCTTTGTGATGTGACTCATTATACTAATTGTTCTATGTTGATCACATTTCAAGGTTCCTGATTTCTTTGGGATTGCAATAAATACAGAGTTACATAATTCAGGAGGTATATCTCCTGTATCATATAATGTGTTCAGCAGTCTGGTGATTGCTCTAGTCCAAATTCTTCTAAAGCTTTAATCATTTATGTTGTGATGTTATCTGCACCGGGGGCCTTGCCAGCTTTCATATGCTTAAGAACATTTCGAACCTCCATCTCCAAAATTGGCGGTCCTTCATTATTAAATCTAATATCATACTGTTCGTCTCTGTTATCATCATAAAGGTGTTTCACATAATCTGTCCATACATGTAGAATCTGGTCTTTTTCTATTATGATTTTGCCATCTTTAGTTTTTAGACACCCTGTTGATGTACTTGTTCTTTTATTAGTAAGTTCCTGAATTCTTTTGTGCACTAATTTGGTATTTTGACTGTTGTGTTGTATTATGATTTTGCCATCTTTAGTTTTTATACACCCTGTTGATGTACTTGTTCTTTTATTAGTAAGTTCCTGAATTCTTTTGTGCACTAATTTGGTATTTTGACTGTTGTGTTGGTTTTCAATTTCTAAGCACTTTTCCTCAAGCCATGCTTCTTTTGCCTCCTTACATAATATTCTGACTTGTCTGTGAATTTCTTCATATTTGACAGAATTATTTTTGTTGAGTCTTCTTGTTTCCATGAGGTGTAACATTTCTTCAATCATCCATTTCTTACGACCCACCTTCTTTAATTTTGGAATAGTTGTTTCTGCAGCGACATTGATTGAATTCTTCAACGTTTCCCATTGATCAACCACATCCTGGAATAGGATCTCTAGATCAGACAATATTTCAAATCTGTTCTGTACTTCTATGTTGAATTTGTTTTGTATTTCCTTGTCATTACTCAATGTACACAAATCATATTTAGTGTTTCCTGTTATATACTTGACTTTCTTCAACTTTATTCTCAATGTTCCTGTGAGTAATCTGTGGTCACTATAACAATCAGCACTGGGAACTGTGTTTGCTACTGGTAGCGCGTTTCTAAGTCTTCTGCTAATGAGAATGTAGTCAATCTGGTTTCTAATCCTGCTATCAGGACTCCTCCATGTCTATAATTTAAAGAGTTAAAGAGCATTATTTTCTCTGTTAAAAATATATACGAGTAGTTTAATATGCTAAAGGTACATAAACGATGTAATGTAATAAAGGCAAATATGTATCTTAATCTCGACTCTTAAAGTTTCCACGAGTAGAGTCACTCTAAAATTGTTTGTTATATTTTTGGAGACGTTTGACCTCTTCAAATGGCGCAGTTATCTTTCTATATATATATATATATATATATATATATATATATATATATATATATATATATATATATATATATATATATATATATATATATGAATTCAGATGTCAGTCTAGGGCAGAGCGGGTCTGGAGCAGACGTTCGCGGTCAGGACTCTCCGATCCTCTCTGTCATCTGATTACAAAAATATAAAACTAGTGTTGCTTACATTATTATTTGTTGCCCAGATATTTAAAAAATCCTTTAAAGCGTTTAAAGCGCATAGGGCGTACGGTGCTGTACCCATATTTATATCGACTGTAGGTAAGATTTTAAACATCCGAATTCGCTCAGTAGCGGATCGAACCCATGACCACCGGGTCAACAGACGAGAGCAACTAGGCTGCCAAGACTCCCAAGTTGGTTAAGCTTTCCACGTGTATCTTTCATTCACGTCATTAACCTCTTGCCTAATATTTTCACGCATAAGAAACAGTTCTGTATCCTAGCTCTTCTGTTAATAGTAAATAAAGTAAAGTGTATCTAGTTTCGGTATACCGTATGTCTTGGCTCCGGAATCAACAAGAGTGGGGGATTATTCAAAAGAAAATAGACGCAGCACTGCAGAGATTAAACAGTATTAAGAACCTATAGCAAAACACAAGCAAACAAGACTTCCGATCGCCAGCATGGCGGTTAGGCATTGAACCGTTAGAGCCGGTGGCGTGTTTACGTTTGTGGCTACAATTTGCAATCGCATTTTCCTCATGTTGGAATGGTAGTACATGGTTCCGTCCCCCTGCTACTGAGTGAGTGCGTGGGCGACACCGTGAGTTATTAAATTCGCGTGGAATGCTTTTACATCTGTCATGTAGAGTGAACTGCATGTTCGGAACAATGGCTACCGGCGGTTGCTGAATTGACTGTTTTGCCCTTTCGGTTCACGAGAGCATTTTTCGGGAGACTCCTGGAAGTCAGCGCTGAAGCTGCGGAGTTCGTGCTTTGTGCGACACTTTCGGCGGGTCGCCCTGCGGTAAGAGACCGAGCCATGTGAGAAAACCCGGGTCAATGAGGTCTTTCTGGTGACTGCCGAAGTCCATTGCCGGTGAACTATGGTATTCGTGGATGAATTTTGTGTTGGCATTCTGACGGTGGCATTATGCACAGTGTGCCTGCGCGGGCTGTTCTATTGCCGAGACTCCTGTATATTCCACTTTTCACATTGGACAGTGGGGGAATTTTGTGTGATATTCGCTGGCACGGGAATGGAGCATAATGGGGACGTCTCGTTGCCGTGAAGTTGGAACCTCGACTAACTAACTAACTAACTAACTAACTAACTAACTAACTAACAAGCAAACACGTTAAAATAAAATGCATTGGGGCATGAATCTTTCCTATGGCAACGTATGGATGTGAGTCATGGACAATTTCGCAACCATTAAAGAAGAAAATTGCAGCTTTTGAGCTCAAATACTACAGAAAATGTCTTAGAATACCATGGACCACGAAGAAGAAAGACACTGAATCACTACCAGATCTGAACATCGAAAACAATTGGTTATTAAACGGTATGATGTCTCGAAGACTGAAAAAAGTCGTGCTTGGAAAGAATGATGATGGAAGGCATTGTTTCTGGTATAAGAGCAGGGGTCGACTGGCACGAAGAAGGACACAGGACATTGCAGACACAATTGGCGTGAGTGTGCAGGAGCCAGGAGAAATGACAATAGATCGAGCGTCGTTCTGCAAAGGATCTGCTACATGATGATAATGTTGTAAAAACAAATCTTGAATATGACATTGAGAGGGACGGGAGAAATGGTGAAAGACATTTCATGCGGGATGTTATGAGAGGGACATACTACATGGTCAGTGTTGGCATAGTGATATTAAGAGAAGACTGAACAAGCCAGCATGTTATAATTACATTCTTTAACGAAATACTCCAGGTGTTTGTCAGTGCTGGACTGGGTGGGATGAGCGGTGCACAGGCTAAAGCTGCTGTCATCTGTGGCTGTATTGGAGTCATTGCTGAGGTAGGCTTTTTTTTAACACGCATCTGTTTTAAATACAGTAATAAGTAGTATATCAAATGATATACACTTTAGAAAGATCTATTGCAATTGTAAAGGCATTTGCGCTCTTGCTGGTATTTACTACTGGTTATTTTTGTTGTGTGTGTGTTTTTTTTTGTTTTTTTGGTCTTCCACTGATGCCATTAGGCGTCATGTGGCGGTGTTGTTGAAGTTCCAACACCCGTGACTAGCGTTTTCTCACCAATTTTCTTTGTGATTCATGAGCATAATTTGATCACCATCGTCACCATATGCCATGCCGATAAGCGTGGGCGGTCATATTTCGCCATCTCACCGGATCACCAGAGTCGTGGATCAGCTCCTTGTTCTTGCCTCGACCATGCCACGTGGCCAAGCCATACAGATATTTACTTCTCTGCCTTCCTCTTGTTCCTTTCCCCTCAATCTTGCCAGTTGTCACCAAGTTGTCCTATTTATTTCTTCTCATGACGTGTCCAACAAATTGTGACTGTCTAGTCTAATTTCTCTAATCTATTTACGGTTTTCATTTGATTCTTGTAGGACTTGCTCATTATAATTTGTATTGGATCAAGTAAATTCCTTACCGGTTTGCTAGCCCTACCATACGTTCCTCGCCTGCTTAATCCTTGTCAATGGTTTAAACAGCTTAATTGGATTTGTGGATGCTTCAGAAAGATCCCTTATAATTTAAAACGGTTCAAGAAGATTTGTTGTAATGGTAGTTGTATATGTTTTAGAAAGAAATATTATAATGAACAAACATATTTGAAATATCATGCGTGAAGTAAATTACAAATGGCAGTGAGAGGAATCATAAAATTGATTTTAAAATTATGTTCAGTTTTTTGTTTGTTGTTTTTCTTTAATGTTGCATATCCCTTGCAGGACATTGCAGTCAACGCCAGCATTTTCCAGCTGTTGTTCATGTACTAGGCAAGTTTTTACGTTCAGTAGTTTGCCATTGCTTTCTGAACGACCGGCTCCCATACAAACACGTTATAACGCGACACGTTCTGCTGCACAAATCGGTCGCGGCTGCGTTTCGAACGCCTGGTAAGCGGCTCACGAACCGCGTTCGCAAGCCTTTGACCACGGAGACCGGTTAGTAGCAATCCAATATTAATTTAAATGAAAATGATATTAGTTATAGAGTTTAACACAAGCTCAGCATATAGAAGTTAAGATTACATACACACACACACACACACATATATATATATATATATATATATATATATATATATAGAGAGAGAGAGAGAGAGAGAGAGAGAGAGAGAGAGAGAGAGAGAGAGAGAGAGAGAGAGAGAGAGAGAGAGAGAGAGAGAGAGAGAGAGAGAGAGAGAGAGACGGCGAACGAACGAACAAACTTTATTCTCAAAGGATTAAGAATTGAGCACGCAGGCCCTTCTGATATTCTGCCCTACGTCCCACGTTCCTTTCATAAGTTATTTCACTCAGCATCACTTATGAAGCTAAGAGAGAGAGAGGGGGAGAGAGAGAGAGAGAGAGAGAGAGAGAGAGAGAGAGAGAGAGAGAGAGAGAGAGAGAGAGGGGGGAGTGGGGAGAGAGAGATGCCTTGAAGGCTGCTTACTGAATAATACAAAATACGCTTGTCACTAATACCAAACGATAAACTAGAAACAAATATATCTAGTCTGGTTCGCCAAAGCCAAGATTCTGAACCAAAATTCCTTCAAAACGAAGGTTGCCAATATCTTAAGTCTTCGGCTTCTAGATCCGATAAGTTTACAGTATACTCATCCAGCTGTAGTTGTTCTCCATCGATTGTTTTGGTTTTGGTGACAGTATTTGTTTTTTGTTTTTTTATTGGGCAGGTTAGTGAAGAGGCTCTAATGAAACGTTACAAGCAAGGGTGGCTGATGGAAGTTGTGGATGACTTAGACAACTTAGTGGCTTTGTTGAGGAATTGTAAGCGCCGTAAAAGGGCAGTAAGCATTGGCTATCGTGGAAATGTGGTAGACGTATGGTGAGTATTGTCCCTCGATTTCGTGTCAGCGTTCTGTTTTCTTTTTTATTCGGAGGGAGTTGGGTGTTTATTTGTGTGTTTGTTACACTAGATGCATATTCTTTACATGATGTTGCAATCAACCCCATAACTTATTAACTGTTTGTGATTTACTAGGTAATTTTAGTTCAGTAGTTTGCCATTGCTTTCTGAACGGCCAATGTCTCATAACATCGAAATCAACGCAAAGAACAGCTGATTTCGAATCGTCGACTCGGTATGTCGAGGAATTATGAATCTGCATGTCTCATTATCTCATAAACCACAGACACCGCTAATATTATATTACTATTTCCCAGGAATGCTAACCTGGTCAAAACAGCATGCTAAAAGTCGGATATGTTGGCCTGAGGGTTTCGACCCCAGGGTGCCTAACTAGACACACCGCAATCACATCTGGAAAAAAAAAACACTCCGGATGAACGCAAAGAAGAAGAGATATTACCATTTATTAATTTAACATCTATCAATCCCAAAATATTGTTGCGGTAGATTCTTGGGTTAGAGGATGTTGATCATGAAAAAATCACAAGTGCGTGCATCTGGTTGGTATTTATGGGCATTCGTGATGGGAAGACAGTCTTTGTGGCCAGTAGCTTAAGATAGTCATTGTAGCCTGTGGCTTAAGACAGTCATCGTTATCCGTAGCTTAAGAAAATCGTTGTTGTCAGTATCTTTATAACCAATTGTAGCAATTAGTAGTGGTATATTTCTTTTTCTCAACAATATTTTTTCTACTAATATTACCGTTATTCCCCAGTGGCGCATTGATCTTCAAAATATACTGTTACTATGAAGAATTGTTACCGAAGGTGAGCAGTTTCAGATCTGCACAGTAAAACAGTTTTCTTCAGATCTACCCAGTGAAAAAAGAGGTCAAAACATGAGCCTTCTGTTTCCTTATAATCGTAAAGACGGGCCAGTATTTCTGGCCAATGAATAACATCAGTACATCTTTGAAAACCCAAATAGCAGGTAATAACAGATGTTCTTTGGCAGATAATACAGAAGAAAAACGATGTGGGGGTGTGATGGCGCAGTGGTTAGACTCTCGTTTGACGTCCCTGTTGTTATAGGTTTTATCGGTATCAAATTGTGTTTAATTGACCTGGGCTCCCAAGTCGATTCAACCTAAAATGGAAATGTCTTGGGAAGTAAAAGCGACTTGTGTGATATTGACGACATCACCAACCGAGTGCCGATTGGTCTATTCAAATATAGTTCTAGCACCATATGTACAATGAGCCTTAAGATATTTAAAAGTGTCCTTTGTTCTTTTATTTTGAACAGTATACTTGTTATTCGTCTTCCAGGGAACGTTTAGTGACAGAATATGAATCAAAAGGAGAATTACTCGCCGATCTGGGGTCTGACCAGACGTCCTGTCACAACCCTTTTCACGGGGGATACTACCCTGTTCAGCTCAACTATCAACAGTCAAGAGATATGATGCACGAAGACCATGCCAGGTTCAAAATACTTGTCCAGGAAAGGTTCGTAGACTTTCATCTCGTGATAAGGAAAACCATTACTTTGCATGTTGAGCTCGGAAAGAAGGTTAGCATTCTACAGAAAACAAACGCTACTTAGTTTAACTCAGACGTGTTGCTAGAGTGCTTCAGGTCGTGCTAACACTAGATGTAACTGTAATCCGGTAATAACAACGGTAGGGGTTTGAAGTGTTTGCTTTTCACATTTAATATATTACATAATAAAGAAATGGGGTGGCCAGATCCTTTCTTCGAGCTTTTCCCCCCCAAAGTGAAATCTAATATCTATTTTGCAATGCTAGGTCGATCCGTAATGGATCGCATACGCAAAATTAACACCTGCGTGATGAAATGCCTGAGACGAGTTTCCAAATTAACCATCCGTGACCTAAGAAATGATGTTATCAGACAGACAGTAGGATCAACATCGTGTGCTACATATATTGAATGGCAGAAGATCAAATGGTTTGGCCACCTCATTAGAAAGCAACACCATCAGTGACCAGTACTGGCGCTACAGCAGAAAAGATCTCATACAAGGGCAAGAGGGTACCCGAGCAAAAAATGGATTGACAACCTCAAAGACAGTCTACAGTCACACGTAATGACACTATCCAGTGCTGCTCATCAGGCACTGGAAAGTCAACTATTCCTCCCCCAAGACACTTGTTGGCTAAAGTGGATGATCATAATCATAATGATAGAGGATAGCTGTTTTACAACGTGATAACATATCCAAAGCTCACATACAGTAAATTTCTAATCATAACTGCCCACGCTAGTCGGATACTGATGATGATGATGATGATGATGATGATGATGATGATGATGATGATGATGATGATGATGATGATGATGATGATGACGACGACGACGACGATGATTTTTTTTGCGCTCGCTCGCTTTGAACTCAAGCCTAATCCACACACACACATACACACACTACTTCTAGCAGTGCTGGACTGAATTGTGCTTGTGGATTAGCTTAGTTGATCCCCTTATCTCGGTATCAGCACACTGGACGTTTAAGAACACACGTTCTTATCCATTCGGCCATGCTGACCTACATGATGATCATGAAGTATATTCTAAATATATGACTGTTTTTTTTTTCTTTGCGCTAATTCGCTTTCAACTCAAGCGTAGTCCAAACACGTGTTACTACATCTAGTGGACTAGGCTGATTTGTGCGTGTGAATTACCTTTCCCTGTTACCAGTCGCCATCAGGCGAACCCTCTCCGACTTCAGAGGTGCTTGTAACTTACTCCCCCAAGTCAAGCACGAGAAGTCAACATTTTTGTGCAACTGACCGGTATAGAGGTTGAACCCACTATCTCGGCGTCTGCACACCGGATGTTCAAGAACTAGCTCACGTATTCATTCGGCCACGCTGTCCTCCACATACATGATATGTTGACATTCATCTCAAAAAGCATATAATCAACGCTCCTGTATATTTATGTGCAGCCTTTGTGGTCATATAATCAACGCTCGTGTATATTTCTGTGCAGCCTTTGTTGTCATATAATCAACGCTCCTGTATATTTCTGTGCAGCCTTTGTCGTCATATAATCAACGCTCCTGTATATTTGTCAGCAACTTGCTTGCGACAGGTCTTTTAGGACTCCCCTACTTTTGCACCGCACGAAATAACAACTCGTGTCATTTGCAAAAGGAATGCAATTTATTTAGAGCTGGCAATTTATAAGCTCTGCGAGCGGTATGCTTCATTGACATTAAACAACATGAATGTAATGAAGTGGTGAGAAATGATGCTAGTAATCACAATCTAAATCTAAAGCCTAATATTAACTATTGCCTAGAAACTTATAGCATTTTGTCAAGAACACGTCTACTCTCTAATCGTCTCCAGGCGGGTCTGTCCCCACGCTACACATTGCGTGGTCAAGCACGGACGCTGTCTCCTCCGTGCATTAGCGAGTCTTGCGTGCATGGAGTCCCAAGCACGCTGGCTCGTGAACTTGAGTAACCGGGTACTCCACGGTTACTCGTAAGGCCAAGCTTCCCAATGGCTTGGGGAAGCCCTTGCTCAACTGTCCTTATTGCTCCCTTGGTTGACACAAATGTGTCCCCTGGTGAAGCTATTTATAGCGCTGGTGTCTCTCCTGTCTGGCGTCTCCCTACTAGACTTGTCTTAACTCTTATTAACTCTCTAAACCCTTATTGGAGATTCTGACAGGCTCCCCTCCTCTCTTTGAAGTGTTACACCCCTTTAACTCATGTTTGTAACACGTATGGTCACAAAGAAAAATTGGATGTCCAATTTTGTCAGAGATCCAATAAGTTGTAAGTCTCTCGTTTGGGGATAGAACAACTCTCTTCTTCCTTTACTCATACTGTTCTATCTTTTCACTCGGCTAATTGAGTAGCCCTCGTATCAGTATAGTTGGTTCTTTAGATATCTTTGGGAATTGTTTTGAACCGGATCCGTTGTCTTATGACTTATGTCCTGGCTTCCGTCGTTTGACCCTATGTCTTTTGAGTTTCACCCGTTGACTTCTGTCTCGACCTGTCCTCATATTGCCCGAAATGACAACCCAAATACAAGTTGACTCTGTTATGAGTGCAACACATGAGCATAAAAATGTTCATGTTCCCATTAATATCCCCTCCAACTCATATACATACAGTTCTACTTTTCACCTTCTCGCTTCCGCTTGTGAAAAGCTATTTTCAATGTTACATTAAGGTTTTTAAGAAGTTATTGTGTCCCCTGAATTTAAGTTGTTGTTCTTTGAAACAAATAGTGTGTGCAACTTTCATGTGTTGGTTTTCCTGTTTGTTTGTGTGTTTTCTACTAAACTACAGTGTACCTACCTTGCTAACCTGTGTATGCGTTAGTGTATAAAATGTGTGTTTTCTACTTTTCACCTTCTCGCTTCCGCTTGTGAAAAGCTATTTTCAATGTTACATTAAGGTTTTTAAGAAGTTATTGTGTCCCCTGAATTTAAGTTGTTGTTCTTTGAAACAAATAGTGTGTGCAACTTTCATGTGTTTGTTTTCCTGTTTGTTTGCGTGTTTTCTACTAAACTACAGTGTACCTACCTTGCTAACCTGTGTATGCGTTACTGTATAAAATGTGTGTATTCCTTCGAGCGCCGTAAATCGGTTTATTGTGGTTACAAATGTTTGTTATTCTTATTTATGACCACAACTCCGCTTCAAGAAGCTCAAAGTATATTCCCTATCTAATCTATTAAAGTATGGCAGTAACACACATAAAAACTTGACAACACATTGGTTACACAGATGACACAGACAAGTCAAAATAAGACGTTTCCAGCGGTGAAAAAATTTGCCGCTACCTTTCTCTCTCACTTTCTTTCCATGTTTACTAATTTTCACATTCTCTCCTCTCATTTATACCTCTTTCATACATCTTTCATTCGCTTTCATACTCTCGCTTTGCTAAAACATTCACTCGTCATTAAAATATGGTTCATAGCATCAAAAAAATGAACATTACATATTTACAATAAATGATTGGCTGAATTATAACAGTATTCACGCCACATGACTGTGCGGTTTGTTTGAACGTGTCATGCCTATACAAAATATACACAGTTGTGAGGATGGTTTGTCACCGATCCTGTAATAGTAACTAACCTAATTTGGTGTGATGTCCTAAATTATCCCAAGGGAAATAATCTAACTAATTAATTTTATTTAAGAGAATTGAGTTAACTACCTTAAAGTGTTATTTGTAAATGAAATGATGTTAATTCCTCAATGGTTGGGTTAGTTTAGAAATGATATTTTAGATAAATGAATTTATAAATGATTATGATTATTCGGTGATAAACTAATGTAATATCTAACAATTGTATTTCTATCATTGGTGTTACATTAAATGGTTTATTAACTAATTGATGGTGATTTCTAATTACCACATGATATAAATAAAGTTATATATGCATTTGAACATTTTGCAATTCAATTATTCATAGAAAAATGAAGTTATGTGTACTGTTGATAAAATAATATATATATATATATATATATATATATATATATATATATATATATATATATATATATATATATATATATATATATATATATCACAGTTACATTTCTATATCTAATTACACTAACTGAAGTCCTCCTTTCAGGTGTGAAGATGGAGCAATGTTCTTTGTAGACTATTCTTATAACATAGTTCATTTCGGCAAAGTCTTTTATGCTCTCCTTCATGGATAGTGTATAAATATAGTTCCCTACTAACTTATGTAGGTTCACAGCTAACATTTCAACGTTAATATAGCTTATGTGTGTGTCAGCGCATGTTACTTCTGCGTCTGTTCGTTTCACTCTTCATGGCACTGTTACTTTCACACAGTTTACATGTTTGGCGATGATAACGCACTTACAGTGTATCTTAATCACCACACACGGCACTGATTTACTTAACATTTACAGTGTCACTGTTGCTGGTGATCTCTGGTCGATCCCTTCCTGCAAATCAGGTATTTCAATGGTTGACGGTCGACTCAAGGTGTCTGCTAAAGTGTTCAATCTTCCCTTTAAATGTTGGATAGTAAATGTGTAGTTTTGCAGAATCAAAGCCCACCTGTAGACTCTGTTATTGTGGGGAATGCCATACTGCATCACAGACAACGGAGAATTGTCGGTTTCGATCACAAACTGTGCTCCTGCCAAAAATCTATGAAATTTCTTAACACAATAGATTCAGCTGAGGCCCTCCAATGCTGATGCTGAGTATCTAGATTCAGCAGGGCTAATTTTCCGACTTACGTACATTACTGGGTGGAACTTCCCTTCGTAGAACTGTCCTAGTATCCCAGATATGGAGATAGCACTCGCATCTGTACGTAAAAAAATAGGTAAGTTTTGGATTAGGCAAACGCAGGATAGGTGGATAGCTAAATAGGTATTTCAGTTTTGATAACGCGCTAATTAATCCTGCATCTTGTACAGATAATTTAACCGAAGCTTTTAAGATGTTAGAAAAAACACTGGTGATTTCCGCCAGATTTGGAATAAATTTACTATAGTAGTTTACCAGACCCAGTAAACTTCGGACCTGTTTCTTGGTCGTTGGCATTGTCAAATTCAGAATCTTGGTGACGATTCTGTCATCTGTTCTTAATTGGCCCCTGCAGATGGTATGACCTAGGAAGTCAATTTGTTCCATGCCCAACTCTACTTTGGTCGGCTTAACTGTAAGCCCAAATACTCGCAACCTGTCGAAGACGTGTCGTAGTTTCAGTAGGTGTGATGTCCAGTCTTCCGTATGAATACATATGTCATCTATATATGTAGAAATATTGGTCATCCCATGGAGAAGATCCCTAGTTAGACGGACGAAAGTTGCTGGAGCGTTACGAAGGCCAAAAGGAAGAAAGCGCCACTCATATAGACCTAAAGGAGTGGAGAAAGCTGTTAAAGGAATCGAATTTATTTGCATCGGGACCTGCCAATAACCATTCGTGAGGTCAAGCTTACTAAATATGCGAGATGTAGACATGTCCAAGATCAAATCCTCGCATGCTGGGATTGGTTCAGCATCAATTTTTGTTATTTTGTTTAAACGGTGATAATCGACGCAGAGTCGAATAGTTGAGTCCTTTTTTGGCGACAAGGACGATAGGGAAAGAATACTCTGACTGAGATTTCTGAATAATTCCACTCGACTCGAGACATAGTAGTTCTTTGTCGAGGTTCGACCTATAGTTTAAAGGGATAGAATAAGGTCGACACTTTATTGGAGTGTTGTCAGTCAGAATAATAGAATGTTCTATTCTGTCTGTCTTTCCTGGGATGTCGGAGAAAATGTCTCTGTATTCCGTCACTAACTCTATCATCTGTCGTCGTTGGTCGTCTGTAAGTTTGGTTTCTATCTTTATGCTGTCAATGGTCGCAGTCGTGTCTACAGTAGGGACTGGTAATTCCATCTCGTCTTCGTCAGTCTCGTTCAATACTGTTGTGGTACTAGCTGCGTGTGCTGTTACCTGGCTAAGTGTGTTTGCGTTGTCGCTGTCGTGTGTCGCCCTACCTAGTGAAGTTGTGTTGTGTACGTCTGTCGTCCGATTACTTGGTGTTGGTGCATTTTGTTCGTCTTTCTGTTGTTCTTGTCGTGAGAAGTATGGTTTCAGCATGTTGATATGAAATATCTTTAATTTTCCTTTTATCGATATTTCATAATCCACATCTGATATTTTACGTTCAACGTTGAATGGCCCTTGCCAAGATGTTAGTAACAAATTACGTTTATCAGGTAGTAGAAGCAAAACCTTCTGATTTGGTTCAAGGTGTATAGTTTTAGCACCCTTATTTGCATAGTCGCGGTACATCTGTCCTTTCCTCTCCAAAGATGCCTTGGCTATTACACACGCTTTCATTATTCTATCGCGTGTCTCCGTTACCATCTCATACGGTGTTACTGCTGTTGGATTGTCTGGTAAGCTAGTAATTAGCTGATGGTAAATGGTTAGGGGTCCTCGAGGGTTCGCCCCATAAACTAACTCAAAAGGTGAGAAACCCGTACTCGAGTGCGGAATTTCTCTATGGGCAAATAGCACTGCTGGCAATAGTGTGTCCCAATCAGATGGGTTCTCTGCTGTTACTTTAGCCAGCATGTGTTTGAGATCCCCTTTAATTTTTTTCTATGATCCCGTTGCTCATTGGGTGGTACGGGGTACAGAAATGCTGCTCTACTCCTAACAATTTTGTTAAGGCTTGCGTAGCAGCCGAAATAAACTGCGTTCCCCGATCTGATAAGATAGATCCTGGGAAGCCAAAGCGAGAAAATAGGTGCAAAAATACATTTGTCACATCTTTGGAGGTGATGTATTTCAGTGGAATAGCTTCGATCCACCTGGTGCATAGATCCACGAGAGTAAGTATAAATCGGTTTCCTTTGCTTGACACCTGATTTAGGGGTCCAACAATATCGACCGCTACACACTCAAATGGTCTAGATGCTAATAATGACCGTTGAACTTCGGCCGTCACATGCTTTCCCTTTCGTACAAGATGTTGACAAATAGTACACGAACGACAGAAAATTTTTATGTCAGAACAGAATTTAGGCCAGTAAAAATGTGACAAAACTCTGGCTCGCGTTTTATCATAGGCCAAATGTCCAGCAAACGGTGACTCATGTGCGATGTTTAGCACATTTTGTCGGTATGTTACAGGTAACACCGTCTGCTAAATTTCATGGTTATTATTTGTGTAATAACGCATGAGAATTCCGTTATGTTTTCTAAAGTACCAAGATGCATTTTTAGTCACTTTCGCTCGCTCACCTAACAATTTAAAATAAGGTGCGATAGTTTGGTCGGTGCTTTGTGCCTCGATAAATTTCTGTCGAGTAGTGTTGGTATCTGCACCACTTGGTGTTAATAGCTGTAGCATTTCATTTTGTAAGTCAGTATAGTTTGTTTGTGTATCTGACCTTGTTACAGCGTTAGCCATGTGTGTATGTTTCCAGGCTCTTATGTCGTCGTCTGTACATTGTTTCAATGAATCTAGGCATCCTAAAATGAGATCCGTGCATGGAACTTGCAGGATTGCGCAAGTAAATGTGCCGGTAAGGAACGGGGTATTGATATGCGCTTTTGCCAGTGGGTATTTCTCAATGGTTCGAGAGAAAGTACGGCATTTGACAAATTCACCCGTGTAATCTTCTGGTCTAACAAGTTCTTTCCTTAAACCCAGTAGAGTGCTTCCGCTATCAATTAAACATTGGCATGGTTGATCATTGACCAGTGCATCGTAGAACTTAAGTTTACCTCTGGAGGCACTAGCTGCGTTAGCATCTTCATTTGAACATGGTATTACGTGCCCAAATTTCAATTTACCATCCGCATGAAACTGGTGACATATTTCACATTTCTTAAAGTCTAATATGTCTGTTACCACTGCTACACTCTCACATTCACTCGTTGGTAACACATTCACAAGTTCCGAATCAATGTCACTCTCATCGTCTGATGACGTATCGATGAGTGCTGCATTATTTGCCTTCATTCGTTGTCTACCAAGACATTTATTACTATAGTGGCCATAGCTGGAACAAAAGTAACATTTAACAGCACGTTTAAATGACGTTCTTCTGCTTTCTTGCTTCTTTAACACTGCTTCTAAGTGTGACGGATATGCGGGGTTTTTATCACACATAGAGTAGCTAGGATGAAAAAGACTACAATATCCACATCGAGGTGGCTTCTGGTATGATTTATCTTTCTTACGATAATCTTTCTGATTGTAAGATCTATCAGGCACTTTGTTTGCAAACGCAGTGATTTCTGTATCATGTGTTGTAGATTTAAATATGTCCCGATTAGATGAAAAATATGCTGACCCCCGTTTTTCCAATTGCTGAATGGATTCAATATCTGACTGTTGGAGAAACTTCGCAAAAGGGGTAGGAACGGTAGATATCACCTTGTCCATTACCATAAGATCTTCTAATTTTTCATATTTGTTACCCACTTTCGCCGCTCTAGTCCACTTTTTAAATGTGCTCTGCACGTTAGAGATGTAGTCTAAGAAGGTTTCAGTTGCTTTTGGCTTAATTTGGGAGAACTGAATTTGGTACCCAGTGGCGTCTAAAAGAAAGTGTTGCATGATCCTATCGTGAATGTACTGATAATTGTTCCTTAGCTCTGTAGGTATGGATTCTATTATTTTTAACGGCTCCCCACTGAGGTTTCTCATGTAGATCATTGCCCAGTCATCCAAAGGTATTTTCTGAGTCTTTAGTTGGAATTCTATATTCTCAGTCCATGCACTAATTGAATCCCCTACATTGTATGGTTTGATAAGGCCTTTTACTTACTAAATTTGTTCTGTTCTTCTTGGCTCTTTTGTTTGCTAGAGGCTATCTGTATGTTTGAATCTACCTCCATTTCCTTCATCTTTAATTTAGTCTCTGAGTCTACTTGTATCTGCTTTTGTATGGTGGCTTCCTCGACCTCTTTCATTTCTTTTTGATGCTGCCTTTCTAACGCTCTTTCGTCTCTCTCTAAAGCAGCTTTCTTTTCCATTCGAGCTATTTCTTCTTTATACTTTTGATCCGCCCACTTCTCTAACTTCTCTCCAGTGTGGCCCATTTCTTTACCTGCTTGGATACAATCACTTGGTGACGCCATTATGTGGCTTAATGTTCGTTCAAAATGATATCACAGTAATATTCACACAATGGTTTGTGCTTATGTGTTAGTAAATAGACATCTTTACTGAAAAAGAAGCTGCATGATTAATTTAGAGCATACCAAAATATTCTGAAAATATACTCATCTAATTCTTTGGAAAATACGGTTCTTGGGATGTTTCACCGCTGTCTTCCACACTCACAAAATGATTGACTTGATAACACAATGGATGCTTCTGTTTAGTAGAGCATCAAAAATTAGACACATGTATATGTTGTAAATACATGTTTATCTTTCATGCGGTTGATGAATGAAAAAATGTGATAGATAATGATAAATGGTGTTAATGAATGAATGGTATGATAGTCTGAATGATTGTCATGATTCGTAGGATGATTCGTCGTATGGCAGTCGATGTCGTCTTGTCTTCACTTTCTGACTAGTTTGTATAACTTCGTTCTAGGCTTCAGTTCAGTAGCTAATCTATTTACTGAATATGAAGAATGGTGACATTGATGGCTGTATCACACAGAATGAAATGTACACGATGGTTTGCTTGATAATATTTACTGATGATTGTATACATTTTCATTAATTTCCGTAGAATAACACACTGTCTCACAATTTATAATTTAATTTTGCTCCATTGTGGTTCAAGCTCCATAAATCGTATGATCGTAATAATTCACAAGAGAAAATTATTTCTGCCATATATGCAAACAAATTTACATTACTTTCAAATAATTTAACACAGCAATGATGTTGAATCGTGCTTGTTGACGCTGGTTCAGAACTTTCTGATACCAATTGCCTGTTGACGTTGGTTCAGTGTCTTCTGGCACCAATTGTCTGTTGACGTTGGTTCAGTGGCTTCTGACACCAATTGGGGTCCTGCCTGTCAGCAACTTGCTTGCGACAGGTCTTTTAGGACTCCCCTATTTTTGCACCGCACGAAATAACAACTCGTGTCATTTGCAAAAGGAATGCAATTTATTTAGAGCTGGCAATTTATAAGCTCTGCGAGCGGTATGCTTCATTGACATTAAACAACATGAATGTAATGAAGTGGTGAGAAATGATGCTAGTAATCACAATCTAAATCTAAAGCCTAATATTAACTATTGCCTAGAAACTTATAGCATTTTGTCAAGAACACGTCTACTCTCTAATCGTCTCCAGTCGGGTCTGTCCCCACGCTACACATTGCGTGGTCAAGCACGGACGCTGTCTCCTCCGTGCATTAGCGAGTCTTGCGTGCATGGAGTCCCAAGCACGCTGGCTCGTGAACTTGAGTAACCGGGTACTCCACGGTTACTCGTAAGGCCAAGCTTCCCAATGGCTTGGGGAAGCCCTCGCTCAACTGTCCTTATTGCTCCCTTGGTTGACACAAATGTGTCCCCTGGTGAAGCTATTTATAGCGCTGGTGTCTCTCCTGTCTGGTGTCTCCCTACTAGACTTGTCTTCACTCTTATTAACTCTCTAAACCCTTATTGGAGATTCTGACAATATTTATGTGCAGCCTTTGTTGTCATATAATCAACGCTCCTGTATATTTCTGTGCAGCCTTTGTCGTCATATAATCAACGCTCCTGTATATTTCTGTGCAGCCTTTGCCGTCAAATAAAGGCAATCAACCGACTGGCTTCCAGGGGCATGTTTTTCTTTGACTACGGAAACGCTTTTCTCCTTGAAGCCAGTAGAGCAGGTACACCGTGACACTCGTGTTACATGTCATTGTCAGTCATGTGAAATGTCAATGTCAGTCATGGCTTAAGTTATTGTGGAGTCGTGTCAAATGCCGTTGTGAATCATGTGAAATGTCATTGTGAATCATTAAAATGTCATTGTGTGTCGTGTGAAATGTCATTGTGAATCTTTGAAATGAGATGGTGAAAAATGTAGAAATACATAGCGAATCGTATAAAATGTCATTGTGTTTCGTGTGAAATGCTATTGTAAAACGTGCGAAATGCCATTGTGAATCTTGTGAATGCCATTGCTAATCATGTAGTGTCACAATTTGACTTCAGATTAACATAATAGAAGATCAAACTTATAATGTATATGTGGGTTTTAAATTTTAAAATACTTACACAAAGATAAAAATTACACGTGACATGGTCGTGGCAAAAACACGGAGCTAATCCACGACTCAGGTGATTGTGTGAAATGGCGAAATATGACCGCCCTCTCTTGTCGGCATGGCACATGATGATGTTGATCTGAACGAAAATTGGGGTAAATAAATAATGTTCTTATTGTTAAAACGTTCTGAAATGTTTGAATTCTTATTTCCAATTCCAGTACATCAATATAGAAAATATTTCTTTTAAATGTGATCATGCTCTATTATTTATTGATTATCACTTTCAAACTGTATATCATAAACTCAGGCGCAGATGTGGGTCGCAAGGATGACCTCAGCGGGACCACGTTCAGATACCCATCATATGTGCAGGACATCATGGGAGACATCTTCTCACTGGGATTTGGACCTTTCAGGTAATAAACGAAGTTTCGTGGATAGAACACTGCGTTTCCAAGGTGTTTTCGGTGTATTTTTTTTTCCATATCCTATTTACAGGACATCGCTGTCAACACCAGCACTGCTTTCTGAACGACCGGCTCCGATACCATCACGTTAAAATCCAGCGCGACACGGTCTACTGCCAAATCGGTTGCAGCTGTGTTTCGAACGCAGGTAAGAGGAATTACGAATCGCGCCCGTAAATAACTTTTGCCACGGAGGACGGCTTACCTGTCTATTAGTACATTATGCTGCAGTATTCTCGGTCCAACAATGTGATAACTGTCATTATAGAATTAACGTGCCATTGTTAATCTCTGTTATGAAGATTTTGATGGCTTAGAACTAATGGAGGAGCGGCTGGCCGAGTGGCTAGAACGCCGGACTCTTCTTCGGGAGACCCGGGTTCGATCCCTCGGTAAGGTGTGGAATTTTTTTTCTGTTGGGGGGGAGGAGGGGGGCCAAAAAGAAAATCCTAACCTGTACAGTTCGCGGCGACTGCACTAGCCAGGCGGCCTGAATTCCTCAGGCTCAAAGACCCCTCTGTCATACACCGCAAGGTACTATATTGGCAGTAAATGGCACAACTAAGGGTTGCCTAGGTGTGTAGTCGGGAGTAAAGGTAGCGAGTGGTTAGGGCTCTTGTCTTACGGCCTGTCGATCAGGTAAGTATTCAAATCCCTATCGACGCGGATTTATTTGAATGGCCTGGACTCCACACGCATTGATGCGTGTTGGGCGTATGTTGCTAGCCCATATCTTTAGGCGGGTCTGTACATCAACTGATCAGAATTCGGCATTTCAGTGAATACTTGGGTAACATGACGCCGGTCGAATGTGCTTCCTTGTTCGTTTCCTAGTAGCCATTTTATGATGAGCCGATCTAGAAGCTCAAAACACTTATTAAAGACAACATACAGAGGGGAGATACAACATACAGAGAGGAGAGAGACAACATACAGAGGGAAGAGATACAACACACAGACAGGATATATACAACAAACAGAGAAGAGATACAACATACAGAGAGGAGATACAACATACAGAGAGGAGATACAACATACAGAGAGAAGAGAGACAACATACAGAGATGACAGATACAACATACAGAGAGGAGAGATGCAACATACAGAGAGGAGACAGACAACATGCAGAGAGGAGAGATACAACATATAGAGAGGAGATACAACACGCAGAGAGGGGAGATACAACATACAGAGAGGAGAGATACAATACACAGAGAGGAGAGAGACAACATACAAAGGGAAGAGATACAACACACAGAGAGGAGATATACAACATACAGAGAAGAGATACAACGTACACAGAGGAGAGATACAACATACAGAGAGGAGAGATACAACACACAGAGGAGAGATACAACATACAGAGAGGAGAGATACAACACACAGAGAGAAGAGATACAACATACAGAGAAGAGAGATACAACACACAGAGGAGAGATACAACATACAGCGAGGAGAGATACAGCATACAGAGAGGAGAGATACATCATACAGAGAAGAGAGATACAACACACAGAGGAGAGATACAACATACAGAGAGGAGAGATACAACACACAGAGGAGAGATACAACATACAGAGAAGAGATACAACGTACACAGAGGAGAGATACAACATACAGAGAGGAGAGATACAACACACAGAGGAGAGATACAACATACAGAGAGGAGAGATACAACACACAGAGAGAAGAGATACAACATACAGAGAAGAGAGATACAACACACAGAGGAGAGATACAACATACAGCGAGGAGAGATACAGCATACAGAGAGGAGAGATACATCATACAGAGAAGAGAGATACAACACACAGAGAGAAGAGATACAACATACAGCGAGGAGAGATACAGCATACAGAGAGGAGAGATACATCATACAGAGAAGAGAGATACAACACACAGAGGAGAGATACAACATACAGAGAGGAGAGATACAACACACAGAGGAGAGATACAACATACAGAGAAGAGATACAACGTACACAGAGGAGAGATACAACATACAGAGAGGAGAGATACAACACACAGAGGAGAGATACAACATACAGAGAGGAGAGATACAACACACAGAGAGAAGAGATACAACATACAGAGAAGAGAGATACAACACACAGAGGAGAGATACAACATACAGCGAGGAGAGATACAGCATACAGAGAGGAGAGATACATCATACAGAGAAGAGAGATACAACACACAGAGAGAAGAGATACAACATACAGAGAAGAGAGATACAACACACAGAGAGAAGAGATACAACATACAGAGAAGAGAGATACAACACACAGAGAGAAGAGATACAACATACAGAGAAGAGAGATACAACACACAGAGGAGAGATACAACATACAGCGAGGAGAGATACAGCATACAGAGAGGAGAGATACATCATACAGAGAAGAGAGATACAACACACAGAGAGAAGAGATACAACATACAGAGAAGAGAGATACAACACACAGAGGAGAGATACAACATACAGAGAGGAGACAGACAACATGCAGAGAGGTGAGAGACTACATACTGAGAGGAGAGATACAACATACAGCGAGGAGAGAGATATATCATACAGAGAGGAGACTGACAATGAGGCAAACACATGGCCAAACATATAGAGCAGAGCAAACGGAGAACATTAAACTTATGTAGAAGACATGGCAAACATTCTGTAGTAATTGCAAAATTGTAGCATATTATATCCAGTGTGCTTGTTTTTTTTTTTTTTTTTTTTTTTTTTTTTTTAATAATATAAAGCTTGTAAACAAGGAATGGTTCATCTGCTAATCTGAAATAACAATATACAGCTACTTTACAACTTGTGAACATTTTCAGGTGGGTCTGTACATCAGGTGATCCTAGTGACTTGGCAAAAACCGATGAGATTGCTGCTACGATTGTTGAAGATCTTGCTAAAAAGAGCGGTAAGATAAGAGTTTATTAACATGGTTCAAACGTATAAGATATTATGCAAACATTACTTTTTTGGTGTTCATCGCGATAGTCCATAGATAGCACGCTTATCTGTCAGCCTGGTGTTTATATGTTCGAGTCCCCGTGATGGCTTGGAGTATTTTGTTGTTGTTGTTGTTGTTATTGTTGTTGTTGTTGTTGTTGTTGGTTTTGTTTGTTTTTGTTTGTTTGTTTGTTTCATTGACCTGAGCTCCTAGATCGACTCAGCTTAAAATGACATGGTGCTATAAATTTCCCACAAATGGATTTCAATGTGATTCATTGACTGGGCCTAATTTAGAAAATTACTTATAGTTTCTACAAGGCCCACCACCTACTCCATGCATAGCTTTCATGGAAAATGGCTAACAAGTGGAATATGTTTAAATCGTGCAGAATGATAGCAAATATATCCAACAAAGCAATGTAACAACAATGAAATACACTAGATATGTCATTGCCTAAATGCTGCTGCTTTCAATATATACCAGCTTTGAGTATTTTTTGTTTTTGTTTTATTTTATTTATTCACAGCAAATAACTGTTTGAAATTTAGAGTAATCCAACGTGTGACTACAAAATATAGCTAAAAATGTATTTTGAGGACAGCGGAGAAACAGCAAATCCCACCTCCGTATATGAGATATAGTGTATGACTTTGTGGGAGAGGTAGTAGCGCAGCGGCTAACAGGATTGTCCTCTTATGTGGGGGTCATGCGTTCGAATCTTCATTGAGACGCATTGTGTAATAACAATTTGACCCAGACTAATTTAGGTACCATTAAATGTTGAGGGGAGTAAAGGAGAGAGGCGTCATCTGACCACATCACCCACTGAGTGCCGAATTGTCTATAAAAAATGGGGCCAGCACCATCTATCCAATAAACTTGAAGGTGTGTACAAGGGCCTTGTGCTTTTTTGTCTTTACTTGTCAGATTTTGCATTTTTTTTCCTCTCTTTGAAGAATATCCATCCATCAACCATGTGCCATGCCGGTAAGCGTGGGCGGTCATGTTTTGCCATCTCACTCGATCACCAGAGTCGTGAATCAGCTCCGTGTTTCTGTCTCGACCATGCCACGTGGCCAAGCCATTCAGGTATTTACTTCTCGGTTTTCCCCTTGGTCTCTTCCCTTCGATCTTGCCAGTCGTCACCAAGTTCTCCAAGTCATTTCTTCTCATAATATGCCAAAAAAATTTGGACTGTCTACGTCTAATGTCTCTAATCAGTTTACGATCTTCATTTGTTTCTTGAAGGACTTGTTCATTGGTTTTTCTATCTGTCCATGGTATTTGCATTTTCCCCAGAAACCAAATTTCTGCAGCCATCAGATGTTTTTCAGCTTGACTGCTCATTGTCCAAGCTTCACATCCATACAAAAGAACAGGCTCTATGTAGCACCTCAACACTCTTTTTCTCGTTTCAGTTGACATCTTTTTAATTGTCAGTATGTTTTTCATCTTGCTAAAGGCTACTTTTGCCATGGCGATTCTTGTTCTAATCTCTTCAAGGCATCTCCCATCAGATGTTATTACTGTTCCGAGATAAGTGTATCTAGTCACTTGTTGAAGAATATTCCCATTTACTGGTACAATATATTACATTGTGGTATTTCGTTCTTCCTAGTGACGACCATAATCTGTCTTTTTACAATTTAATTCTAACCCTAGTTATTCACTATGTGTAACCGCATCTGCTAAATGTTGCAGGTCATTTTCATTGTCTGCAATCAAGACTGTATCATCTGCATATCTAATGTTATTGATGCATCGTCCCCCAATGTTGATTCCTTCCATATCTTCAATATTTCTGAAAATACTTTCACTGTACAGGGAAAACAGATCTGGAGACATTACACATCCCTGTCTCACACCTCTCTTAATAGGCTGATATTGGATTGGCCTACTTCATTACCAACTATTATGGCAGCTTGTTGTTTGCAATATATAATTTTACAAGTCTGAGGTCTTTTCCATCAATTTGTAGATCTCCTAGCGACTTTATCATGTCGACATGTCTCACTTTATCGAAAGCCTTTGTGCAGTCAATAAAGCAAAGGTGTAGATCTGGTGTGGTATTGGCTACATCACTCACAGCGTGCAGAGTGGGCTAGACAGAATAAGTCTTCCACTATATATTGATGTCATATATTCATATTATATATGATATTGATAGTATCCATGTTATATTGATGTTATATATTGACTACACCGGTCTCCGTGGCTAAGGGCTTGCGAACGCGGTTTGTGAGCCCCTATACCCGAGTTCAAAACACGGCGGTGCTGGGGTTTTTTTCGAAAAAGGTATAGGAGCCGGTCGTTCAGAAAGCAATGGCAAACTACTGAACGTAAAATTTTCTCAAGAATCTCGAACAGCAAAAATGCTGGGGTTGACTGCTACGGCCTGTGAAGGACATGCAACTTAATTTGAGCCGGCTCCGTGGCTAAAGGCTTGCGTACGCAGTTCGTGACCCGGGTACCAGGCGTTCGAAGCTCAGCTGCGACCGATTTGTGCAGCAGACCGTGTCGCGTTGTGTTATAACGTGCTGGTATGGGACCGGTCGTTCAGAAAGCAATGGCAAACTACTGAACGTAACACTTGCCAAGTACATCAACAGCAGCTGAAAAATGCTAGTGTTGATTGCAACGTCCCGTAAGGGATGCGAAACAATTTTTTTTTATATGACTACATCACTCACAGCCGAATGGGCTAGACAGAATAAGGCTTCCCTTATATACCCAATAAGGCTTCCCTTATATACCCAATACGCCTCAATGTGCGTAAAATGGTTCTTCGGTTAAAGTCACTTTGTAGTTGTGATAAAATACACATGGGGTATTTCCGTTGTTCAGTACTTTTGTATTTTTAAGCTCAATTTAGGTCATTGGTTTGTATTTTGTCTAGTGCCGCAAGGAGTGAAACAACAGTATGAAGACAACGCCAAATGGATCAGAGAAGCAGATCAACATAAAATGGTGGGTGTGACTGTCTAGATCTTGTATCATATACCTTCATGTTGTGTTGTTAAACAGACAGTAGATGGTTATTTATAAAGGTAAAGATGCAAACCGTTAGCTGCATATCATTTACAGTACGTAGCAGTAACTCCAGCATTTTTGGCTGTTTGTGATTCCTGGGCAAGTTTTACGTTCAGTAATTTTCCATAGCTTTCTGAACGACCGGCACTAATACCATTGTATGGAAATCGACGCAAGGCGGTCTGCTACCAAACAGCCGGATGCTGTGTTTCGAACGCAGTATGCGGTTTCGTGGCGGAGGTGTTATGGATGCAGTTCGTAATCCCGCATACCCGCGTTCGAAACAGAATTTGGCAGCAGACCGCCTTGCGTTGGTTTTTTACAAATGGTATGCGTGTCGATCATTCAGAAAGCGATGGCAAACTATTGAACGTAAACTTGCCAACAGATCACAACAGCAAAATAAATATGCTGGTTGTGACTGCGACGTTCTGTAAAGGTATGCAATTAAAAATGCGGGATTAAGAACTGCGTCTGTAACGCCTTTGCCACAGCTCCGGTCTTGACAGATCAACAAAAAATAGTGGGAATGACTGTCTAGGCTTGTATCCTACAGCTTTATTGTGTTGTTGTTCGACACATTATAGATGGCTATTTATCAGATTACAGATACAAATAGTGTGACAAAGAACAGGACGCTTCTTAAAAGTAATACTACACTTGCTTGTATTCGCTGGCTGTGAACTCCAGCATGAAGTCCTGTATGTCGGATGAAGACATCCTGTTGTCCAACATCAGTGTGATGTCATACAGGACCTGAGGTTTGCGTGAGTATCCGTTGTCCCATGTCTGGGCTTATTGGTGTGCAGACTGGTGGTTCCTCGCCGTGCTGGCAGATATCCATGGGACAGACATAATTATTCCTGTGATATCAAAATTATCATCAATGTGATTTAGTTAGTTTCTAGAATATCTTCGTCAAAAAAGTCAATTACTGACATCCTACAAGATCTGAACACCCAAGTCAAATGACTCATAAACAGCATCACATTTCGGAAACTGAAATGGCCGAGTGGTTAGAATGTCGGATTATCGTTCGGGAGATCCTGGTTCGAATCCTTAGTAAGGTGTGGAGTTTTTTCTGTCGGGAGCAAAGAGAAAACTCTAACCTGCACAGTTCGCGGCGACTGCACTAGCCAGGCGGCCTTAATTCCTCAGGCTCAAGACCCTTCTGCCATACACTGCATGGTACTATATTGGCAGTAAATGACAGTTTTGACATAAATATTTTTGCCATATTAAACATCACCGCCGCTAGGAAAGATCAGTAATAGAAGGCATGGTTCTTGGAAGAAAAGGCAGGGGTTTGCCAGCACGGAGAAGAACACAGGACACTGCAGGCACCTTGGGGCACAGGGGTGCATGAAGCATAACTGGCAAAGAGCAGGGAAGCTTTTCGACGGTCCGTGATGAGAGCGACGTTCTGCAAACGACCTGCAACATGATTATGATGATTTATAACATTGTAATGTTTCGGTCGCTCAGAAATCAATGGCAAACTACTGAGCGTAATCTTTTCAAGAAGATCAACAGCAGCTGAAAAATGCTGGTGTTGATTGCAAAGTCCTGTAAGGGATATGCAACTTATAAAAAGAAATGATTAGTTGGATTTCAGAAATTAACATTGCGGAAGATTCGGAAAAGAAACGAATAACGCAATGATAACATTTCGGCAAATTATAAGTCCATGACAGATACGAAAGTCGCTTAAGACTATTGACCATCCTAGGGCACTTAATAAGTTATGTGTACTGCCAAACATTAATCCAGCATGTGTTTATAAACTGAAAAACGTCTTTAAAATACAGATTTGAAAATATCAGTTATACGATGGCGTTTTATATATATATATATATATATATATATATATATATATATATATATATATATATATATATATATATATATATATATATATATATATATATATATATATAATCAATGTTTTAACTTGTTTTAAAATGTCGCTCGACAAAGCTGACCCCGTTCATTTTAACATATATTTCACATGTGCTTCTTCCCCTTATAAAACTTTTCAGACGTAAGTTAAAACGTTAATTTCACTAACAGAATCCTCTCTCTCTCTCTCTCTCTCTCTCTCTCTCTCTCTCTCTCTCTCTCTCTCTCTCTCTCTCTCTCTCTCTCTCTCAGACGAAAGAACTATAGTGTTGATTATGAAGGTAGTAGGGAGAAAGGGGACAACTGACTTCGTCAAAGGCAATCATTGTTGTTGCACACTCAGATAGCTTGCATCGGATTATACTCACACAATTTAACATCCAGTGTCTAAAATCGTTTGTATTGAATGGATGTAAAATCAGAAATAGCTTTAAAAGAATTGCATGCTTCTGTTTAATTAAACATTTAATGTTCATAAAGAGATTATATACTGTATTTAAACTGACTCAGCGTGCCCCTGAAAACCGATCCACTTGCCATTCTTGGCACGTGTGCCGTAGGTTGCCGTTACCTGGTCTAGACGTTGCCTTTGTTCAAATATACAGAAAAGATAAACAAGTCGAACTGCCTGGACTTAACATCAATGGAAAAATCATAAAGAATCTTAGGTATGCTGGCGATACCGTATTACTACCAGAAAGTGAGCAAGAGTTACAAGACCTAATGGAAAAAGTAAACAGGCACAGTGCAGAATGTGGCTTAGATATTATTAACACTCAAACACCGAAAACTACGATAATTAGAGTGGAAAGGAAAGGTCATCAATGAACATCACAGTAAACAAGCAGATGCTAGAAAAAGTAACAAGTTTCTCCTATCTTGGACAGATGATGGCAAAAATGAAGTAGAAATCAAGAAGAGAATGGGAATGACCAAAAATGCTTTCAACACCATGAAATCAGTTTTAACATCTAGAGAGATCAACAACGCATTAAAAATGAGAATTGTCAGATGTTACGTATATTCAACACTACTTACTATATGGCGCGGAAGCCTGGACATTGAACAGGCAATTAGAAAATAAAATAGAGGCCCTGGAGATGTGGATATATAGACGGGAGTGTTGAATGGTCTCGGGGTATGGTGTCAGCCTCGAGTGATGGAGGTCCCGGGTTTAAGCTCCGGTGAGGGCCCGGATTTTTTCACGTGGACTCAGGCTTGAGTTAAGAGTAAAACGGAGCACTTATGGGTTATACCCTTGTGCCGTGATATTGTTCCGTCGACTAAACTAAACTGGATATACAGAACAGACGAATATGTCGTATTTCATAGAAACTAATCAATCAAATCTAGAAATTCTAGAAAAACTGGGAATGAAAAGAGAATTGATGAAAGAAATTTTTAAAAAAAGAGGCAAGTGAAATATTTCGGCCACGTTAAAAGACATAACTGTTATAAAAACCATACTGGAGGGCAAGGTTGAAAGCAAGCGAGCAAGAGGCAGATAACGATACAAGTGGGAAGATAACATCAAGAGATTGACCAATATCAGTCTATAGATTGCACGATTTATTGCCTGGCATATTTCGCTGCATCTCGTCAGGTACATACTGCAGAATTCACATAAACATAAAGTAAAATAACCAGATAAATCCTTCAAGCTGAAATATATACATGTTCACACAGTAATATCAATTGTCTACAATTGTTAAAGTTTGCAGAAGCCATAATGATTCATCTACACAGACGAGTTTTGTGTAAACAGCAAAACATGTTAGTCAGTTTAGTAGACAATTTATATTACTATGCGGATATGTATATTTCATTTATTTAGTTATTTTACTTTATGTTGTGTGAATTCTGCAGTATGTACCTGACGAGATGCAGCGAAATATGTCAGGAAATAAATCGCGCGATCTATTGTTTGTGTCTTCTTTATTCGAACATAAATCTGACAGAATGTACAGTCAGGGCGCGAGACAAACAGTGGTGGAGATCTATTGCAGTCAACCTTCACTGTGGAGACGGCATCTGATTGATTGATTGATTGATTGATTGATTGATTGATTGATTGATTGATTGATTGACAGAAAAGATCGTTGTACATATCTTTCGCTTTCTGTTGTGGACAACTGCAATCTAGCTGGCAAAATGCAGCGTTAATAGTTGTTTCATAGCAATAATAATAATAATAACAACAAATCATAAGCAAAATATTGATATTTATCTTATAAACCATACTGACTCCCAAATTTGAATGTATACGACATATATGACCATTATCGAGACTCGTTGAATTTTGTATACAAACAGGTTGTAGGTTCGCAAGCCAGAATCCTATATTCTGACCAGGAAGGCAGGATTGCAATTGCTCTGGCATTCAATCAAGCTGTGGCTGACAAATACATCAAGGTAAGTTTATAACCAGATTCCAAACAGAGATCGCAAGAAGACTAACATTAATGTTATTGGGGTCTTAGTAAGATCTGATTGAGCTACCGTATGACAGTAGACAGTACTACCCGCTTTTTGTTAGCGCCGAATGTTAGGCGACGCTCACCAAACCCGACATCCTACATTGTGCCAACGGTTTCCGGCGGAGGAGCAATTGGTAGGATACAAGCTTTATTCTGGTGTGAGGCAATGCAACCTAAAAACTAAACAAACGTCATGGCAGGTCCTAAGCCTTGGTCGGCAACAGGTCTAGGATTGAAGCTCCGACAGGCGGACAGCTAGAGCATTGCTTTGCTGATCCAGTAGCTTCTTTTCTAGACGTATTAGTGTGACCTTTCATCTGGAGTAAACTAGGCAGGCCGATAGAGGGATCAGTTTGCATGCGCAACACGTGGTCTCTACAATTCAGCCCAGGCTTCGTGCCATGGAGATGTTATGCCTTTTCTGAAGCACAAAGTGACAAACTATCTTCTGTCAGGACGGTAAGGTGCCAGTGGTAGTAGTCATTGGAGTACCCGTTCAGTCCCCTCCGCCCTCTTTCAACCAGGCTTGCGTGAAACCGAGCTAGAGAACAACCGGCAGATAGTTGTTGGTCTACGTTCACGACTGTAGGCAGAGGATCTCTTTATAGAGACAATGGCTACCATCACAGATCAAGATTGTCAGTATCAAAGCATGAAAAGAATGGTATCCTTAGAGATGCCCAGTACATTACGATTCGACAACTAACACAATTTCAGGGTTAACTGGGTGCTTCATATGAGCAGTGTCATCCGGTAGGGATGGTCACGTGCACCGGCTGACTATAGACCAGGGGTGGCCAACTTTTTCAGCAGGCGGGCCAAATTTCAGAAATAATATTTCCAGCCGGGCCACGCACCTAATTTTTATTTTTATTTTTTTTTAATTAAAGTAAACAAGCAAGCGTGCTACAGCTTCGACCACATCGTCGTTTCTCACTCCGCGGGCACCAATATGACTCCCGGCGGGCCGCATGCGGCCCGCGGGCCTCGTATTGGCCACCCATGCCATAGACCATTAGCATGCAACTGAGTGCAAAAGATGTATATTGCTTACAGTAGAGACATTGAATGATCGCACAGATGGTAAATTAACATCATTTGAATATGTAAGATCAGACAGAAAAGGACAGAAGTGATGACATCTGACACCTATAAAATTACCCATTCAGGCGAAGAGAATCACCACAGAGGAGCAGCCCCTATTATAGATCTGGAAAGATTAAAATCTGTTCAGGGATACTGGGCAGTGTCAGAAAGACTACTGGTAAAGTTAAATAGTATTATGTTTGATGCAATGGCCTTCTGGTTGCTTGACTCCTGAAAAGGTTTTGAATCTATTGGAGTGAGGTTAATGTTGAGACGTTCCTCCTAACCTGGTAACGAAGTAACATCTCAGTGAGGATTGTGTTGCAGAGATCGCCTTCCCCTCTTAAAGCTTAGAACCCTTTAATGTTTTCCTGTTGTCTATTGTTTGAATAACATCTTTATCTTTCTATATAAATTCTTTCTTCTGGTAAATATGTTAATCAATACATTAATCTGTTAATTCAATATACGAGAGTAAGCTAATAAGTAAGTCACAAATGGCTGTAGAAACATAACTAAATAAGATAACAACTTGAAACTAGTTTATTTTTATACATACATTGTCCCTTTCTTCTCAACATAATTTCCACCAACATTGATGCACTTATCCCCAGGCTTGGCCATGGGAATCCCACGGGAAACTAGAGGGATTTTCTTAATAGTGTAGGGATGGAACGGGATGGGACAGGCATAAATTACCATTGGATGGGGAAGAAAAACATGTCCCATGGACAAGCCTGCCAGACTTGGCCATGGGAATGTTATTCCCATGAGAAAGTCCCATGGGATGGGACATGCATAAATTATCACGCAATTTAAATTATGTCCCATTGACAACCCTGCTTATCCCATCATTGTATCAGTCCTCCCAAACCGGCTGCTTAGAACTGCGTGCTCTGTTTTCTAAACCACGTTTTCACTTCACATTAAACTTCGGAGCGGTGGGAACGATTAGTAGTATGACTCTTTGCTGGCTGTTGAACGAGTGGACGGAGCACGTATGGGAATGTCCTGAGTGCAGTGATGTCGGTTCTTAACTCAACTCAACTTCGGCGTCACTCGCGAAATGTCTCCCGCCAAGGTGGGTTTTCAGTGGTCTTAGTCCCTAGTGATTTCCCGTAAAGCGGTGCATAGCTGGATATAAAAAGTTACGAGCGGGAGTCAATAAGTAAGTCACAGTTATGTGGGATGGCAGGTAAATGAAAACAAAGCACACAGTTCCATGCAGCCAGTTTGGGAGGACTGATAAACCGATGGGATAAATGCATTAATGTTGGTGGAAATTATGTTGAGGAATAAAGGGACAATGTATGCATACAAATAATCTGGTTTCAAGTTGTTATCATAATTAGTTATTTTTCTACAGCCATTTGTGACTTACTTGTTAACTTACCCTCGTATTTACAATGCCGGTGCTTCTCAATATTGTCTATTTCTTTGTGTGAATAAACTACACATACAGCCCTGGAAACAAAAATAACCATAGACAACACATACTACAAATATGACAGAAGTATTACAATATAACCATGTGAACATTCACTAAGTACACAAATTGTATCCTAATTGTGAGAGGTAAGGAATTTTAATGTGATATTAGTGGGTCTTGCAGCGCGCGAGAATTGGAAGCGGTTCTACCCGCGCGACTTGCAGGATAACTGAGAAATCAGAAAGCAATGGCAAACTACTGAGCGTAATCTTGCCAAGATATCAACAATCAGCTGAAAGATGCTGATGTTGACAGCAATGTCCTGTAAAGGATATGCAATCTGTAATTTGTATGAAAAAACTTAATTTTAAATGTGTGCATGCGAGTTATTTAATTGGTAAGTTAGTTAGTAATGTCTCTATTGTATTTTATATCACATTTTTTTTAATGTTTATCTTAAGGCAACAAGTAATATGTGCTTACTGAAAGATTAAACCATGAGAATTAACTGAACAAGTAACACCCTTAAGAGGCAAAATTTCTTGTGTTTTGTTTTGTAGAGTCCAATAGTGATCAGCAGAGACCATCATGATGTCAGTGGCACAGACAGCCCGTACAGGGAAACTTCCAATATTTATGATGGCTCCGCCATTTGTGCAGGTACGCCATCACAGAGTTGCCAAAGTAACATTTTGATTTCAAACCAGACATTACTAGACAATGAAGCCTGGAAAAACCCCAGCAAATTTAAATGTGATTTTCTAATGCAAATCACCCAAAATTCTCTCCTTATTGTTATAGCAAGGATGGAAGGTTAGGATGAGGTGGTTAGGTAAAACATGTAGTTAAAAGATAATTTCCTCAGTGCAGAGACTGCAGTCTGTGTCTTCTTGTAGTAGCTGGCTACCAGCCAGTTTCACTTTTCTACCTAATTTACAGATGCCTACAAAACTATAGCAGTCAAAGAGTATTTAAAAAAAGCATTGGACAACAAAGGAAACCAAACAGATCTATGCAACAAGAACTCAATACTGAAGAAGAATGGTTACTGAGACAAACTAAAATGAAGAAGATTAAATATTTGTTTTGGACAGGTAGAAAGACATAAACGTCTAGAAAAGATAATTATGGAGGGAAGTCTACCAGAGAGGTGGAAAAGAGAAAGACCACAATGTAAATGAATTCAAGATGTGACAGTAGATAATATACATATGCAGGATATCTGGCTTAAGAAAGCGAGACATTTTCAGAGAGAGAGAGAGAGAGAGAGAGAGAGAGAGAGAGAGAGAGAGAGAGAGAGAGAGAGAGAGAGAGAGAGAGAGAGAGAGAGAGAGAGAGAGAGAGAGAGAGAGAGAGAGAGAGAGAGTGTGTGTGTGTGTGTGTGAGACACGAGGGGGGGGGGGGGGAATGAGAAGAGAGAGCCACTGGTATGATGATCATCCAAAAATGCAAAATGATTCAAATCCAAGTTGCCACTGTAATTCTCAATGGAGTGAGTGCAACTTCTGGCATACATCTATGTCTGGTGTCTAGTCATTTAGCATTTATGAAGATGCAAGGATCTCCATAAAACATTTATTTGAAAGCAATAGTTATCCCAGAGTTCTCATAATAGCATCAAGATGATATTGCATCATGTTCTTTGTTTTTGTTTTAATTAAATTAGTATTTAAAATTTATCTGACAAACTATAGCACAGAACTAATCTAATTAATTCTTGTATGTAGTTTGGTCACCAACTTATGGACAGTTAGCATACAGTCAAGATATTTATGTGTTGTGTATCAAAATATAGACTAAACACTATATACAGTGCAGGCCTGATAAGGCGAACTCACCTGGGACCAAAGAAATAGTTCTTATCAGAAATTCCTCTTATTAGAGAGAAGAGACCAAGAAAAAAAATTACCGGGGATAAATAAATTGTTCTTCACAACAGAAATTTGCCACATTCAAGATCACCTAAAGCGGTTTGCACTGTATATAATAAGTAAAGGACCATTGTTTACACATCCTGAGGCATAATGGGCTGCATATTTTTATAGACTAATCAACACTCAAGGGGTGGTGGGGCTGTTATCACATCAGCCCCTTTATTTCCTGATACCCATCTTAGCCTGGGTTGACCTAGCCTGGTCAATTTTTAAAATCTGACTTCAGGCAAATTCAAGCCCACTCCAACCCAGCCATGTAGCCACACATATATATTAGGTTATGTAGAATAAATTTTGCAAAGCTTATTACCATACATGTTCTTGTTTGAAACGCTCCAGACATGGCTATACAGAATGTCATAGGGGACAGCTTCAGGGGTGCATCCTGGGTTGCAATTCACAATGGAGGAGGGGTTGGCTGGTAAGTGTATTTATTGTACATGGTGTGATTTTTTTTTTTGAGACTTCTGTATAGTCCTTCCAAATACTTTCCTTGCCGCACTGATATTCAATCCAAAATCTGGCTATTAATGCTTATTCATTCAGTGGATTAAAGTGTTTTTCTTTGTACTTAATTTTTGTTTTATCGCTAATGTAAAACAGTGGAGAGCATAATATGTTTATCGTAACTGCTCAAAGGGCATTTGTTTTTAGAAATCCTGTGGGTATGTGAAGTGTGAAACCATCACGTTTGTAGTGAACGACGGAAGCTGGCATCGAACCCTTGTGTGACCATGCTCGTGTCATTGCCAGGGTAACATCCTAACCATTATACCAACATGCCCACTGAAGAGCATGAACTGACAAATAAATCTACTGTCTGAAATAACAGATATCATAAATCCCAATTATAACCCAGAGGGGTAGACCAGGATGTTACTTTGAAACAAAAAAAAAAGAATAAAATGCATTACCTGAACAATTAGTACATAACCAAGTCCACTGAAGCAACAGATTTGTGGTTTCACAGGAGAATGTTAAAATTACTGACAGCCAAAATGATCAATTTAAATGTTTTGAATGAGGCAAAAACACAAGAGGAGAAGAAAAAAAATGGAACATATTGTAACAACAGGTAGAGTAATTATTAGAAAATGACATAAAGGAAGACAGCAAGAAAAAAATTCGAGACATTCTTGAGTCATGGAAAGGAAAGATATCATAACATAAAATGATAAATGGTGCTATGGAGAGATGATTGCCCATGACAGCTAGCAAGGCTCATAATGATGGGATATAAAATGATTCAGGCCTCATTGTCTCTTATGAGATCCACGGCTATTGACATCCAGTTAATAAGAAAACTAACACTATACACAGAACAGTTATTTATCTCTCAAATGTTTTTTTCATATTTGTATCATGAGTACTATTAGTAATATACACACCTGTAATTTAAACTCTTACATATCTGCTTAAGAGCTTCAGTAGCATACTAGCTAATGCCCTCATCTGCCAATTTGGTGGTTCTGAGTTCAAATCTCAAGGCAGAATTTATTTCTGACATGGCTCAAGGACCAACCTTTGTCATACAATGCATACCAGAAAATATTATACCTGCTTGATAATGACCACATAAGACAGTGAATGCTATTTGGCCCAGAAATAATGGACATAGCACAATATTTTCCAACCATGCCAAGCTGGCATTCAAACGTTTCTTTAGGTTTGATTTAAAAAAGATCACTGCCACTGCAGACAGATATCTCAACTAGTGCTCCAGTCTCCTCCAGTGTCACCACACAAGGAGACTCTTAGCACAGAGCATAAACTCATTAGCACTAGCGGTATTGCACGTGTTTCCATATATCTTAAATCATGCATGCTATAAATATTGTTTGTGGTTAGGTTTTCTCATTAGAAATTTAACTTCAGCACTGGCCTACTCATGGTAATATCCAAACGTCGTGGTTGTTATAACGCTTTCAATGTGTATTCAGGTTCCACTAGTTGTATTTATTTACCCGTCTAGATGCCATGGCGAAGGTGTTACGATCAGAATTTACAATCCCGCATACTGCATTCGAAACACAGCTGCAAGTGATTTGGAGAAAGATTGCCTTGCACTAGTTTTCATACAATGATATGAGTGCCGGTCATTCAGAACGGCAAACTACTGAGCGTAAACTTGCCAAGAAATCACAAACAGCCTGAAATGCTGGGGTGACTGTGACGTCCTGTAGAGGACATGCAACTAACTGTCTAGATAGCTGGATGTCCCATGCACTAGCCCATGATTGGGACGTGGAGGTGTTGTGAGCATTCCAGCCTTTCCTGATTGTGTAAACACCCATGAATCAAACCAGATCTGCTTAAGTTGAAGACAGGCAGTGTCTCTAAGACACTCTGCCCTCAGGAAGCCACTTGACACACCACTAAGGTCTGTTCCTTTACCTTTTGCATATCTTCTAGAGTTGTAATTGTATTGCCTACAGAACTATTATAACTTCAGTTTTATCTCCCTCTCTCTGTCTGCCTCTCTCTTGTTTTTCTGTCTCTGTTCTCTCTCTCTCTCTCTCTTTCTCTCTTGTGTACGCACACAGATGTAAAGGAGTGGAGGTGACACAGAAGTTACGTCATCCACCTCTGATTCTTGTAGACCTGGTTCATTTCAAGGTCTGAACTGCGTGGATTGTTATAATATAAGAAAAGGCTGAAATACTCTGATGCCCCCTGATCCTGGGATAGTGAATTAGGCATCTAGCAATCTCTGACAAGTCAGGAAAACTCTGTGGACTCACATGCACATAAAATAATCTATCAGCAGTTGGAAATTGAAACGAGCAGGCTGGATAGAAATTAGAAAACCTATTTTAAAAAAGAATATTTGTAGCTTACATGATATTAGTATATACACATTTATGTCCTTGACCATGCTACAGAGTTTGTGCACTGTGTTGAGATTCTCCTGGTGTGATCTATGGGAAGAGACTGCATTAATCTGTGTTCAATTTAAACACAGAAGCCACAAACAATATGTTGCATGATTTATTGCCTGGCATATGTTGTTGCATCTCGTCAGGTGCATACTGCAGAGTTATATATCATATAAAGTGAAATACATGAATGTCACTTAAGCTGAAACAATTGAAACACATAGTCATCAGTATTGTTCGAATGTGGAACATCTGTTATCTTCACTGTGACAATTTACAACACCAGACAAACATGCAAATGCATGCAACCACACACACACACACAGAGCTTATATAAAAGTGGGTTTCATGGACTAGTACTGTAGACCCTACATTGCTACATGGCACAATTGTCTCTCTAAACAGGGGAGAGGTTATTAACGGTGGCTTTGGACTTGTACTGGATGGGTCAGAGGTAAGCTATTTGTGTTCAAGCCTGTCTGTCTACAACAAATAACAACGGTCTTGCTGTGATTAGAATAATTTGCCTCCTGCAGCAGCTGATTGTTGGACCCCTTAATTGTCCATGTAATTATTTTTCTCTGAAGAAACCAAATTATAGTGGCTTTTATTTTCTTTGTATTCTGTGTATTCAACAGCTGTGATTCACAAGCATACACACATATGGGTTGTAATTAATATATAAAAGTCTTGAAAGCAACAACAATCAAGAACATAATATATATTTATTATCATCATCAGTTCGGCATCTGTGGATTAGAGGTTAGTGATTGCAGTTTCACAATTCCCCGACATACCAGGTTAAGAGTTTGAAATCAACTGCAGGTAATCTGGTAGTAGATCACTTTGCATTGACTTTGAAGGTATGAAAATCGGACATAGAAAACAATGGTAAACTACAGAGAAAAAAATTGCCAAGTAAATCACAAACAGCTAATAAATGCTGGGGTTGATTGCATGGCCCTGTAAAAAAACATGCAACTAACATCCTTTTATCATCATCAGGTTAGTCAATCCTGAAACATGTGTAGAAATTATTTGATCAGGTCACTCCACTGTCGCCTGAGTTGAGCAATTCCCCTCAGCTCAGTTTATGTCTGAACATCAATTTCTGTGCTTGTCTGTGTGCTTTACTTGTTTCTTGCACATGTTCTCTGATTTTGCTTTCAGTTTTGTCACCAGCAAGCGCCCCCTGTCCCATATTAATGTAGCTCAGTCTTCCTCTTGCCTGTCATCTCCCAGTGAAACATAGGCCTCAATCAACACACACCAAGCCTTTTGTTGATTTGTTCATCGTTGAATTTTGCATCTATAGTGGTCTACGTGTTAAGGTAGCCAGCGAGCCCCTCCTTTGTCACCTCTTAATGACATGTATGGTAGGCTGGTGTTACTATTTTCTGCTTCCCTGATATTCCCCGGTAACACATGGTCAAATGTAGATCAGTACAAAGAATTCCTCAACCAGCCAAGTGCCTCTGTTGTGTATTTATGTAAATCATCCACGAGTCATGGCACTTCCTGAAACAACTATTCACAGTGACTTCCAGTCCCCACTAGAGTGTTTATGCTTGTGGCTATGGTTTTCTTGCCGATTTTCCTCATGTTAGACTGGTAATGCATGGTTCCGTCGCCCTGACACTGTGAATTTTGTGTGAAGTGCTTTTACATGTCCACGTTGTTTGTAGTACGAACTGCACATTCAGAAAAATGGCAGCCAGCCGGTCAGTTGCTGAACTAACTGGGTTGTCTTATGCAATAATGTGCAGCTGCTGGTTTTCTAGTGGCTACCGCTTCCACCGGCGATGAACTATTTTGTGTGGAGGACTTTTGTGTTGGCATTCTGGCGGCGGCATTCTGCATAATTTACCTATGAGGGCTGTTGGTTTGTCGAGACTCCCGTCTGTTCCACTTTTCACATGGAGCAGTGTGGAGCATTGTATATGAATTTCAATACACAGGAACGAAGCATAATGGGGTGAGCCTCTGCCGTGAAGTTGGAACCGCAACTAACTATTCATACTTCTTTTTGAGATATTCTTCACTTGACATACAAATCCAAGTGTTCTCAAAACAATTACACAGGTGTTTATTGGGTGGGACAATATTCTATAAATTATAAAAGTAAACTACATAGCATTGTGGAGTTTTATGCAGAAACATACCAAAAAATGCAGTAAAAATATTCAATTCATTTCTGAGCAAAGAAAATTAAGCCCCATGAAGTTTTAATTAAATGAAACAAGCTTTCCCTCGAGCATTATTTATGTTTTGTTTACAGGAGGCGGGGAAAAGAGTGCAAGAGATGCTTTCATGGGATGTCAGTAACGGGGTACGTAGCAACCTGTTTTTCAAATATTATCAATGTAATGTTTATCATTTTTGCTGTAAGCAGAAATAATTTAAAAGGCAATGTTAATGACAATGTTAATACATTTATAAATTATTCATTAGATTACTATTGTATGTGTTGATAACAATCATTATAGTCTTCATCAGTTTTATCATCCTTTTGCTCTTAAAAACGTATTAAATGTTAAAATATTTGCAATATATCTTTTACCTTTCAAGTTTTTTCCAAGTACAATTTCTGTTCAAATTGTTCTATATTCTCACTGATCTGGTTCCATTCTATATTTGCCTTTATAAGTCTAGCTCTATGTAAAGTGAAATGAAACAATTAAGTATGTGTTGCTACCGCAAAGAAATAAACAGACAAACTTACATACCTTACAATGTTCTCAGCCCAAGTGAAAAGTAATCAGAACACTGTAAGATAATGTACATTTGTCTGTTTGTTAATTCTCCAAGGATGCACACATTTCGTTTCACATTGTCACATTCTACCACAGTTGTGATTTCTCATCTGTTATAATAGCAATCAATATCTCTGTTGTGATACAGGTTTCCAGACGCTGCTGGGCAGGCAATCACAATGCTAAAGTCACCATTCAACGTACAATGGATGCCAACCCCAAACTGAAAGTCACCATGCCACATAGCGTAGAGGACAACACGCTACTGGACAGAGCACTCAATCCAAGCTTCTAGATATATATCTACAGACTAGTACAGGATTCTCAACTCATTTTATTCCAAACAAATTATCTAGACCGTTTATATGGTATTTTTAACATTTTCTTTGCATAAAAAAAGATCTACAGAATTAACACAATATGCTTAGCTCACTGTATGTCAAATAAAGCATCTACAGAATGTAATACAAGATTTTAAATTGATTCTATGCCTAACAAAACATTTACAAACTGTTAACATGGGTCTTTTAACTTTCTCTTTTCTTAAAAAATAAAGATCTACAGAATGTAAACTGTAACACAATATTCTTAACTCACTGTATGCCAAATAAGTTATCTACAGAATGTAACACACTATTCTTAACTAATTATACGTCTAACAAAACATCAACAGACTGTTACATAGAAGTCTTAACTTATTCTATCAAAACATCTACAGCCTGTAACACAAATTTTTAACTCATTGTAAGCCTAACAATATATCTACAGACTATAATATGGGATTCTTTGCTCATTCTATGCCAGACAAAACACCTACAAACTGTTAACATGGGATTCTCAACTATTCTATACTAAGGGAAACGAAATCTAAAGGCTGGGTTCAATCCCCAGAAGTGATGGAATTCTGTATCCACTAACCAGTCAGGCTCCTAGGCCGACACAGCCTCACAATGGGTGCTGGATAATTAGTGTTTTAGAAAGGGTACTGACCACTCCAGTTTAATATGCCATAGTCTAGAATATGTGAAGGTCTTACACTTTGTACAGTAACAGCAGTTTATGTCATTAGACCAGTTTTGAAAAGTACATGGTGTATGAAGTAATCAATGAATGCATTATGAACTGCTTGTTATGAAACTTCTTCTTCTGCGTTCATCCGGAGTTTTTTTTTTTTTTTTTTGGACGTGATTGCGTTGTGCCTGTTTACAGCAGAGCTGTGTTCTTGCGCCGTTAGGCCAACACATCCGACTTCTGCGGACATTTGTTGACCGGGTTAACCTTTCTAGGGTGTTATGAAACAAGTGAAAGCAAAACACAGGAGTATCTGGGGTCAACAGATTCATAAAAATGGGTTCCAGACAATTTTTGTGGATTGCCTGGGAAGGAAAGGTGATGAGGAAGGGAACTGTCCATCCAACTTCATAAGTAGTGACCTAGAATATTTTGGCATAACACTTCACATCCCAACTGCAGTACCAACTACAGGACTACCTTTAACTCTTAGGTTAAGAATAAAAATATGCAACAACAAAGCTGTTACTTATTTAAAATACCACTTCAGCCGAACTAAGTTTATATAAGTCAAGACAAAGGTTTAACCTTCAAACACACTCTGAAATAGGGCACATATATCTTGCAAAACAACACATGACAATACAAAAAATACTATCCAATATTCAAAGCAGCTTACGAGTGCTTGCAATACCCCCTGTATGCATATACACATTCTACCAAAAGAGGGCCACTGAAAATTATTCAACCTGTCAGGCATGATCTAACTGACATCAGCAAAACCATATGCTGATTCCTAAACCAGGCACAGGTGATAAAACTTAATTCTTTGTATTTTGCTTTCACAGCATTATAACTGCACAGGTGAGGCTTTCCACATAAATACATGTTGAAATGTCATTTTATTCCTATTTCTCCTTGGGCATTGGACTGCAGTCTGCTGGTGATAAGAAAAACCTCAAACTTGTGGAGGAAACATTACCAACTAGGCCTAATCCAAACCAGTGTGTATGGGCTAGGCTGAAGTGCTGGTCTTTCACACCCTGAGGGTTTCTAGACTTGGAGAGGGGAAGGAGGGCTCTGCAAAAGTCCCTGAGGATATGGTACTTTGGTACCAGGTGGAAAGAAAAGCCTCTACACAAATGTCACATTAACATCCCTTTAAAGGCTTAGACCCATGCATTGGAGCTTCCACGGAATTCCCAACCAACCAACCAATCCGCTATGCTCCATGAGCAATGTTTTATATACTTATACAAATAACAACATATGCAGCTGGCCATTATCTACATGTGAATATTCAAATTTACAATATCTACATTATATTGTTCATTGATTACAATATAGTTATCTAACATACAAAGTGCTTCCACTTCTATACTTCTTCTTATTGGAACATTTATAACAAGCGCACATGGAAGACAATGCTATAACCAGTGGTATAAAAATGGTGACACATTGGAAGTGTCGCAGAAAGATTCAAATACAATAAAGAAGTTAGAGACACCCCTCATGTACACGTGTATAGTTAGTGGATGAATCATGTACACGTGTATAGTGAGTGGATGAATCATGTACACGTGTATAGTGAGTGGATGAATCATGTACACGTGTATAGTGAGTGGATGAATCATGTACATGTGTATAGTGAGTGGATGAATCATGTACACGTGTATAGTGAGTGGATGAATCATGTACACGTGTATAGTGAGTGGATGAATCATGTACACGTGTATAGTGAGTGGATGAATCATGTACACGTGTATAGTGAGTGGATGAATCATGTACACGTGTATAGTGAGTGGATGAATCATGTACACGTGTATAGTGAGTGGATGAATCATGTACACGTGTATAGTGAGTGGATGAATCATGTACACGTGTATAGTGAGTGGATGAATCATGTACACGTGTATAGTGAGTGGATGAATCATTACACGTGTATAGTGAGTGGATGAATCATGTACACGTGTATAGTGAGTGGATGAATCATGTACACGTGTATAGTGAGTGGATGAATCATTACACGTGTATAGTGAGTGGATGAATCATGTACACGTGTATAGTGAGTGGATGAATCATGTACACGTGTATAGTTAGTGGATGAATCATGTACACGTGTATAGTTAGTGGATGAATCATGTACACGTGTATAGTGAGTGGATGAATCATGTACACGTGTATAGTGAGTGGATGAATCATGTACACGTGTATAGTGAGTGGATGAATCATGTACACGTGTATAGTGAGTGGATGAATCATGTACACGTGTATAGTGAGTGGATGAATCATGTACACGTGTATAGTGAGTGGATGAATCATTACACGTGTATAGTGAGTGGATGAATCATTACACGTGTATAGTGAGTGGATGAATCATTACACGTGTATAGTGAGTGGATGAATCATTACACGTGTATAGTGAGTGGATGAATCATGTACACGTGTATAGTGAGTGGATGAATCATGTACATGTGTATAGTGAGTGGATGAATCATGTACACGTGTATAGTGAGTGGATGAATCATGTACACGTGTATAGTGAGTGGATGAATCATGTACACGTGTATAGTGAGTGGATGAATCATGTACACGTGTATAGTGAGTGGATGAATCATTACACGTGTATAGTGAGTGGATGAATCATTACACGTGTATAGTGAGTGGATGAATCATTACACGTGTATAGTGAGTGGATGAATCATGTACACGTGTATAGTGAGTGGATGAATCATGTACACGTGTATAGTGAGTGGATGAATCATTACACGTGTATAGTGAGTGGATGAATCATTACACGTGTATAGTGAGTGGATGAATCATTACACGTGTATAGTGAGTGGATGAATCATTACACGTGTATAGTGAGTGGATGAATCATGTACACGTGTATAGTGAGTGGATGAATCATGTACACGTGTATAGTGAGTGGATGAATCATGTACACGTGTATAGTGAGTGGATGAATCATGTACACGTGTATAGTGAGTGGATGAATCATGTACACGTGTATAGTGAGTGGATGAATCATTACACGTGTATAGTGAGTGGATGAATCATTACACGTGTATAGTGAGTGGATGAATCATTACACGTGTATAGTGAGTGGATGAATCATGTACACGTGTATAGTGAGTGGATGAATCATGTACACGTGTATAGTGAGTGGATGAATCATGTACACGTGTATAGTGAGTGGATGAATCATGTACACGTGTATAGTGAGTGGATGAATCATGTACACGTGTATAGTGAGTGGATGAATCATGTACACGTGTATAGTGAGTGGATGAATCATGTACACGTGTATAGTGAGTGGATGAATCATGTACACGTGTATAGTGAGTGGATGAATCATGTACACGTGTATAGTGAGTGGATGAATCATGTGTTTATGTAACTGCATCGTTTTGTAGGTTTTACATGTTTCATGTAGTTATGTTCTATCCAATGAATAAAGCACAGCTAGAAGCCTGCTTGCTTCTTTATTTCATAAAGGTGTTTTCCCTGTGAGTATTTGATTGCAGTCTGTTGACAATGAAATATCTAAAACCCAATTCTACACAGATGGTGAGGACAAGCATCACGTGGAAGGTCATCTGGGAGGCTGGCTCATGGCTGCAGCTTTCCTAAAGTTGTTGAAATGGTCTAAATACTGTAACATTGTGGTTGCTGGAGTGTAGATTTCATCCATTTTGACTTTGAGAGCAGATGGTGGGTTCTCAGCAATGTTGCCAATAAGGCTCTGAAGTAGTTCTTTCAGCATGTTCCAGCACTCACTGGCTACCACACAAGGACAGTACTCCACCTGAAAATGTATCATTTCATTATTACAATTCTATACTAACAACTTTTCTCTAAATGAATGAAGGGTTCAGGTGTGTAGCAGGACCAAATCTAACTTTACAATATGGAACGTAAAGTACAGGTGAAATGTATACTAAACATTTTTTTTTTTGCGCTCGCTCGCTTTGAACTCAAGCGTAATCCATACACACTACTTTAAGTAGTGCTGGACTGAATTTTGCGTGTGGATTAGCTTTTACCTATTAACAGTTGCCCTTGTCATCAGGCCAACCCACTCCGACTTCAGAAGTACTTGTAATTAACGTCCCCAAGTCAAGGACGATAGGTCAACATTTTAGTCCAACTGTCCGGATACACTAAACATAATTTGGAAGGCAGGATTTTTTTCTCGGGAGCCAGCATATTTATATTTGCATACAAGAGCTAGAAAATGAATGATGATCCAGGCGCAAGGTAAAACTTTTCAAGTGCCATAGCAACCAGGTGCCTGGGTTTTTCTATCTCTGTAGTAGAGTATCACCAAAACCTGAATACAAAAGTGTATAACAGGGACCTTGGTGGGGGTTCTAACATATGACCGCCGGAACGACACGCAAGCATTCAAGCCACTGCTCTGCACTGTCCCCCATCTGTAATCATCAGTCCAATGACATTCCATTCCAGTACACCATTACCAATACCCCGTTCAACCTCAGAAGAGAAGTTATATTAGGGTCCATCCCTGGCTCAGATTCATATTCCCGTAACTGAGTCAGCCACAAATAGGATATTAATTTGAAGGTGAATGTTATTTTTTTTTAAAATAAGGGCTCATGGTTTCCCAGGGGCCAGAACCGCCCCACTACACTCTGATCTTAGCCAAAGATTATTGATAACACAATATAATTATTTATCATCTTGTGCTATCTCAACACTGAAGGTTGGTTGTAATGAGTTTTCAACTCTCTCTGTCTTGCGACTGATTTTGATATCTTTCAGTAATGTTTTCAACCCCATTTTTTCCCCAAGTATATATCTTATTCAATGTTACTGTCCACATGTTATGGAAAAATATATCGGCTGTAAAGCTTATCTGTTGTCTTGTTTCTGTTAAAATAATTGTTTGCATTTTACATTCACTTGTTTCCCTTGTACTTGGAAACGACAGTTTACCTCCCTTTATAACTTTTGATTCTGACAACTATGTTAAAAGAAACAATACAAGAAAACAAAAAATAGTATCTTTGAAAAAAAGACTGAACACAAACAACTAACCAACTCATACCTCGAGTAGGATGCCTTTAAAGCTGCCTGCTAAAGACACTGAACCAATCTTTAATATGAAGTCTGCCAGCTGGAATCTGTTTCCTTTGGACTCGATCTTGACTCCTTTCCGAGCTTGGTAAATATTCTTCAAGTTTGACATCAAGGCTATAAACAGTGTATCAGCCACAAGAGTGGCTCCGGAATCCAGAATAGCAAAACAGGATGCTGGATACTCACTGTTGTGAAGTATATGCAATGTTTTTGGAGCTGAAATGTTTTGAAAAAAAAAAAACTATTATTTCATAAATAAAATTAAATAAAGACCTGTTGATCATCATGTAGAACCCCGAGGACATCCAGCCCGTGGACCATATAAGACCCATGAAATCATCTGGTCTGGCCCTGCCAAGGCAACCACAAACAGGACTCAGAATTCAATCAATCTAGGCACTTTAAAAACAATCACCAAAAAATTTAGTAGCAAACCTTATCAATACCAGTAACATGACACACCCGACTAAAGAGAAGCAGGTCCTACCATCACATTACAGGTTAGTTAATCAGATGTTTGCCATCTCATTTTTAGGTTGATAATTTATGTAGCTCGCGAGTGATATTATAAATATCCAAATGGCCCCTGGCAGAAAATAAGTTCCCTTTACCTAATGTAGAAGGTCCTTTGCAGCCTGTCACTCTCATCACAACCCTCCTTAAAGATTCTAAATCTTTGCCAGATCAAAAAAGATTCTAAATCCTTGTCAGATACCCTGCCTCATGCATTTTCATGCCCTAAGTGTCATCAATATCTTGTGTCCATTTTTGTACTGGTAGACCCCCCCCCCCCCTGCCTCTTCTTGCAGGATTCAAAAGTTAGTACAGTACCTGTGTATACACCTTGAGGCCTAATGGGGGATATGGTATGAATCAGCATTGGGAAGCAAGGGGGGAGATGCTTGTGTATATGGATGTGTGATACATATATATGTGGATGTATAGTGTGTGTCAAAATGTGTGTGAGACAGAGGGTAGGATAGAGATGGAGTGAGAGAGAACAGGAAAGAGAGGGAGGGAGGGATGGAGAGAGAGATAGGCTTACTCTGGACCATTTCTCATGAGATGGTGGTCCTAAAAGATCTCAATGCAGGCATATATTTACATGAAACATAAATTTTTTTAAACCACCATCACTTACGATTGAGCATGACAGATTGATATGTCTCACAGTCCACATGGAAGGCACCTGTCCTAGTGCCACCCATAGTCTCCACCTGTTTCTGTAAGATATCTACCACCTGGGCTCCACTTCGGCCTTCAGGCACTGGATAACTAAACACACTGTCATGAAAAGAACACATCCTTAAAGTCCAAAATAATGACCATATATACACCATCATACAGGAGGAGAAAAATCTAAACATAATTCAGGAGTCAGACTTTTTCTTAGGAGCCAGCGTATAATTTTTTTTTTTCAAATCAAGCTGAGAAAATAAATGAAATTCCGGCACCAAGTAAAAATTTCCAAATGCCATGGTGACTGTGGTCCTAGATTTTTCTACCTCTGCAAACAGATTTAAAATTTTCTGGACATTTAATAATATATTACTGTAGCAACGTGACAATTAGGCTCCATTCATCATTATCGTCATGTGCCATGTCGATAAAAGTGGACAAGAATGTTTAGCCATCTCACACATTAGCTCCATATTCTTGTCTCGACCATGCCACATGGCCAAGCCATCCAGATATTTACTTCCCTGCCTTCCTCTTTGTCTTTTCCCCCCAATCTTGCCAGTTGTCACCAAGTTCCCTAATTTATTTCTTCTTATAATCAGTCCAAACATTGTGAATGTCTACCTCTAGTTTCTCTAATCATTTAGACGTGGAGAGAGTGTAACATTATTTGGTAATGTAACAGTGTAACATTATTTTGTTCTGTTTATAATAATGGACGGTCAATTTCAATTTTAATGTGATCGTTTGGCGCAATATTTCAAAAATTATTTATTTGGTTAGGTCTTGCTGTAATGAGTACAGTGACCTAAGGTTGTTAAGGCCTTTCTTTGTTCACAAACAAAAGAGTTACAGTTATTTAAATGTTAGAATGCAAATTATACCAGTGATAATTAATATTGTGTTTAATTTTAATTTATTTATTTACACACAAACAATATCTCAGCTTAGTATTGCCATAGAGACCTGGATGAGGAAACCATTAAATTGCATTATTCAAGGGCTATCCAACTATGCAGGCTGCTTAGTATAGCTTAAAATCAATTTAGAACACTTTAAAGTAGCTTGAAATTCAAAATGAATTATGTTGACTGTCACATCACATGGCCTGCCATTTAACTTTACCAGTAATATGTTATTTGACACTGTCGAGTAGTCTTTAAATTAACAGATTTTGATATTTCTAGATCCATAATAATAGCTAAAGCTAACGAAAACCTTTTTCAAGGAGTCTTTGAAGATTCTGATTCTCTCCAACGGAATGAGAATGAATGAGAATCTCAGAATGGATAATTTAATTAATTTTAATTTTATAATTGTGTAGACATCATTGTTTCCTGTGTGCATTGATAATATTAATATTATTATTAATTATGAAATATAATAAAATCATGTAACTATAAATAAATATAAAATAAAATATTAATATAATATTAAATTAATCACCTTAGATAAGAATTAGTCTAATTATTAGAATACTGTAATAGACTGCAATGGCTGGGGCATATAGATAGAATGGAAGATAATAGGGAATGAAAACTCGTTTACACTCAAGAAATAAATGACCGTAGACCCTGAGGTAGACCAAGAAGACGGTGGAGAGATAATATACATACAGACCTACAAGCACTTGGAATCAACGACTGGCAAGAGAAGGTCAACCAGAGAGACGAATGGAGACGGCTTGTATCTGCAGCAAAGAACCTCAATGGCTCGGAACGCTGAAGAAGAAGATTAGAATACTGTACTGTACTGTATGGACAAACTTGAAGAGACCGCAGAGTTGCAGCTTCAAGAGCTATCCAACTATCATATTAAGCAGGTTTCATTAGTTTCAAATTCAATTAATTGCTGAGGAGGGGCTGAGGAGGGGATCCGAGCACTTATGGACTGAATGGTTCGATGTGCAACGAGGATGATCTGTCGACTAACTAACTCAATTAATTTCGAAGTCAAAAATGTGAATAATTTAATTACATTAAAAATCAGTTGTTTTTTTTTTTAAATTGTACTTTATACTTGTCGGAAGCTGCGTCAGGGGGGCTGCGTGGTCTCGAGGTATGGAGTCCGCCTCGAGTGCTGGAGGTCCCAGGTTCAAGACCCGGTGATGACCAGGATTTTTTCACTTTCACATGGACTTGTATAACAAAATTTCTCCTGGTCTCTGGGTAGTGAGATCGGACACCCGTGTGTATTGGTGCACACGTAAAAAATCCCTTAGCAGTTGGAAATCGAAAAGAGTAGCCTAACGGCGCTGCCCTGGCAAAATTTGGAGTTAAAAATCTACTAATCTACCCAGAGCCAGAGTATTTTCAGGATCCTCACCGGTGCTACGGAGTTCGTGCACTGAGCTGAGTTTCTGCAGACTCAGATTTGGGTTAGGAGGAAAACGGAGCACTTATGGGTTGCACCCGTGTGCCGTGATGTTGATCAATCGACTAAACTAAACTAAACTAAACTTGACGGGAAAAGTAAAGTAAAATGGAAGATGATGATGATGTGAATTGTGATCTAGAACTAGAGAAGCAGTTTAATATGTGATTGATTCGAGATAGTTCAAGTCAATGTTTATCAGGCACTCACCACGACACACCCATGTCAACAGAACCGTAAATATAATCTTTACGTTCGCTGGCTGTTTGTGGGTTAAACAAATCCTGAACGGTCCAAATTGAATATGATGAAAATGAATGTCTCAGTCTTGGCGTTTGTAAGGATCCATCTTGATTTTTTAAAAACATCAACCGTCGTTGAGAAAGTGAATAACCGAACTCACTATTTTGTATTGGAATATAATTTTATTATAGTTTAATTGTATTGGAATATAATTTTATCACCATTAAAAGAACGGAAACATACAAATACCTGGGTACAATCTTCAACTGCTCCAACATCATAAGGGAAGAAATACAAACTAGAATCAATTCTGGAAATAAGATATACTATGCACTACAACATCTACTAAAATCAATGGCGCTATCTCGTAACACCAAGATCACAATATACAAAACACTGATCAGACCAGTTGTGCTGTATAGCTCTGAAACCTGGAGTACAACGAAAGGAGACGAATCCTTGCTACAAACCTTTGAGAACAAAGTTTTAAGACGCATCTTTGGACCCATTAGGGATACACAACGTGGAGAGTGGAAAAGAAGAAGTAACAAAGACATTTATGATCTGTTTAAGTCCCCGCTAATCACTGGTATCATGAAGGCTAATAGACTACAATGGCTGGGGCATATAGAAAGAATGGAAGATAATAGGGAAACAAAACTCGCTTACACTCAGGAAATAAATGACCGTAGACCCCGAGGTAGACCAAGAAGACGGTGGAGAGATAATATATATACAGATCTACAAGCACTTGGAATCAGCGACTGGCAAGAGAAGGTCAACCAGAGAGACGAATGGAGACGGATTGTATCTGCAGCAAAGAACCTCAATGGCTCGGAACGCTGAAGAAGAAGAAGAAGAAGAAGAAGAAGAAGAAGAAGAAGAAGAAGAAGAAGAAGAAGAAGAAGAAGAAGAAGAAGAAGAAGAAGAAGAAGAAGAAGAAGAAGAAGAAGAAGAAGAAGAAGAAGAAGAAGAAGAAGAAGAAGAAGAAGAAGAAGAAGAAGAAGAAGAATATAATTTTATCATTTCTCCTGTTGCCAGGAAAGTGACAAATATTTAAATAGGCCTTTCAAATGCTGGCACCTTGTCATCTTGATAGACGATAATTATTGTGCTTCAAAAACAAAAAAGGCATAATAACCTGAGCTGAATTGTAGAGACCATGTTTTGCCCATGCAGCATGGTCCCTCTCTTGGCCTGTCTTGTTTACTCCAGAGGAAAGGTAAAACCAATACATCTGACACAAGACAAGCTACAGAAGCTACTAGATCAGCAAAGTAATGCTCTAACTGTCCGTCTGTCAGAGCTTAAATCCTAGACCAGTTGCCGAACAAGGCTTAGGGTCTGGTCTGCCTTGCCATGTCATTTAGCCTTTGGGTTACATTTCCTCGCACTAGGATAAGGCTAGTAAGTACTCTCCCAATTGCGCTCCTGTGTATGGCACATTTAAAATACTGCCTAAATATTGACTAAATTTCCTCCTGCGCTCCTGTGTATGGCACATTTAAAATACTGCCTAAATATTGGCTAAATATAAAAAACCTAATATTGCCATTATCTCCGGTACTGTTCAACGCCTACACAGTGAGAATCACCAGTGAGCAGATCACTGGACCTGGCAGGACATTGTCGTATGCCGATGATGTTTTAGTGTATCGTCAGGGTAAGGATAGAGAGCAGGTTGCTGTGGAACTACAAACCGAACTCAATCGCATAAGTACTTGGTGTGATGAAGCTGGGGCAATGGTCAACCCAACAAAGGCAACAGTGACTTGGTTCTCGTTGAATAATCATATTGTCAACACTCCAACACCAACTGTAATGCTGTGTTCAGAGACGGTGGAAAGAACGCAGGCAATGAATTACCTAGGGATACGGTTTGATCGAAGCCTTGCTTATAATGTGCACATAGACCAGGTGATAACAAAAGCCAAGCGGGGTTTGGCTGCGATGCGGGTGATGGCGGCAGCAAACTGTGAGCAGCGCCATCTATGTCTTCTTACGAGGGGCTGATCATGTCTGTTTTGGAGTATGCAATGGCAATCCTGACTCTCAGCCATAAGCAGATAGAAAGGGTGGAAAGGATACAGAATGAAGCTATGCGCATTATTCTTGGATGTACAAGAGATACAGCATGCAGGGCGATGCGCTACCTTCTTGATTTTCCAACCATTGAAGAGAGAATACAAGTTTGCAGGGCAGGGCACGCGCCTACCTCAGAGTTAACGCAAACACACAACATCCACTGCATAGTGAAATTAGGAAGGAGAAGGGCAGCAGGTTAAAAATAGGACGGTCGTGGATGGGTCAAGCCGAAGACATTCTTCAACAGGTGTGTTCACTTGAGGACTTAGAATCTGGCGAGGAGTGGGTGCAAGTGCCAACAGACTTCTGCACATCCTTTTCAGTTTGCTTCCAACTAGATAGGAAATGCAGACAAGAAAATCCGGCTGCCGTGGAGGCTGAAGTACAAGCGTTGAGTTTCGAGAATTCGCTAGACAGTGATGCGGTCATCTACACAGATGGGTTGGTCGTCCGACATGTGAGAAGCTCATGGGCCTTTACAGTTCGGGCCGGAGGGAGAATTGTGAAGGAGGACTCTGGTGCTTTCACTGAAACCACAAGTAGCCTGACCATGGAAGTCATGGCAGTAAGTAAAGCAATAACATGGCTCGAGACATAGACATTCACTAGGGCTTGTTTCCTTAGCGACTCAATGAACATGATCAAGAGGATAGAGGAGGGGTCGATCCGAAGAGAATGGTTGCTGCCTCTGGAGCGGTCTCGGCTGGCAAAGATTAGTTTCATCTTCGTGCCAGGGCATGCGGGAGTACAAGGAAATGAGCGGGCTGACAAGCTCGCAGGTGAGGCTACTGTGGAGGGCGGACGTGCCATGGACCAGGCTGACATTCTGACTGCTCTACGAGAAGTAAGACTTTTGCGAGAACCAAGTGATGACTGTGAATTGGGACGCAGAGGTGTTTCCAAGGCACCAGGGCCGGGTTATATACTGGCCAAGACCTATTGACGCGTCCTCGTCGAGCGTCCTGGGCAACAGGTCCCTTCGGGGTCCTGGCTAAAGTCAGTAGGATCGCCGATTCCTCCGAAGTCGGAGAGTGTCTGCCTGTACGGCGAGGAACCACCAGTCTGCACACCAATAAGCCAGACATGGGACAACGGATACTCACGCAAAACTCAGATCCTGTATGACATCACACTGATGTTGGACAACAGGATGCCTTCATCCGACATACAGGACTTCGCGTTGGAGCTCAAACCAACGAACACAAGCAAGCAAGCAAGCATGACTGTGAATCTACAACAATGGCCAGACTGCTAGAGCAGCAACTTAAATGAGAGGTGGCCAAACAAGAACACTACGCAGGAAGCCAAAGAAGATTGATAAACCAACACAGAACTGGCGTCGTTAGCCGCTACACGCTGCGGGATTTGCTGAGGAGGGGATCCGAGCACTTATGGACTGAATGGTTCGATGTGCAATGAGGATGATCTGTCGACTAACTAACTAACTAAAATATTGCCTGCGCTACGGGGTTCGTACACTGCAATGAATATCCTTGTGGAAGAGGCTGGAACTCTTATGGGGCAATCAATGTTGTCCTTTACTGCTGGTCTTAAAAGAGCAAGAAATTTCTGCTGTCATGTTGTCCCCCCAATATGAAGTCCTCCTCCCCTTCGACACCACCACACTTGTCTTAATATTTATCATTAATATTGTTGCCTTATTTCATGTTATTTGTGTATACTCGTCTTTCATATTTTATTTTTTTATGCCATTTGATTTTAATATGTCATCATCATCAAGTGCCATGCCGACTGGCGTAGGCATTCATGACTCTCCACAGATCTCAGTCTTTGGTTTTTTGGATTAACTCTGCCGTTGATATTCCTCCATCAATATTCACTTTGTACAATATGAAAATGTTTGTACTACTTACCTCATACTGTTTATATTAGTTTTAGCTAATATTGTCCTGTCGCATTAACATACTTGAAGATAGGCAATGTGTATGAATAACACATTTTTCCATTTAAGTTAGTTAGTTGGGGTATCTTCGTTGCACTCCGGACATGTCCATAGGTGCTCAGATCCTCCCCCCAGCATATGCATCAGCGTCCGGTGGCTAATAGTGCCAGTTCTGTGTTGGTTGACGAGGCGCTTTGTTTTCCCGATGTACCTCTCGCGTTTGGCTGTGCCGATTCTTACTCCCAGGTCTTTCATCCTGGAAAGCGATGTGGAATCACCGGCGTCAAAATCCTCTGTTCTCGCCATATCTTTAAGGGCGTTAATAACATCGGCACGATCCATGGGCTGGCCATCTACAGGGGGTGCAGAGCCAGCCAATTTATCAGCTCGTTCATTTCCCTCGACTCCCGCATGTCCCGGGACGAAGATGAAGGTGACTGCGGACAACGGACTTCCGCAGCGACTCAGTCCACTGTCTACGTACAGATCCAGCTTCGACCTTCTGAATCATGCTCATTGAATCACTTAGTACACACACGTTGGTATAATGCTGTGATTCCAGCCATATGAAAGCCTGTGTAACTGCCATCACCTCCATCGTCATGCTGCTCGTGGTCATAGAGTGGGCACCACTGGATTCTTGAACGGTAGTAGTACTATGGGGTCTCCAGGCCTAGTATCGAGCAATGAGCAATGAGATATACAAAGAAAATAGAAGGAGGTGCGGGAGGTGCGGGGAGGTGCCGGAATAAAATAGTAAGCTCAAAGAAGGGTAGGAGGGAACATAATTTATGTATAATCGATTGGTTTGCGCCGGCTGTTTCGGGTTGATGTATTCGTATCTTTGATAAGATCGGCGAACATCTGTCAGCAAAAAGTCGATATTGTCCGTACCAGAAATAATGTGGTTTGTAAATTACACCTGTCGGCGTTAGGTGGCGTTTTTAATCAGCTCATCGGTATATGTAAACAATGATAAATGAATTGAGACACGGGCTAGTTGGTACCACAGTCGCATTGCAGATGGTGCGATAACCAATTCGGTAGAGTGTGTCGGGATTTCGCCAATGTGTAACTGGGGTGTCTAATGGGTTAATTCGGTACCATAGACCCCCTCATTTTGCGGCGTCGAGTTCGAATCTCAATGCTTTTTCGTTGGTAAGGTTACCACTTAGCCACTGTATGGGTGTACCTAGTTGCCATAGGGGGTGTGTAGTTGGTCATAGTAGGATATCACCAATGTGTAACTGGGGTGTCTAGTGGGTCCCCTACCATGCGGCAGGGTCGATCCTACTGTGTGGTGGGGTAGTGTGGCAGTGGTCGAGTGTGTAACGGGGCTAGGTGGTGCCGTAGGTATCGTTTGAGAGTCGATTCACGCCGCGGTTCGATAAGGGTGTCCACCCTAGGCGGAGTTTTCTAAGAGTATATTAAGACGTAAACGTATAACAAGGATGTCTAGTTGCCGCCATAGCGCTAGACAGGTTCGAGTCCTACTGTTTGGTGGGATAGTGTGGCAGTGGCCGAGTATTTAACTGAGCTAGGTGGTGTCACTGACGGTTCGAATAACGCCCCTGGGCGCTAACTATACCCAACATAGGCGCCAGAGAAGCGAATCACGATGTGTCGCGTTGCATTCTCCTCAGAAACGTCAGTTCCACAGCCAGCAGATTCAGCGGGACTGCTCATTGTCTTCACATTAATACAAAAGTACAGGTTCAACACTCTTTTTCTCGTAGCAATTGCCATCTTTTTACTGGTCAATACGTTTTTCAGCTTGCAAAAGGTTATCTTCGCCACGGCGATTCTTGTGCTAATCTCTTCAAGGCATCTCCCATCAGTTGTTATGACTGTTCCGAGATACTTGTATCTACTCACTTGTTTCAGAATATTCCCATTTACATGTATATTACATAGTGGTATTTCGTTCTTCATAGTGACAATCATAACCCGTGTCGTTTTATAATTTAATTCTAACCCTAGTTGTTCACCGGGTGCAACAACCGCCTCTACTAAATATTGCAGATCCTGCGCAGTGTCTGTTGATTACATAAATTATATGAAGGCAGTTCACAAGTTAAATTAGATGAAGACATTTTATTACAGAAATTAAATGAAGACATTTGACTAGAAATATTTAATAAAACGACGAAAAAACGGAGATCTACCGGCGTGAGAAAAAGCTTATAAGTATGGTAATGTCAGTTCCTGTGAACATATTTAGCAGAAGCATTCTGCATAGTATAGGCATATTTAGCTTTAAGGTGAAATCAATACTGCTGTACCGATCGGAAACAAGAAAAACGAATAAAACAACTACTAATAAACAACAAACATTCATTAACGGGTGCCCACGTAGTTCATCCTTGGCGTTCATGTCTCATTCAACAATTAGTATAATGCCTGAAGTCAAATTTGCGGCTTCAAAATATGTGTTCATAGCATATTTATATAGGAAGATATATATTCAAGGTGATTTTAAAGGACAAATTTCCTCATGTCACACGCTGCAAAAGACATATTTCACTCAAACTTAAACATTAAGAGTGGAAAAGAGTATGTTGTAGATACTGTTTTTGTTTTCCCTTTGTTTCTAGTGGGACCTGGTAATTTGTTGTTCTATCTGGGCATGGTATGTATATTTTCACCACATCTTCACTGATGTTTTTCATTTTGTCTGCTCATTGCCCACGCTTCACAGTCATACAAAAGTACATATTCTATGAAAGACAGAGACAATTTGCAGATATTATTAAACAAAATGACAAATCGGAGGTCGATTAATATGTAAGTATTTGTAAATAAATAAATATACACAGGGCTGGCTGGTATATAATGATAACAAAGGTAGCTAGTTTTAGAAAACGAAATAGACGTGTTAAAATAATAATATCCACACAGAATTGGTGTTACAGATTTCGCCTACTCCTCACCAAAATCAGACACCGAAGAAGGGTAATGACATTTTTACAGTTGCGAAGTGGCGTATTAGTATTAGAAGCCCAAATATTAACCTCAAGGTGCGGGTTAATCCAAAGCTAGTGAGTGTCTTCATTCTGATCTAGAGTTGTTTACCGTGCCTCCCACGCAAACAGAGGTGGAATAGTGACTATGTTTAGATTAGCTGTGATGGCACCAGCTGGAGATATTAATCAGCTACCTGGTACCCAGTGAAGATGACACGATAAACGAGGCGGTATAGGCCGCGTTGCCCTCAACAAAACATACAATGAAACAAAAAATGGTAATGAAACGTTGCGTCGCCGCGAAGCATTATTTTAGAAACCAAAGATTACAATCGATCTGAGTGTCCACTTTGGTAAGATTTTACAACAATAGACTGGAGCAGGAAACAGGAACTTTCAACAATAAAATTACAAAAATTAATTTTCGACAATAAAAATTATACAGTAAATTGCTACCAGAAACATTCAAATTAGAAACAATAAAGAGAAATTTACTGTATAATTTTTATTGTCGAAAATTAATTTTTGTAATTTTATTGTTGAAAGTTTATTTATTTGTTCCTTCAATGATAGTGACTTATCACCTAAGACACGTTTCATTTTCTGAAATACCTCTTTTGTTGGCCGTATTCTGCTCTTAAGCTCTATTGTGTACCTACCATCTGAGGTTATAAATGACCTCAAGTATATAAAATTATCCACTTGATTAAGCCTTTTCTCTTCTATTTTGATCTATCTATTAGTGTTCTTAATATATATCTTGCCTATTGTGTCTCTTTTCCTTCCATACATCCTTACTACACGCCACCTCTTTTCACCCTTTATTGTCTTCCTTATTCTTCTCATTGTAACACTTAATAGCATCATAATTTTATAGCCGTCTGTAAAGAAGATCGTTTGTTATTGGTATTCTTCTTAGCAGTGACCATCCTAGTTGATGCTCATAGTCATTGTCTAATAAAGGGACTTGTCAGATAGGGGACAGTCGATTTATCTCCAGTAAGTTGGGGAATTTACCCAGTCAGCAGAAAACCGGTTGTGTTGTAAGCAAAGAGAATGTTAGTGTTAAGTGATATGAAACGTTGAAAATTGGTTAGAAGATGTATTCGCTGGTATTCAAGGGGTCAATATGGCAGATGTATTAAGAAAGACCGACCTCGCAACAGACACTGTTGGTTGGTTGTGAAATGACACAGTGAAATAGAGGTGGAAAAAGTGAGAAATGAAATTTTCACTAGCCTTCTAGAAAACACCTGCAGTGTTGATAGCTGGAACAATCGAAGATTAGTATAGCAGACATTGTGGTATGGAAAGTTGAAGATATCAGTTATGGGAAATGGATCTTTGCTGACGAATACTCAGATGATATCGAAACTATCCCAAGTGGAGCCATAGACTGCATTGCCATAAATGTTGTTATTACTATGTCGTTGAAGCTCATGTACAACGAAGGTTTGGAGCTCTTGGTGCTGTGACATGGAAAAGTTGTGAATCTATCTATGAAAGACAGAGACACTTTGTGTTATAAAGAAAAAAAAAAAAAATCAAGAGTATGGAGTGATGAGTGATTAGTCTGTATAAGTGGTTCTTAAACAGAAACGCTGGAATGATAAGTTGAAGCTTTCAGTAATGTAAAAGAGGGAAAGTGCTGACGTTGCTGATTATGTATTGTGAAATGTCTTTTCAAATAAAAGATCAAGACACGTTTGACATAACTATAGAAGCAACATTTTTCCTACTGTTTTTAAGTTTAGTTGAAATATTTATATGTTTGGCCGATCTTTTTTCACCTTTGATTAACAAATTTGTCCTACTTTTTACAATTTTGGACGAGCCATTTCTTTACTTGGTCAATATTTTGCCCCTTTTGGTTAACATTATTTCCTACTTTTTATGAATTCGAACGAGTCATTTATAAGTTTGATCGATATAGTTTCAACTTTGGTTAACACAGTTTCCCACTTTTCGTAAGTTTGGCGGAGCTTTTTATAAGTTTGGTCGATATTTTTTCACATTTGTTTAACAAAGTTTCCTAGTGTTCATAAGTTTAGCAGCGATATTTATAAGTTTGGTCAACATATTTCTGTATTTACCCAACCTTTTTATTACTTTGGTTCACTTATTATCCTAGTTCGGTCGACATGTTTCTTAGTTTGATCAATATTTTCCCCTTTTGGCTAACACATTTTCCTACCTTTTATAAATCTGGGTAAGCTATTTTTTACTTGGCCCCTATTATTTCCTACTTTTTATAATTTGTTGAGATATTTATGTATTTGACCGACCTTTTCCCATTTTGGTTGACAAATTTTCCTACTTTTTACAAGATAAGATGAAATATTGCTCTCTATGTCGATATTTTTTTCTCATTAGGTTAACAAATGTTCCTAATTTTTATAATTTTGTTGTAAATATTTCTTTACAGGGTCAATATTTTTCTCATTAGGTTAACAAATTTTCCTATTTTTTATAAGTTTTGATGAGTCATTTAGAAGTTTGACCGATATTTTCACATTTGGCTAACATTATTTCCTTCTTTTTATGAAATCGGACGAGGCATTTATAATTTTTACCGATATTTTTCAGCTTGGTTGTAGACAATGAGTATTTTCTGCAATCTATAGTAGGTGTGGGTAATACACAAAGTGAGCAAGCAGAATTAACTGGTTGTATTACTATGGTCGTCAGCGTATTTAAAATGATATTTTTAACTTTCTCGGTACTGTGGTAAAGAGGTAATTGCATAATTACGTTTATATCTGTTGTTCTCAATCAGAGACCGAAAAAAGCATTGTCTTGTCCTGTTGTATTGACGCTAGACGCAAATGTTGTTGGTAACCCAGTGCCAATCTTAGTAACTTGTAGGTGTTGTGTCGTTCATAGAACCTATACTTGTGTATGGATGTAAAGCGCGACATGCGGACATTTGTTGTTAGAAAACACCTGTATATATATTCATATATACATATACTACGAAAACATATTTTGAAGCCTCAAAATTTGACTTCTTCAGACATTACATTAGTTTTCATGGGGGACATGAATGCATAGGGTGATTTAAATATAACCAGATTTACGTTTCCAAGGAGATAACACACAGACTATGTTTTCGTTGAAAATTCGCTGTTTTCTCTAAGCAGACTGTCACTTTTGTCACAGCCAGTGTAGATGGTCATGTGTTTGTTATGGGTATTATTAATGTAAATGTTTATTCTGTTTGTAGTGTAAGGGTCCTTCTCTTCTATCGATAAGTTTTAAAAAACCAATGACCAAGCCCTATAAGACACATATGACAACCGCATCTATCCTACTTCATTCATGTAGATTTGGTCCACAGTGTCCACTTTGGTAAGATTTTACAACAATAGACTGGAGCAGGAAACAGGAAACGTTACGTTAATAACGATACACCGAGAGTCAATACGCTTGGATTTGTATTCTCACGTCACTTTTACTATGTCTCTATGGTTGTTTCCTGACAGGCTTCATCATCAAACTCACATCAAATGATGGCGGCATGCACATAATTGTTGGCAACAATATAGAACAGATAGCGGGCGCTTGGTTTAAGTGTTAGTCTGTTACGCTGCCGTGAGGGGCGATCGGTGTAATTTGGTCGCAATATATAACAGATAGCGGTCACGCTGACATAATGGCATGTTGTATGTACCATTTGTCTGTAACTAATACACCCATGTATTCATACCGTTGTGTTTTTCACTTATTTGCTAATGTAACACTGGTGTTTTTTACTTTTTTGTTTTTTATAATTTTATACACATCACTGTATTTATTTTATTATGTAATTTAACTTGTAATAATATACTTGAATTCTTTAAAATACTGCCTATTTAGACCTCTCAAAACCTGTTGATCGGAGCTGTAACCTCCATCACAGCTAATTAAAACAACCAATATTTCCGTCACACAACCCCGTCGGAATCGAAGCTGTTCCCTCCATATGATCTATGGTACCCTCTAGACCCGTATTGTTCTTTTTGGCCAGCTGTCTGTCGTTGGTACCCACTGTATAAGACACCTCTTTCTGGTAGGCTTAGACTGTCTATTATTACCCTCTCAGATCGATTGTAATCTTTGGTTTCTAAAATAATGCTTCGCGGCGACGCAACGTTTCATTACCATTTTTTGTTTCATTGTATGTTTTGTTGAGGGCAACGCGGCCTATACCGCCTCGTTTATCGTGTCATCTTCACTGGGTACCAGGTAGCTGATTAATATCTCCAGCTGGTGCCATCACAGCTAATCTAAACATAGTCACTATTCCACCTCTGTTTGCGTGGGAGGCACGGTAAACAACTCTAGATCAGAATGAAGACACTCACTAGCTTTGGATTAACCCGCACCTTGAGGTTAATATTTGGGCTTCTAATACGGCACTTCGCAACTGTAAAAATGTCATTACCCTTCTTCGGTGTCTGATTTTGGTGAGGAGTAGGCGAAATCTGTAACACCAATTCTGTGTGGATATTATTATTTTAACACGTCTATTTCGTTTTCTAAAACTAGCTACCTTTGTTATCATTATATACCAGCCAGCCCTGTGTATATTTATTTATTTACAAATACTTACATATTAATCGACCTCCGATTTGTCATTTTGTTTAATAATATCTGCAAATTGTCTCTGTCTTTCATAGAATATGTACTTTTGTATGACTGTGAAGCGTGGGCAATGAGCAGACAAAATGAAAAACATCAGTGAAGATGTGGTGAAAATATACATACCATGCCCAGATAGAACAACAAATTACCAGGTCCCACTAGAAACAAAGGGAAAACAAAAACAGTATCTACAACATACTCTTTTCCACTCTTAATGTTTAAGTTTGAGTGAAATATGTCTTTTGCAGCGTGTGACATGAGGAAATTTGTCCTTTAAAATCACCTTGAATATATATCTTCCTATATAAATATGCTATGAACACATATTTTGAAGCCGCAAATTTGACTTCAGGCATTATACTAATTGTTGAATGAGACATGAACGCCAAGGATGAACTACGTGGGCACCCGTTAATGAATGTTTGTTGTTTATTAGTAGTTGTTTTATTCGTTTTTCTTGTTTCCGATCGGTACAGCAGTATTGATTTCACCTTAAAGCTAAATATGCCTATACTATGCAGAATGCTTCTGCTAAATATGTTCACAGGAACTGACATTACCATACTTATAAGCTTTTTCTCACGCCGGTAGATCTCCGTTTTTTCGTCGTTTTATTAAATATTTCTAGTCAAATGTCTTCATTTAATTTCTGTAATAAAATGTCTTCATCTAATTTAACTTGTGAACTGCCTTCATATAATTTATGTAATCAACAGACACTGCGCAGGATCTGCAATATTTAGTAGAGGCGGTTGTTGCACCCGGTGAACAACTAGGGTTAGAATTAAATTATAAAACGACACGGGTTATGATTGTCACTATGAAGAACGAAATACCACTATGTAATATACATGTAAATGGGAATATTCTGAAACAAGTGAGTAGATACAAGTATCTCGGAACAGTCATAACAACTGATGGGAGATGCCTTGAAGAGATTAGCACAAGAATCGCCGTGGCGAAGATAACCTTTTGCAAGCTGAAAAACGTATTGACCAGTAAAAAGATGGCAATTGCTACGAGAAAAAGAGTGTTGAACCTGTACTTTTGTATTAATGTGAAGACAATGAGCAGTCCCGCTGAATCTGCTGGCTGTGGAACTGACGTTTCTGAGGAGAATGCAACGCGACACATCGTGATTCGCTTCTCTGGCGCCTATGTTGGGTATAGTTAGCGCCCAGGGGCGTTATTCGAACCGTCAGTGACACCACCTAGCTCAGTTAAATACTCGGCCACTGCCACACTATCCCACCAAACAGTAGGACTCGAACCTGTCTAGCGCTATGGCGGCAACTAGACATCCTTGTTATACGTTTACGTCTTAATATACTCTTAGAAAACTCCGCCTAGGGTGGACACCCTTATCGAACCGCGGCGTGAATCGACTCTCAAACGATACCTACGGCACCACCTAGCCCCGTTACACACTCGACCACTGCCACACTACCCCACCACACAGTAGGATCGACCCTGCCGCATGGTAGGGGACCCACTAGACACCCCAGTTACACATTGGTGATATCCTACTATGACCAACTATACACCCCCTATGGCAACTAGGTACACCCATACAGTGGCTAAGTGGTAACCTTACCAACGAAAAAGCATTGAGATTCGAACTCGACGCCGCAAAATGAGGGGGTCTATGGTACCAAATTAACCCATTAGACACCCCAGTTACACATTGGCGATACCCCGACACACTCTACCGAATTGGTTATCGCACCATCTGCAATGCGACTGTGGTACCAACTAGCCCGTGTCTCAATTCATTTATCATTGTTTACATATACCGATGAGCTGATTAAAAACGCCACCTAACGCCGACAGGTGTAATTTACAAACCACATTATTTCTGGTACGGACAATATCGACTTTTTGCTGACAGATGTTCGCCGATCTTATCAAAGATACGAATACATCAACCCGAAACAGCCGGCGCAAACCAATCGATTATACATAAATTATGTTCCCTCCTACCCTTCTTTGAGCTTACTATTTTATTCCGGCACCTCCCCGCACCTCCCGCACCTCCTTCTATTTTCTGTGTATATCGCATTGCTCATTGCTCGATACTAGGCCTGGAGACCCCATAGTACTACTAACGGTTCGGCCCGCTGAACGGGCTGTAAATGCCCACGCACTTCTCTGCTGCTTTACAACAGATCCATCTGTATAGATGAGCACTTCGGGGCTATCTGAGTGATCATAGATGAGCGCGTTAACCTCTGCATTGACAGCGGCAGGGTTCTGCTCTCTGCACCGTCTGTCGAGTGTGATAATGCAGGAGAAGGTACACTTAAAAGCTGGAGGCATCGGCACCCATTCCTTGCCGGGGTTGATACTGGTAAGACTGCAGACCTGTCCGACGACATCTTCCGCCCGACCCATCCATGATTTGCCCCTCTTTAGCCTGTCACCCTTTTCTCTGAATACAACGTCATGCAGAGGGTGCTGCTCATCTGCACTTATTTTTAAGTATGCACGAGCTCTCCAGATCTTGATCCTGTGTTCCATTGTCGGGAAGTCAAGGAGGTATCTCATTGCTACACAGCTGGTGTCTCTCGTGCAGCCCAAAATGTTGCGCATGGCTTCGTTTTGTACCTTTTCAAGTCTTCCAATCTGTGTAGGGCTGACAGTGAGGATGGCCAGGGCATACTGGATGCGTGAAAGCACAAGTCCTTGGAACAGAAGTAATAGCTTCCATTTAAGTGTGGATGCTCATGACAGTTGTCAATATATGTGTGAAAGTGTGGGACTTTGTGTATATTAGTATTGAGTGATCGTGTGTATGCGTGCGTGGTTTTTATATATGGCTGAATATATATATATATATATATATATATATATATATATATATATATATATATATATATATATATATATATATATATATATATATATATATATAAGACCTGTCAGGTCTTAGTCAGATATGACTGAGCTACCGTATAACAGTAGACGGTACTACCTGGTTTCTGTTAGCGCTGAACGTTGGGCGGCGCTTACCAAACCCGACACCCCACATTGTGCCAACGGCTTCGGGCGGAAGAGCGCAATTGGGAGGGTACAAGCCTTACCCTGGTGCGAAGAAATGCAAGCTAAAGACAAAATGTCATGGCAGGGCAGACCAGGCCCTAAGCCTTGGTTGGCGACTGGTCTAGGATCGAAGCTCCGACAGGCGGACAGTTAGAGCATTGCTTTGCTGATCCGGCAGCTTCTGCAGCTTGTCTTGTTCCAGATGTAGGGGTGTTACCTTTCCTCTGGAGTAAACTAGGAAGGCCGAGAGAGGGATCATGCTGCATGGGCAACACATGATCTCTATATTTTAGCCCAGGCTTTGTGCTATGGAGAGGCAATAACTCCATCCCTGGTCTTAACTAGTCTCGGAATCAAAGCGAGAGGCAACTGTTACGGGTTATAAGTCCTTGTCAGTTGAGCGTAGACATGGGGCGCCACGCGTTGCCTCTGATGGTGGGAGACACCTACAGGTGTCACTGATCAGCTACCGCCCGCCTCAAGCTGGGCAGCCCCCAGCCAATTGGGTGCTGATCCGCCACAGCCTGCCTGCTTCAATGGGTGCTTGGGGCTAGGACAAAATCTGAATCGCAGGCTGTAAAACCAATGCACCAGGTACAAACAAAAATAAAAATAGAAACCTCAAGCTACGGCTTGCAACCTGGAACGTGAGAACCATGTGTCCAGGATTTTCCACTGACTTGACCAATATTGACGATGTGAGAAAAACGGCTGTGATTGATGCCGAACTCAATCGTCTAAACATTGATATTGCTGGCCTGCAGGAGACTCGCCTCGCTGAGGAAGGGTCACTCAGGGAAAACAACTACACCTTTTTCTGGAAGGGTAGAGGGCAGGCAGAAAAAAGGCAACACGGTGTGGGCTTTGCAGTGAAGAATTCGCTACTGGGAATTATTGAAATTCCAGCAGGAGGAAATGAAAGACTATTATCCCTGCGCTTGGCAACCTCTTGTGGGTTTGCCACCATTATTACTGCATACGCACCGACACTCGATTCCTCTGATGATGTGAAGGATTCGTTCTATGAGGAGTTAGACTCCGCGATCAAGGCAGTTCCAAAATCTGACTACATTTATATGCTCGGTGATTTCAATGCTCGTGTGGGCAAGGACTCGAGTTCATGGCCAGTGTGCCTTGGAAAATACAACATCGGTCGCATGAATGAAAATGGGCAAAGGCTGCTGGAGCATTGCACCAGTAATGACCTATGTATTACAAACTCTTTTTTTAAAACAAAAGAGATGCATAAAGTCACATGGAAACATCCAAGATCCGGCCATTGGCACCAGCTGGACTTCATCATTACACGGAGACAATATCTGAACCATATATCATTGACTCGTAGTTACCACAGTGCTGACTGTGATACGGATCATTCTTTGGTTGTTGCAAGGGTTAGACTGAGACCAAAGAGAATCTACACAGCTAAACACAAATCTAGCCTCAGGATTAATATTATTAACACTCAGGATCCTGTAAAGTGCTTTCAGTTTCAACAGCAACTTGAAGACGCTTTCACTGATACACCAGAAAATTGTACAGTAAATGAAAAGTGGGGTCAAATTAAGGAAACTCTTTATAAAACTGCCGTAGGGGTTTACGGCACTGTGGATCATAAGAGGCAGGGCTGGTTTGCGGCCAACAGCGAGACTCTGCAGCCCTTGATTGATAAGAAGAAAAAAGCTCTCTTAAGAAACAAGGAAAGACCAACGCGTAACACTCTGAATGAGCTTAGGCAAGCTAGGAAGGATGTGCAAAAGGCTGCCAGGCAGTGTGCAAATGATTATTGGATCAAGTTATGTGAGTCCATTCAAATCGCAAGTGATAAGGGACACATAAGAAGCATGTATGAAGGAATAAAGAAAGCCTGTGGTCCAGTGATCAAAAGAAGTGCACCATTGAAAACCTTGACTGGAGAAATCATCACTGATAAGAAACAGCAGATGGACAGATGGGTAGAGCACTATTTGGAGCTTTACTCAAGTGAGACCAAACTAGCGGATGATGCCCTCAACGCCATAGAGGCTCTACCAACTCTTGACCACCTGGACACACTTCCCACCTTAACAGAAGTTAAGTGTGCTATAAATGAACTTGCATCTGGCAAGGCTCCAGGTAAGGATGGGATTCCAATAGAGGTTATCAGGAGTGGGCAAGACACACTCACTATACAGATCCACCAGCTAATAGAGCTATGCTGGCGTGAAGGACAAGTCCCACAGGATTTCAAAGATTCAAGCATAACACTGTACAAGAACAAGGGCGATCGGAGCGACTGCAACAAATATAGGGGTATCTCACTTCTGTGTATTGTTGGAAAAGTATTTGCCAGAATTGTTCTGCGCAGACTTCACGTTCTAGGAGATCAAGTCTACCCCGAATCACAGTGTGGCTTTCGACAGAACCGGTCTACCACTGATATGATGTTCTCATTGCGACAAATGCAAGAAAAATGCCGTGAACAGAATCAACCACTGTTTATTGCCTTCATCGACCTCACAAAGGCATTTGATTTGGTCAGTCGTGAGGGTCTGTTCAAGGCACTAAAGAAGATTGGCTGCCCACCAACTCTTCTGTCCATTGTGGAATCGTTCCACACAGGCATGAAGGGTATAATCAAGTTTGATGGTGCAATTTCTGAAGAATTTGAAATCAAGAGTGGAGTTAAGCAAGGTTGTGTACTAGCTCCCACCCTCTTTGGAATATACTTTTCACTTCTACTGAAATATGCATTTCGTGATCAGGATGGTGGTATATACATTCACTCACGCTCAGATGGCGGCCTCTACAATGCTCAGAGATTGAAGGCTAAGACCAAAATTAGGAGGGTACTGATCAGAGAGTTGCTTTTTGCAGATGATGCTGCAGTTACGACCCACTCTGAGGAAGAATTGCAATGTCTACTATCTGCATTCTCCAATGCTTGTTCTGAATTTGGTTTAACAATTAGTAAAAAGAAGACACAGATTATGTCACAAGGTGCACATGGGGTACCATCAATCTTTACTGACGACGCCGAACTAGAGATAGTAGACCATTTTACATATCTAGGATCAGTGGTAAATAGCAAATTATCCCTAGATCAGGAAATCAACATCCGGATTGGTAAGGCAGCAACAACAATGAACAGGTTAAGAAAAAGAGTCTGGGAGAACAGGAAGCTTACTGCCAAAACAAAAGTCCTTATCTATCAAGCCTGTGTCCTTAGTACTCTTCTCTATGGCAGTGAAACCTGGACAACTTACTCACACCAAGAGAACAACTTAAACAGCTTTCATATGCGGTGTCTGCGAAGAATTCTTGGTATTAAGTGGCAAGACAAAATCACAAATACTGAAGTATTGGAAAGATCAGGTTGTGTGACAGTTTATTCCATGCTCAGTCTTCGTAGACTTAGATGGATAGGACATCTTAGGAGGATGAATGATGGTAGAATACCAAAGGATATCTTTTTTGGTGAATTACAGATGGGTAAGAGATCTCAGGGTCGGCCTCTACTACGATACAAAGATGTGTGTAAGCGGGACATGATTGATACAGGCATTGATAATGCACATTGGGAGCAAGTTGCCGCTGAGCGTGTTGCATGGAGGGCAAATATCAGAAATGGAATAAAGTCAAAGGAGAAAATTATTGCAGAAAAGTCACACACCAAGCGTTTGAGACGTAAGATGGTGCATGATGGTGGAAATGACCACGTGTTCACATGCACCCACTGTGAACGGACATTTACAGCGCAAATTGGCCTTATCAGTCACACTCACTACCGCCATAGTTAAAAGTTATTATGCCTTTTTTAAAGCACACACTATCGTCTGTCAAGACGGCAAGGTGCCAATGATATATATATATATATATATATATATATATATATATATATATATATATATATATATATATATATATATATATATATGCGCATGAGAGTGACAATGAGAGAGAGAGAGAGAGAGAGAGAGAGAGCGAGAGAGAGTCTGTGTGTGTGTGTGAGAGGAAGTGGGAGTGTGTATGTACGACTGTTTTCGTGTATTTGCGTGTGAAAGTGTGTATGTGTCGATTATGTGTGTGTGGGAAGGAGTGTACGTCTTTTTCTGTATGTATAGTTTTAGTTAGTTTAGTTTAGTCGATGGATCAACATCACGGCACACGGGCGTAACCTATAAGAGCTCCGTTCTCCTCCTAACTCAAACCTGAGTCTGGAGAAACTCAGCTCAGTGCACGAACTCTGTAGCACCGGCGAGGATCCTGAAATACTTTGGGTAGATTTTTAACTCGAAATTTTGCCCGGGCAGCGCCGTTAGGCTACTCTTTTCGATCTCCAACTGCCAAGGGATTTTTTACGTGCGCAACAATACACACGGGCGTCCGATCTCACTACCCAGAGACCAGGGGGAATTTTATTACTAGAAGTCCACGTGAAGAAAGTCCCGGTCCTTACCGGGGCTTGAACCTGGGACCTCCAGCACTCAAGGCGGACACCATACCTCGAGACTACGCAGTCCCCCCCCCTTTTCTGTATGTATGAATGAGGAGATAAGTGGGTGGAGAGAGAGAGAGAGAGAGAGAGAGAGAGAGAGAGAGAGAGAGAGAGAGAGAGAGAGAGAGAGAGAGAGAGAGAGAGAGAGAGAGAATATTTATGTATTTAAGACTACCACTCCGTCCTCCCATGATACCTCAATTTGGGAAACATTGATATTATTCTTTACAAGGGTCAGTATCCCACCATTTCGCCCTTCTTTTCGGTCAGATCGGTAACAGTAACGCTGATAGTGTCTTATTGTGTAAGTTATGTTTTCATTGAGGTGAGTTTCTTGCAAGCAACATATGTTTACTTATTCTTCACTCAAGATGTTTTCTAGCTCTATATTTATTTTGCTTCCAACGCCCTCCGCATTATTTTCATTCTGTCTGGTACGGCCAGAAAAGCTCTATTGAATAGTCTATTTCTCTTGTCTCCTGGCTATAAAGGGACATGAGAGAAGAACCTCCAGTTACTGTGGTGGGACCTTTTCGAGATAAGGGACTTGTACTGCACCTGCCTGGGGCACCATATCGTTTTGCAGCTACAGTCATTTGTCATTCGTGTGTGTACGTGTGACATCCTCATTGCTATGGTGCACCTCCCCCCCCCCCCTTTGCATGAGTAGACCATAGTTTTACTCGAGTTTAGATATGTTTGTGCGCACGTATGTACATGTCTAGAGGTCCTACCAGCATATTTCGGGTTTGCTTTTTCTAGCATTTGACTGTCCCCAGTCCACTCAAAAGGCAGCAGGTTTGTGTCTCTTTTCGTCTGGTTCCTAACCCATGATCTGTCAGACCCTGCCCGTAACTTGCTCTACCCTCGGCATGGCTCTTGGGGTCAATTGAACACACAAACCCCTCTAGCATGGTAAGGTGGCGACACGGCACATGCACAGCATACACCCATGTAGCACTTTAACATTCTTTTTTTCTCCCCCGCATAACAGCCTTTCAGAATGCCTGCATAAGACAGATGTCCTGCCTCTGTAGTGTAAATTATCTATGACCTCTTGAATACAGTTGCGACATGGTCTTCATAAGGTGGCTGCCTGAAGGCTTAGGTTAATCAACTTTCCCTTCAAGTCTTTCACAAAGCCTCTCTATCGAACGCCAGATCTTTAATCCATCTTTCATGTGTAAATCTATCATATCTTTAATCCATCTGTCATGTATAAATCTATCATATCTTTAATCCATCTGTCATGTGTAAATCTATCACATCTTTAATTCATCTGTCATGTCTAAATCTATCATATCTTTAATCCATCTGTCATGTGTAAATCTATCACATCTTTAATTCATCTGTCATGTCTAAATCTATCATATCTTTAATCCATCTGTCATGTGTAAATCTATCATATCTTTAATCCATCTGTCATGTGTAAATCTATATCTTTAATCCATCTGTCATGTGTAAATCTATCATATCTTTAATCCATCTGTCATGTCTAAATCTATCATATCTTTAATCCATCTGTCATGTGTAAATCTATCATATCTTTAATCCATCTGTCATGTGTAAATCTATATCTTTAATCCATCTGTCATATGTAAATCTATCACATCTTTAATCCATCTGTCATGTATAAATCTATCATATCTTTAATCCATCTGTCATGTGTAGATCTATCACATCTTTAATTCATCTGTCATGTCTAAATCTATCATATCTTTAATCCATCTGTCATGTCTAAATCTATCATATCTTTAATCCATTTGTCATGTGTAAATCTATCATATCTTTAATCCATCTGTCATGTGTAAATCTATCATATCTTTAATCCATCTGTCAAGTATAAATCTATATCTTTAACCCATCTGTCAAAGATAAATCTATATCTTTAATCCATCTGTCATGTGTAAATCTATATCTTTAATCCATCTGTCAAGTATAAATCTATATCTTTAATCCATCTGTCATGTGTAAATCTATATCTTTAATCCATCTGTCAAGTATAAATCTATATCTTTAATCCATCTGTCAAGTATAAATCTATATCTTTAATCCATCTGTCAAGTATAAATCTATATCTTTAATCCATCTGTCGTGTCAATCTATCATATCTTTAATCCATCTGTCAAGTATAAATCTATATCTTTAATCCATCTGTCATGTATAAATCCATATCTTCAATCCATCTGTCATATCTTTAATCCATCTGTCATGTGTAAATCTATCATATCTTTAATCCATCTGTCATGTGTAAATCTATCATATCTTTAATCCATCTGTCATGTGTAAATCTATCACATCTTTAATCCATCTGTCAAGTATAAATCTATATCTTTAACCCATCTGTCAAGTATAAATCTATATCTTTAATCCATCTGTCATGTGTAAATCTATATCTTTAATCCATCTGTCAAGTATAAATCTATATCTTTAATCCATCTGTCATGTGTAAATCTATATCTTTAATCCATCTGTCAAGTATAAATCTATATCTTTAATCCATCTGTCAAGTATAAATCTATATCTTTAATCCATCTGTCAAGTATAAATCTATATCTTTAATCCATCTGTCGTGTCAATCTATCATATCTTTAATCCATCTGTCAAGTATAAATCTATATCTTTAATCCATCTGTCATGTATAAATACATATCTTCAATCCACCTGTCATGTGTAAATCTATCATATCTTTAATCCATCTGTCATGTGTAAATCTATCATATCTTTAATCCATCTGTCATGTGTAAATCTATCATATCTTTAATCCATCTGTCATGTGTAAATCTATCATATCTTTAATCCATCTGTCATGTGTAAATCTATCATATCTTTAATCCATCTGTCATGTGTAAATCTATCATATCTTTAATCCATCTGTCATGTGTAAATCTATCATATCTTTAATCCATCTGTCAAGTATAAATCTATATCTTTAATCCATCTGTCAAGTATAAATCTATATCTTTAATCCATCTGTCAAGTATAAATCTATATCTTTAATCCATCTGTCATGTGTAAATCCATATCTTCAATCCATCTGTCATGTGTAAATCTATCATATCTTTAATCCATCTGTCATGTATAAATCTTATTCTTCTTCTTCGTTCATCCGGAGTTTTTTTTTCCGGATGTGATTGCGTTGTGCCTGTTTACAGCAGAGCTGCGTTCTTGCGCCGTTAGGCCAACACATCTGACTTCTGCGGGCATTTGTTGACTGGGTTAACCTTCCCTGATGTATAAATCTATATCTTTAATTAATCTGTCATGTAAATCTATCACATCTTTAATCCATCTGTCATGTGTAAATCTATCACATCTTTAATCCATCTGTCATGTGTAAATATATCACATCTTTAATCCATCTGTCATTCATAAATCGATATCTTTAATCCATCTGTCATGCGTGAATCTATATCTTAAATCAATCTGTCATGCGTGAATCTATATCTTAAATCCATCTGTCATGCGTGAATTTATATCTTTAATCCATCTGTCATGCGTGAATATATATATCTTTAATCCATCTGTCATGCGTGAATCTATATCATTAATCCATCTGTCATGTGTGAATCTATATTTTTAATCCATCTGTCATGTGTGAATCTATATTTTTAATCCATCTGTCATATATATATACATCTATATCTTTAATCCACCTGTCATGCGTGAATCTATATCTTTAATCCATCTGTCATGTGTGAATATATATATCTTTAATCCATCTGTCATGCGTGAATCTATATCTTTAATCCATCTGTCATGCATGAATCTATATCTTTAATCCATCTGTTATGTGTAAATCTATCACATCTTTAATCCATCTGTCATGTGTAAATCTATCATATCTTTAATCCATCTGTCATGTTTAAATCTATATCTTTAATCCAGCTGTCATACATGAATCTATATCTTTAATCCATCTGTTGTTGTGTAAATCTATCACATCTTTAATTCAACTGTCATGCATAAATCCATATCTTTAATCCATCTGTCATGTGTAAATCTATCATATCTTTAATCCATCTGTCATGTCATGTGTAAATCTATCACATCTTTAATTCACCTGTCATGTATAAATCTATATCTTTAATCCAGATGTCATACATGAATCTATATCTTTAATCCATCTGTCATGTGTAAATCTATCATATCTTTAACCCATCAGTCATGTATAAATCTATATCTTTAATCCATCTGTCATGTGTAAATCTATCACATCTTTAATCCATCTGTCATGTGTAAATCTATCATATCTTTAATTCATCTGTCATGTTTAAATCTATATCTTTAACCCATCTGTCATGTATAAATCTACATCTTTAATCCATCTGTCATGTATAAATCTACATATTTAATCCATCTGTCATGTATAAATCTACATCTTTAACCCATCTGTCATGTATAAATCTATATCTTTAATCCATCTGTCATGTATAAATCTACATCTTTAACCCATCTGTCATGTATAAATCTATATCTTTAACCCATCTGTCATGTATACATCTATATCTTTAATCCATCTGTCATGTATAAATCTATATCTTTAACCCATCTGTCATGTATAAATCTATATCTTTAACCCATCTGTCATGTATAAATCTATATCTTTAACCCATCTGTCATGTATAAATCTATATGTTTAACCCATCTGTCATGTATAAATCTACATCTTTAATCCATCTGTCATGTATAAATCTACATCTTTAACCCATCTGTCATGTATAAATCTATATCTTTAATCCATCTGTCATGTATAAATCTATATCTTTAATCCATCTGTCATGTATAAATCTATATCTTTAACCCATCTGTCATGTATAAATCTACATCTTTAATCCATCTGTCATATATACATCTATATCTTTAACCCATCTGTCATGTATAAATCTATATCTTTAACCCATCTGTCATGTATAAATCTATATCTTTAACCCATCTGTCATGTATAAATCTATATCTTTAACCCATCTGTCATGTATAAATCTATATCTTTAACCCATCTGTCATGTATAAATCTATATCCTTAACCCATCTGTCATATATACATCTATATCTTTAACCCATCTGTCATGTATAAATCTATATCTTTAACCCATCTGTCATGTATAAATCTATATCTTTAACCCATCTGTCATGTATAAATCTATATCTTTAACCCATCTGTCATGTATAAATCTACATCTTTAATCCATCTGTCATGTATAAATCTACATCTTTAACCCATCTGTCATATATAAATCTATATCTTTAATCCATCTGTCATGTATAAATCTATATCCTTAACCCATCTGTCATGTATAAATCTACATCTTTAACCCATCTGTCATATATAGATCTATACCTTTAATCCATCTGTCATGTATAAATCTATATCCTTAACCCATCTGTCATGTATAAATCTATATCTTTAATCCATCTGTCATGTATAAATCTATATCTTTAATCCATCTGTCATGTATAAATCTATATCTTTAACCCATCTGTCATATATAAATCTATATCTTTAATCCATCTGTCATGTATAAATCTATATCTTTAATCCATCTGTCATGTGTAAATCTATATCTTTAACCCATCTGTCATGTATACACCTATATCTTTAATCCATGTCATATAGTCTTTCTCGTCTCCACTTTCCCATTACCACTACATCCACCCCTCCCCCCCAAATTATAATTTTGTTTATTGTTCGCATATCCTTTACAGGACATCGCTGTCAACATCAACATCTTTCAGCTGATTGTTGATTTCTTGGCAAGATTATGCTCAGTAGTCTGCCATTGCTTTCTGAGCGATCGGCTCACATACCCCGTAAGTTACAGACACGGAGAGAACTGCTACCAATTCTCACGCACGTCACGTTACTCACGAGAGTATACAGGATTACGGAGAAAGTTGTGTAACTCCTAGACCAGCCCAAATTAGAATGCCAGCCTCATATATCATGACATGTGGATTCTAATCCCTGGTGATGCAGAGGACTGCTATCTCTCAGAGATAAAATACACAATCTGAAGCATGAACACAGATCTGGCAAACAGTCTATTTTCTCAGTCCTCCAAGGAGACACAAACAAATGGTAGTCAGTACTGTAGTGACAGTTTATTTTTTTTTTTTTAAAGTACCAGTTTGCAATGATTCAACAACATGACAGCTCCCTTTTACAAAAGATTGCACAATTTATTGCCTGCCATATTTCATTGTATCTCGTCAGGTGCATTCTACAGCGCGATACACTGATTTATGCTTGGCAATAAATTGTGCAATCCATTGTTTGTGTCTTCTATGTTCCAATTCACAACTGAGAAACACTGCCCTGAATTGACAAAAGAGTGTAAACATTCTATGTGAACACATTAAACGGAAGAAAACAATCTTGACTTGTGTAAATGGACAGGTTTTATTGTTTCTATAACTTTAGAAACAATAACCTGGTGTTTTATACAAGTCCGTTTCACAGATACCTCACCCATCGGGTTATAGTCTGTTTCATAGATTTGTCACACACCAAGTGTTGTTCAAGTCTGTTTCACAGATACGTCACACACCAAGTGTTATTCAAGCCTGTTTCACTGACCACCACACACTCAATGTTATTCAAGCCTGTTTCACAGACCACCACACACTGAGTGTTATAGTCGGTTTCACAGATATGTCACACACTGAGTGTTATAAAATCTGTTTCACAGATATATCACACTATGAATGTTATAAAGTCTGTTTCACAGAAATGTCACACACTCCGTTAGTTAATTATTCTGTCTACATGGAAGCGCTATACTGTGCTGCTGATAATAAATCCAGAATACATGATGTCTTTCCATGATTACAACAATCAAACAATTGATACGGCTTCAGCCCAGAGAACTCTTAGTTATCATACCGCAAGCAATATTTAAGACACTTCCGTCTATACAGAAACATGTCATGCAAACATATTTTACTAGCCTCAGAACATTAAGAAGTTCAAGATCACACAGGAACCATAGAAAATGGAGGAGTGATATTATTAGGATGGCAGATCATGTGTGATGATGCCAGCCAAAAAATATACACTGCAAATTCTGGTTGTCTAAAATGTAACTGCAACTTAAAATCACTGAGCACATATGGGAGACTTGTTATCACAGACAGCAGTGTATTTGCTATGACAAGCAGTATGACAATACAAATGTTGGTGACAACTTTAGCTTCAGCTGCTTCTTCTTCTCCCTGTGATCGATCACTGTATTTGATTATTACGCTCTCAGGTAACTGCTGCCATGGTGCTGGGAGTTGAGTCACAAAACTACACCCACGCCTGCATACTAAGTGATTCATTGAGCATATCCAGAAAAGTGACGGTTGTTTCTCACACATGCACTGGATTGAATCAGTGCAGAAGTCCACAATTTGTAGTTACATTCATGACTGTACCAGGACCTGCAGGCATAGTGGGCAATAAAAGAACATGAGGTTGGCTGGCACTATCACCATATCAGAAGGCCAACGTATGTATCAAGCCACCATTATGTTGTAGAGCTGGGTTGAAACAAGGACTATAATTGATTGAAACAACAAACAGTTACAATGTAAATATTTTGATTGAATATTGGTGGAATCAGAAATGAGCCACACACCAAATGTGTACTGACGCTCATCAGTCAATACTAACTTGCACAATTAGTCACCGTTCACTAGTGGATTTATTATGGAGAAAATTGAAGCACCTATGAACAGATTCATACATCAATGATAACACTCTGAACTGAACTGAAAGAAACTAAGTTCACAACCTGCACTAGAAAGTGACAAATGACTGGTGCAGTCAGGCTCTGTCAGGATAAGGTTAAGGAATTAAGTAGAAATCTAGTAGAAGGGTCAGGATAAGTTTAAGGAATTCAGTAGAAATCCAACAGAAGACTTCTTGAGACAGTCCAGGGTAAAAATACATAGTCTTCTAAAACATTAAGGATGTGAAGAAACTGTCGACAGCATATGACAGCAGGCTGAGGGTGTAATGACCACAGATTCGCATTTGCTGTAAAGCTACGAGCTAATAGTATGAGAAGTGTAGCCAGATAGAACTTGTAGTCGAAGTCAGATGGAGTAGAAAGCAAAAAGAAAACACAGTGAATGCTACCTTATTCACAGGCTACTCAAAGTGTGAACAGTTTATCCAAACTACTGCTTTTGTTAGAGACATTAACACAGAGGTTTGAATGCAAACAAAGAAGAAGTAAATGAAGAAAAGAAGTTTATAAACCATTTTCAAGTTAATAAACTTTAGTTATGTTCTACTTACTGATAAAATAATTGGACAATTGCATGCAAAGATATAACCAGCATTATTGACAAGTCATCTGATCCTTGTATACAAAATTATTTTATCTCAGTATCTTTAATCCATTCATCATACAAGAAATATTAACAACTTCTTTTTCCTACTATTTATTTTGTTATTTTTGTTTAATGGGCAATTAAAACTATACAAAGCATGAAAAGTACTATCTATGACGCACCATGATATAACATGAGAAATAAAGAATGCATCTGTCTAGTAATTAGGAAGCCAGTTATACAACAGTAGCAGCAGATTACTAGTATCTATATTGAAGTTTTGAATAGTTTAACGAATCCTATAGGACAAAATTCTGAATACAATAAAGAGGAACCTACACCCCTCCTTTTACACCCACAAATCTATATCACTTATTACATTGCTTACAGCACCATGACAAACCCACAACCATTTGTTAATTGCCAACCCATATGTGGAAAGAATGAGGTTGCGGGGGATCAGCAGGGGTTCTGGAAGAATCTCAAAATGAGAGGGAACACCAGGAGAACGTTTAATCAGGTAGCAGTTGGAACGATTAGTAGTATGACTCTTCGCTGGTTGTTGAATGAGAGGACGGAGCACGTATGGGAATGTCCTGAGTGCAGTGATGTCGGTTCTTAATTCAACTCAAATTGTTAATTGCCTAAAGTTGAAGTTAGTTGCATATCCTTTACAGAACATCAGTCTACACCAGCACAAACCCACAACCATTTTTTATTTCTTCTTCTTCAGCATTCCGAGCCATTGAGGTTCTCTGCTGTAGATACAAGCCGTCTCCATTCGTCTCTCTGGTTGACCTTCTTTTGCCAGTCGCTAATTCCAAGTGCTTGTAGGTCTATATGTATATTATCTCTCCACCGTCTTCTTGGTCTACCTCGAGATCTGTGGTCATTTATTTCTTGAGTGTAAGTGAGTTTTGTTTCCCTATTATCTTCCATTCTTTCTATATGCCCCAGCCATTGCAGTCTATAAGCCTTCATGATACCAGTGATTAGCAGGGACTAACAGATCATAAATGTCTTTGTTGCTTCTTCTTTTCCACTTTGTGTATCCCCAAAGATGCATCTTAAGACTTTGTTCTCAAAGGTTTGTAACAAGGCTTCATCTCCTTTAGTTGTACTCCAGGTTTCAGAGCCATACAACACAATTGGTCTAATCAGTGTTTTGTATATTGTGATCTTGGTGTTACGAGATAGCGCATTTGATTTTAGCAGATGTTGTAGTGCATAGTATATCTTATTTCCAGAGTTGATTCTAGCTTGTATTTCTTCCCTTATTATGTTGGAGCAGTTGAAGATTGTACCCAGGTATTTGTATGTTTCCGTTCTTTTAATGGTCATATTATCTATTTGTATGTGGCCAGAGTTTTTAGCCGTCCCTTCTCTTGAAATTACCATATATTGTCTTATCTTGGTTGATAACCAGCCTCATTTGTTGAGCTTTTTCCTTTAAGTGAGTCAATATTTCCAATGTATTTTGTTCATTTTCCCCTATAATATCTATATCATCTGCATAACCAAGCAGTCTGGATGTTCCTCTAATAGCACATTCCTCCTTTATCTTCCTTACAACTTTCTCTAGAGCCAGATTGAAAAGGAGCGGCGATAGTGCATCACCCTGTTTCAAGCCAGATATTATTTGGAAAGGGTCTGATTTCCTGCCTTTATATGTTACTATATTATAAGTATCTTCCATGCATAGTCTGGTCATGTTGATTAACTTCCTTGGTATTCCAAATTCCTGCACAGCATTCCATAGACTATTCCTATGGACACTATCATAAGCATTTTTTAAATCCACAAAAATGTTATCTCTTTTATATTCCCAACTTTTCTCGGCTATTTGTCGTAAGATAAATATCTGATCTATTGTTGATCTGTTTTGTCTGAAACCCGCCTGGTAGTTACCTAATATGTCTTCTGAATATGGTTTTAGTCTATTTAGTAATACTGCGGATAGTATCTTACAGCTTATGGACAGGAGTGATATTCCTCTATAATTTTCACATTGGTACTTGTCTCCTTTCTTAAAGATAGGTATCAATAATGACTCTTTCCAGTCATGGGGTAATTCTTCTGTCCTCCAGATTTTTATTATTAGTTCGTATAGCTTTAGATGTAATGCATGGCCGCCTGCCTTTATAAATGCAGCAGCAATTTCATCAGCCCCAGTTGCCTTATTGTTTTTAAGTTGTGTTATTACATATAGGATTTCTTCAAAAGCAGATTCTTCAATTTGTAGTTCACACGTTAGAACCGCTTCCTGTGGGAAGGTGTTACTTGGAGCTTCACAATTTAGTAATTCAACAAAGTATTCTTTCCATGCATTTGTTACTTACACCTACAAATCTACATCATTAATTACATTGCTTACAGCATCATGACACACCCACAACCATTTTTTACTTACACATACAAATCTATATCATTTATTACATTGCCCACATCATCATGACAAACTCACAATCATTTGTTACTTACACATACAAATCTATATCATTTATTACATTGCTTACAGCATCATAACAAACCCACACCCATTCATTACTTAACCCCACAAATCTATATAATTTATTATATTGCTTACAGCATCATAACAAACCCACACCCATTCATTACTTACACCCACAAATCTATATAATTTATTACATTGCTTACAGCATCATGACAACACTATAACCATTCATTACTTACACCCACAAATCTATATCATTTATTACATTGCTTACAGCATCATGACAAACTCACAACCATTTGTTAATTGCCTAAAGTTAAAGTTAGTTGCATATCCTTAACAGGACATCACAGTCAACTCCAGCAATCTCTGGCTGTTGTTATCTCTTGACAAGTTTATGTTCAGTAGTTTGCCATTACTTTCTGAAAGACCTTTGAACGGAAACCAATGCAAAACTGTCTGCTGCCAAATCGCCCACAGCCGAACTCGGAATGCAGGATTACAAATTGCGCCCATAACCTCTTCATCAGAGCCGGTCACGCATGTTTACACAATTAACATAAATCACCATTTAAATGTATGTTATCAAAAATCCTTTTCAGAATATTGGTTTACAATATGTGACATTTATTACAGCATATGTAACCCTGTAATAAATTATGTGGGTTGAAAGAACAAAAAGAAAATATGCTTAATGCATAATACAAGACAATAAACAGGTACAGGTAGCTGTCACTTGTATCTACGAAGTTCCCCCTGGGCACCGGGGTGGAGTCAGTTGACAATACCTAAAACCTGTGGTAGAAACTGCAGCCACATCCAGTTGGTCTGTATATGTTGTAGAGAATCATGACCCAGTTACATCCTAATATACCTCTCTGCAGAAGTGAAGTTCCAGTACCAGCCTTGCATACCCCCACTCAATTGTAAGCTTGGCAAGGGGTAGAACAGCTCAGCAATAGTCCCCATAGAAATGACCTAAAGAAAAGTCTGTAAACCAGTAGTTCTCAACCGGTGGGGAATCCTCCCCCCCCCCCCCCGGGGGAATTTTAGGGTTTCCAGGGGGGGGGGGGGGAAATGAAAACTATTTCAAGATCGGTTAATACAAGAACCGATTACTTGATATTGTTTTTCCCTTCATACTTTACAGTTAAGTACATCTCATCCTTCTAATATTCATTTTATAAAGTAAGTAGACCCACAAATCATGTTTTATGTGAATGTCTAGACTTGTTTTAGTATATATTAAATTTACCTTCCATTTTTACGTATACTGTGTAGGGGTGGGGGGGATTTTTAGATAGGAAATATGAAAGGGGGAAATGACGTTCTGAAAATATGGTGAGGGGGGGGGGGGGGTGCACGGGCAAAATTTTTTATAAGGGGGGGGGGGGGAAATGACGTTCAGAAAATATGGTGAAGGGGGGCATGTGACAAAAAAGGCTGAGAACCACTGCTGTAAACCATTCTCACTATAATGAATACAAACCCCTGTCAGATCTTAGATGACCCGAATGCCATCAGACTTAAAACCCATGTTCGTCTAGAGAATTCACAACCATCTATGAAGTCTTCTTCTGCTGCCTTTCATCTTTCAATGGATCAATGGAGCACAGGTCCTCAACCCACTCACATCAAGCCCTTTATGAACTTGTTCATAATTGGTAGGATTTTTCAACCAATCTCGATACCCCATATTGTGCCAACGATCTTGGGCGGAGAAGTGCAATTGAGAGGGTACAAGCCTTACCCTAATACGAGGAAATGCAACCTAAAGACTAAATGTTATGGCAGGGCAGACCAGGCCCGAAGCCTTGGTCTTTAACTGGTCTAGGATGGAAGGTCAGACAGGCAGAGTTAAGAATATTGCTTTGCTGATCCAGCAACTTATCTTGTTCCATACGTATTGGTGTTACCTTTCCTTTGGAGTAAACTAGACAGGCCGAGAGAGAGAGAGAGAGAGAGAGAGAGAGAGAGAGAGAGAGAGAGAGAGAGAGAGAGAGAGAGAGAGAGAGAGAGAGAGAGAGAGAGATCATGCTGCATGGGCAACACATGGTCTCTAAATTCAGCCCAGGCTTTGTGTTATGGAGGGGTATAACTCTGTTTTACAAACTATCGTCTGTCAAGACGGCCAGGTGCCAGTCAGCCAGTTGGATTTTGCAGCTAAAGTCTACTACAGGTCAACCCTCCCTTGTTGCCTCTTAAAAGCATGCATGGTAGGCTAGAGTGGTACTGTTTGTTCTCTGCTTCCCTTATGGGTCCCAGTAACACACAGGCAGTCTACAAAGTCTGCTGAATTAGAATTTACCTGTTTCTATAATGGAATCTTCATGGCGTTGAGGAAATTCAATGTCTACATCACAGCTGTGGCAAACTGAATGCCTCTTACCAACAAATTTAAAGCCTGATAAACTAACAATTTATTGTTTAAATCTTTTCATGTACATAACGACACCTTCTTCTTATGTGCCTCTTAACTTTCCCACTAATCTGTAAATATCACCTAAATATTTTAACCTGCTTTTACGCTCAAACTCCTAACTTAATGCTGATGGAACAAACAGAGCAGAAGATACCCTATCCTAATTAATAAAGACAGTCAGATTTATTCAAGAGAAAATATTGCAGATATAGACAATCTATTTCAAGCAAATGAAAGAAGAAGAAGAAAACCCTAACCAATTAAAAAAGACAGCAAGGTTTATACATGAGACAACATTGCAGATGTAAAAAATATATTTGAAGTGAACAAAACAAGAAAACAAACACTCTAACCTTCCAAAAAAGCAATATTATAATTTACCAATTTGTAATCAGGCAGTTCCAGTTGTAATTACAGTGCTAATCAACATCATTGCTACCCCTTGACAAAACGATGTCATTCAATGATTTGGCTTTTGAAGCTGACTGAATTCTCAAAATTGGAAAATGTGATCTGTTCATTTCTTTAAAGAGAGAAAAATGTGATTTTAAAAATGCACATTAAATTTTTAATTATTAAAGTAAAAAGAAATTATGTTTTACAATGTAAAGAAAAATAAGAGGATCTTTAAAAAGATAAGATAAGAATCCACCAAATTAATTTACCATCTTGGCAAGCCAGTTTCCATTTCTTCAGACTTACTTTCCAGTTTTAGACAAAACACCATTTATACAGCTATTATAAGAATGCTCTCTCAGAATAGGACTAAAATGGTTTGAAATACTCATGTAAAGCAGTGGATAAATTCAAGTAAATCATGAGTTCACAAAAACACATTAGCACCAGATAGACAAAACATGGATAAAACATGTTAATAGAATCATTAGAAAGTTCCTCCTCTGGAATACACGCTGCAAAAGAAATATAGGGAGACTCCTAGCACATGGAAGGATGTATAATATGTTGAAGAACAATAGGATGAATATGTTGAAGAGATGGAAGGAAGTAAAAGACCTAGCAAGGGAATGGAGGGTGTGAGGTGTTGAATGAGGGCCTATGTCTATGCTTCACAGGGAAATTAAAATGACAGAATAATAAATGTTCTCTGTCTGAGTACACATATTTTTGCATGCATACATCTAAACTTGAAATCACAAAACACGATTCACAGAATTTGATGGAAAAGTAAACATGTCTGCATTAAGAAGTCTGCTTCAAAATATGGCTGTTTCCTAACATGGCATTTGACAGTTTTAACATAACAATACATTAAATTCATATCCCATTGATAAACCATTCACACAAAGGGTGCCTTCAGCTCTGGAAGTTTTCTGTACATGGAAAGAGCTTAATCAGAATCGGTATCAGTGTCAGAATCTGTGAAGTAAAAGTCTCCGTTGAGAAAGTTGTACCTCAATGCAAAACTATTGTTATTGTCATCTTCATCATCACTGTCTTCGAACATCCCCAGCAAAACAAGAGATAGTTGGGCATCTAAGGGCAGTATGTGTCTATCTTCCTCTCTCCGAGTAATGAAATCCCACAAACTGTAATCCTCCTCTAGATCCCGTTCACCTGCAGCGTTCGTACGTCTCCGTCGCCTGATAATATTTTCCTTGGCAATGGTTCCATCTTCTAATGCGTGTTTATAGAAGCAGCGGTCATCAAAAGGACATTCACCTTTCCCACGTTTAAAGTACTGGCAACTTTTGGAGCTGTTGATGATAGAAATAAAAGGACAATGTTTATAACGATGAATTCAATACATTACAATGTAAATGTTACACTCAATTGTTGGAGCTTGTGGCAAGAAAAGAACAATGTTTATACAATAAATTTAATAAATTACAGTGTAAATGTTCTATCCTATTGTGGGATCTGGTGGCAAAAAAAGAACAATGTTTATAACGATGAATTTAATACATTACAATGTAAATGTTACACTCAATTGTTGGAGCTCGTGGCAAGAAAAGAACAATGTTTATACAATAAATTTAATAAATTACAGTGTAAATGTTCTATCCACCGGCTCCGTGGCCGAGGGGTTAGCAGCTTTCTCCGCTAACTCCGAATACTCTCGTCACGTGACGCGACGAGAATTAGCAGTGGTTCGAATCGCAAAAGTGACTTATGAGAGTATGGAGCCGGTCGCTCAGAAAGTCGTGGCGTGCTGATGAGCGTAATCTAGCCTAGGAATCAACATACAGCTGAAAGATGCTGGTGTTGACCGCAATATCCTGAAACAGGATGGAAACGCGGAAAAAAAAAAAAAAAAAAAAAATGTTCTATCCAATTGTGGGATCTGGTGGCAAGAAAAGAACAATGTTTATAATGATGAATTCAATACATTACAATGTAAATGTTACACTCAATTGTTGGAGCTCATGGCAAGAAAAGAACAATGTTTATACGATACATTTAATAAATTACAGTGTAAATGTTCTATCCTATTGTGGGATCTGGCGGCAAGAAAAAAACAATGTTTATAATGATAAATTTAAATAAATTACAGTGTAAATTTTCTATCCTATTGAGGGATCTGGTGGCAAGAAAAGAACAATGTTTATATGATAAATTACAATGTAGCTGTTATACCCAATTGTTGGAGCTGGTGGCAAGAAAAGAACAATGTTTATATGATATATTCAATAAACTACAACGTAAATGTAATACTCAATTGTTGAAACTTTACATTTCACGGGGATGGGTACAATTTCTGTCTTTTCTGTGAACTGCCATCACAATAGATGACATTAATGAAGTGGTCTGTTTCAGAAACTGGGTTCAGACCCACAATAAATGCACATGGAATATTTACAGTAAGACTGAAAAACAAAATGTGTCAACTTAATTAAGGTCTATGTAAACACATCATATTCTTTCAATTGAGACAGATATAATCCCGTGTGTTGCCGGGGCCCATAAGGGAAGCAAAGAATAGCAACACTGTAGCCTACCATGCATGTCGTAAGAGGCGACTAAGGAGGCTTGATGGTTCCGTCGCCCTGCTACTGAGTGAGTGCGTGGCGCGACACTGTGAGCTGTGAGTTTCGTGTGAAATGCTTTTGAATCTGCCCAAGGTCTTTTGGAACGTGACTGCATGTTCGGAGCGATGGCAGATGGCTATGTCCCAGAGTTGACCGGTTTTTGCCTTATGCAGAAATGCGTGGCTGCTGGGCTTCTGGTTGACTGCCACTGCCGTTGACGATGAACTGTATTTTCGTGGACTGTGTGGGTGAACATCTAGGAAATATCCAGATGGGAAAATGACTGCCGATTCCATCAGAAATGAACTGGGTGCTTTGTGGGGGACTATTGTGTTGACATTCTGGTGGCGGCATTATGCACAGTGTATCTGTGCGGGCTGTTATTTGTCGAGACTCCTGTCTTTTCCACTTTTCACATTGGGCAGTGGGGAGTGTTTTGTGTGATATTCACTGGCACAGGAATGGAGCATAATGGGAACGACCCGTTGCTGTGAAGTTGGAACTGCGACTAACTAACTAACTAACTAAGACAGATATAGTTTCTGTTACTGGAACTTTCTATACTTCCTTTCACTGCATTAAACACCCTGCCATTAAGTTGTGCAGTGCAGGGACATGAGTGCAGTAGGGACATGACTGCAGTATAGAGGGACATGACTGCAGTATAGAGGGACATGACTGCAGTATAGAGGGACATGACTGCAGTACAGAGGGACATGACTGCAGTATAGAGGGACATGACTGCAGTATGGAGGTGCAGTGGAGGGACATGACTGCAGCGGTGGGACATGAGTGCAGTATGGAAATGCAGTGGAGGGACATGAATGCAGTATTGAGGTGCAGTGGAGGTACACGACAGCAGCATGGAGGTGCAGTGGAGGTACATGACTGCAGTATGGAAGTGCAGTGGAGGGACATGACTGCAGCATGGAAGTGCAGTGAAGGACACATGACTGCAGTATGGAAGTGCAGTGAAGGTACATGACTGCAGTATGGAGGTGCAGTGGAGGGACATGACTGCAGCATGGAAGTGCAGTGAAGGACACATGACTGCAGCATGGAAGTGCAGTGAAGGTACATGACTGCAGTATGGAGGTGCAGTGGAGTGACATGACTGCAGTATAGAAATGCAGTGGAGGGACATGACTGCAGTATGGAAGTGCAGTGAAGGTACATGACTGCAGTATGGAGGTGCAGTGGAGGGACATGACTGCAGCATGGAAGTGCAGTGAAGGACACATGACTGCAGCATGGAAGTGCAGTGAAGGTACATGACTGCAGTATGGAGGTGCAGTGGAGTGACATGACTGCAGTATAGAAATGCAGTGGAGGGATATGACTGCAGTATAGAGGTGCAGTGAAGGACACATGACTGCAGTATGGAGGTGCAGTGGAAGGACACATGACTGCAGTATGGAGGTGCAGTGGAGGGACATGACTGCAGCATGCAGGTGCAGTGGAAGGACACATGACTGCAGCATGGAGGTGCAGTGGAAGGACACATGACTGCAGTATGGAGGTGCAGTGGAGGGACATGACTGCAGCATGGAGGTGCAGTGAAGGACACATGACTGCAGTATGGAAGTGCAGTGGAGGGACATGACTGCAGCATGGAAGTGCAGTGGAGGGACATGACTACAGCATGGAGGTGCAGTGGAGGGACATGACTGCAGCATGGAGGTGCAGTGAAGGACACATGACTGCAGTATGGAGGTGCAGTGGAGGGACATGACTGCAGCATGGAGGTGCAGTGGAAGGACACATGACTGCAGTATGGAGGTGCAGTGGAGGGACATGACTGCAGCATGGAGGTGCAGTGAAGGACACATGACTGCAGTATGGAAGTGCAGTGGAGGGACATGACTGCAGCATGGAAGTGCAGTGGAGGGACATGACTACAGCATGGAGGTGCAATGGAGGTACATGACTGCAGTATAGGAAATTCACAAAGGAATTCTGTAACTCACCTCATTGCTGTTTTGTAATCATCAATGAGCTTTCTTTTTGCTTTAGGTGACTCCACCCAAAACTTGCTGGGCGTTACAAAGTCAGAATGGGTTCTGCAAGTCGGGCATGTTCTGAAAAGAAAACACCATTAAAATGCTTCACACATATATTCACAATAATAGCTAACAGCTACACCAGGCTCTGTGGCGAAGGGGTACGGACATAATTTGTAAACTCGCATATCAGGTTTGAAACACAGCTGCGGGCAATTAGTCCGCAGATCGCTTTGGGTTGGTTTTCATAAAATAACATGAGTGCCGTCAGGTCGCTCAGAAATGTGAAATGTTTTTTTTTTACATCTGTTCGAGGTTGTTTTGTTGCAGGAACTACATTTCAGAGAAAAAATGGTGTGGCTGGCTAGAAAACATCTAGAAACGGAACAATATCTAGGAATTTAGACTTTGTAGGTTAATATCTGGTTGGGATAGTGACTGCCACTTCCATCAAGGATGAACTGCGTGTTTTGTAGAGGATCTTTGTGTTGGCATTCTGGCGACGGCATTATGTGCAGTGAAAGTTTTTACATCTGTCCTAGGTTGTTTTGTTGTGTGAACTGCATTTTGGAGATAAAATGGCGTGGCTAACATGGGGCAGTGAGGAACATTTTATGTGATATTCATTGGCACAGGAACGGAGCATAATGGAGACGACCCGTTGCTGTGATGTTGGAACCACGACTGAACTGAACTGGGTCACTCAGAAAGCAATGGCAAACTAATTGAACGTAAACTTAATGAGAAATCATACCCCAATAAAAAAACAACCCAAAAATTGCTGGGGGTTGACTGCGATGTCCTGTAAAAGATCTGCAATTAACTTTAACAACATGGAAAGTAGACTGACACCAAAATAAGCACACTAGAAACACCATATAATTGATACACCTGTATCTTGATAGGTAGGTAATTATGGTGTTATAATGTATGCAGTTAAACATCACAACCAGGTAATTTTGATCAGACTGAAACAATCTGACTAGATAAATTTGACCAGTTACACGCAAGTTAGATCATTTAAATGTTTAGATGAACACACACATGAATACACAAGGGGACTCCATGGTGAAGTTGTCAAACAGCCTGTCCCATGCTCTGAAAGCTGTGGGTTCATTTTCAAACTGTTGTTAAGATCATTAGTGCCATTTGTTCTTAGACCCCTGGAAGCAATCACCGGAGCTACAGAGTCTGTGCTTTTCGCGATGCTCTGGGCAGGCAGTTTGCCATTCTGCAGAGAGAGATCGGGCCATATGGGGTAACACATGGTGCAATGAAGTCAAGCCTCACATCTTTAACGATTAACATAAACACACTGGTTCTTCTACTCAGATAAACATCCAGATGAGAAGATAACCTTGAATAATTAAACAACCACATGGAAACATCAATAATTGTGGTTAAACAATCAGATGAATAAGTTGTAACATTGTTTTACTAAACAAATGAACAAACATGCAAATTACTCCGCATGGTTTAAAAAACCAGGTAACTTACTTTTGTCTATTGGTATGAATTGCACAGAGAAGAAAACAAACACAGAGGTATTGACAGTTGCAGGTGACTGTTAGGTCACTCATCAGACATATAAGAGATGGAATAGAGAAATCAGCCTTATGTGGGGATAATAATAAGACAAGAGAGCAAACAAATTTATTTACAATTTAAATTAAATGTATATTTTCAATTAAATTTATCAATAAGAAAGAGGATAATCAGTACTTGAATTTAACAATAGAAGAGAGTGATCAGAAGGTGAATTTATCAATAATGCAGAAGGTAATCAGCATGTGAATTTAACAACAGAAGAGTGTGATCAGCAGGTAAATTTATCATTGGAAGAGTGTGATCAGCAGGTAAATTTATCCATGGAATAGTGTGATCAGCAGGTGAATTTATCATTGTAAGAGTGTGATAAGCAGGTCAATTTACCAATGGAAGAGTCATCAGCAGGTGAATTTATCATTGGAAGAGTGTGATCAGCAGGTCAATTTATCAACAGAAGAGTGTGATAAGCAGGTCAATTTATCACTAATGCATTGATGATTTTCCTTTATGCCACCGTCTAAGTCCATCCAGCATAATGTCTTTCCGTCTTCCCTGCCACTTCTACCGCTAAGCTTTTCTACATCAATATGTCAAAAGTCATAATACCACTATAAAATTAGCTTAAGTCACCCCAACTATAGAACTTTATGAAAAATCACAATAACTAGGTTGAACAACCAGACGATTACAAGGATAATTTTTCTTCATGAAATATATGGACAAACATCTCAACTGCTTGCTCAAACAAGGAAAATGTCCATATGGCATACATACCTCTGCGTCTGAATAACATCACTTTTATTTTGCCTCCATGTTCTGATACAACTGAGGCAAAAACAGTGATTGCAGTTCTCTAGGATTCCAAATCTCTTAACAGATGACATTGGGCTGCAGTCTAGACCTTTCTCCATGACATTCTCAAGACATATGCCACATTCCTTATCACTGCTAGCCTGAACTGCAAATGCATGTTCCATCTGTTTCTCATGCTCTTGTATGCACTCCTGGAGGTTAAAATGAAATCATACCACGCAATAAGAACTGCATCTAATAACAAAGCACCAAATGATTAATATATTCTAATATTCTGCAATATGATTGATCACAGAAACATGTTAAGAGCACATTGAAGAACTATGATTTTGACTTTGTGAAATGAATCAAGTGCAGATATGGTAACTGATGTATTCTATTGATCTTCAAACCATTTTATGGTATTCATCTCTTTCCTGAAGGGCTGTCTTATTAGTTTTTCTGTCCGCCCAAGGTATTCTTTGCCTTTTCTTCAGAAACCATATTTTTGCAACCATCAGATGTTTTTCGGTGTGTCTACATATTGTTAATCGTCTAGCAAATAATTAATTAGATACTACCTTTCAAAGAACTAAGCTCATCTACGATGATATTATAGCAGCAGTTAACAAAGTACTATCTCTTAATGAAGCAATAGTTAATGCTAGTTGGTAATGCTAATTTACACATTCTACTTCAATTTATCCATTAAACATTGAACAATGACAGTCGGTAACTTATTTTATTTATTCCTACTGACTGCGCCTAGAACAATCACTCAAGAAATGATTTAACTTATTTGATCCCAGACTGCTGACCATGCCTTCAACAATGACAGCCATCAAACATTTGTTAACTTTTTTTGTCCCACTCTACTGACTACCCCTTGAACTATGACAGTCAGGAACCCATCAATAACATGAACCTATTTACTCACCAAATGCTGAATGATGACTTAGGCCAGAAAACTGTTGATTCATCCTTCTTATTCTTCATTTGTCTCAAAAAGTATGTTGGTTGTGTTGTATATGCCTACAGCAAAGCTGTGATATTTTTGGCTTTTGACTGGTGCAGACTCTAGTACAGTGGTTCTCAACCTTTTTTGGCCCGTGCCCCCTTCACCATATTTTCAGAACGTCATCCCCCCACCCCCCCCTTCTTCCTATCAAAAATTTGGCCTGTGCCCCCCTTCACCAAATTTTCAGTACGCCATTCCCCCCTTTCATATTTCCTACTAAAAATCCCCCCACCCCTACACAGTATACGTAAAAATGGAAGGTAAATGTAATAGCATATCCTAAAACAAGTCTAGACATCCACATAAAACGTGATTTGTGGGTCTACTTACTTTATAAAATGAGTTTTAGAAGGATGAGACGTACATAGCTGTAAAGTATGAAGGGAAAAACAATATTAAGTAATTGGTTCTTGTATTAACGCGATCTTGAAATGGTCTTCATCCCCCCCCCCCCCACCCCCGGAACCCCCAAAATTCCCCCCTGGAAACCCCAAAATTCCCCCCTGGGGGGGGGGGGGGGGGGAAATTCCCCACCAGTTGAGAACCACTGCTTTAGTACAAATCTTTAGGACCGGATTTGCCTTTAACTCTTTGATTCCTACTCCCTTGGCCATACCTCTTTAATCCCTGTTCTCTTGGCCATCCCTCTTTTATTCTTACTCTCTTGGCCATAGCGTTTTGATCCATGCTCTCTTGACCATGGCTTTTATTTATTAACCCTACACTCTTGGCCAACTCTCTTTAATCAGATTCCAAGACTACCACTCTGAGGTTCTGCAGATCTGTCTAATCTTAGCCACTATGATACAGATTGCCAAATTTTAACGGAAATATATTTGCGGTTTTGTTCAGCAACTATTTTTTGTGTCTCCAATTTAAGGAGGTTTAGAGTACTCATGATGTTAAATTACCAGATTATTTCAAGATCACGTTAAAAAAGGGACCGATTACGTTATACATCTTGTGTTTCTGAAATTCGTTTCCTACACAGAGATACAGAGTGACTTTTTCAGACGCAAATCATGTTTTATGTAGATGTCTGTTTGTTCTAGTAGGTGTTATTAGATGTAGCATCGATTTTTACGTAAATTATATAATTTTCGACTATTACAATTGGGAGGGTCATAGCAAACTATACTGATGAAGATTGCAAGCTCTGATGTGATATTTCAATGGCGGGAAATAGCCGTTTCTTTGTCAGCGGTGATTATTTAAAATTGTTATGGAATATTCACAGCAATTTGCATGTGAATGAATGCGTGCTTGCATTCAAAATCAATTTTATTATTTATGTATGTTTTCATCACTCTACATGGTCGGGATCATTGATAATTTTTCATCTTTCCAACGGGACTTCTTTTGACAAAATGCATCTACGCTGGTAGCCTCGCGTTAACAAGACTGCACGTGCCAATAGTGCACGGTTTGACGTCATCACAGCACGACATGGAGATGTATATGTCTGTGTGTGCATGTGTGTATATATATATATATATATAAACTGGCAGTAATCTGTTCTAGATATTCCCTGTTCTATATATTCTATTATCTGTTCTATATATATTCTGTTAACAGCTGTGTTAATCTCCCTTGGCACGAGTGTAACCAACAGTTGTGTGAGTGTGTAGGTAGGTCACAAAAAGTGAGAGGGTCAAAACTGTTTTTTTTTCTGTGTGTCTATATTAAATGATAAACCGACACACAAACTTTAATATCTCGGCTTTGAAATGACCCACAGACTTGAATAAGGTACCGTTGGATTTGTTTTTTCAAGAGGTATCCAACTATGCAGGTTATACAAGGGCGAGTCAATAAGTAAGTAGTATAGTTCTGTGGGATGGCAGGTAAATGTAGTTGGTGTTTTCTACAAGTGTCATTAGGTGACAGCAACATCAAACTTTATATTCCTGTTCGTCAGGTGGCGCTAGGTGCCTCATGCGCATGCGCAGCGCATAAACAAAATGGCGACTGTACTTATGGAGTGTGTAATCAAAGAGCAACATGCTGTTGTATTTTTATGTGTGGGCAAAAGGACTGCCTGCAAAGGACATTCATAAGAAAATGCTTCCTATTTATACTGACAAATGTTTATCCTGTAAAGCGGGTGGAGGAGATGATTAGAGGTGACAGGCAATAGGATGCTCACATGGTTCAGCATTCAGCATAATGCACGGTTCCAAATTGCTGTATGTAGCCGGGGCGCAGTGTTGGGGTGAGCGCCCAACATTGCTTAAATACCCCAATGGCTCGTGAATACATAACCTCTGCAGCAAAAGTCCAACTCCTGGCCTTCACGTGGCGGAACTGTTTTAACTAACAGGAGAAGGGGCGACGGCGAGTATCTGGCGCCGGAAAATAACCAGTGTGCTCTAGATGTGTATACACATACATGCATGTGCAGACACGTGTGTGCGTGTGTACACATCTAAACTCGAGTGAGACCACAGTCTGATCTAGCAAAGGAAAGGTGCTGAAGACGGAGGCAACCAGCCAGGAGGCGCACCACAGAAATCAGGATGCCACGCAATTACGCAAAATGGAATATGTCGACTGCTGCTAAACGTTATGGTGCTCGCCCTGCTTTGGACCCCCAGGCAGGTGCAGTGCCGGGCCCTATGTCTCGAAAGGGTCCAACCCCAACTACTGGAGGTCCTTCTCAGATGTCCTGTGGAGCCAGGGGACATGAGAATAGAACAGCTGGCCATACTAAACTAAGACTTAAAATAATGCACTGGAATGCGGAGGGAGTCAGCAACAAAAAAGTAGAATTAGAAAACATCCTGGACAAAGAAAAAGTAAGCATATGTTGCTTGCAAGAAACTCACCTCAACGAAAATATAGCCTTCAAAATCAGAGGCTACCAGTGTTACCGATCTGACCGAAAGGACAGGCGAAAAGGTGGGATACTTACCCTTGTAAAAAATAACATCACTGCTTCCCAAATCAAAGTCCATATGGAAGGGGCTGAGTATCAGACACTTAAACTTAAAACAGGCTATACAGACCTACATCTGATCAATTACTACTGTCCAAGTGACCGTCCACAGGCACTGGACACACTACCATTAACAGAAAAAATGATTGTGTGCGGCGATTTCAACAGCCACTCGCAGAGTTGGGGCTAAGATCACATGGACCAGAGAGGAGAGAGACTGGAAGACTGGCAGGATGAGAATAGATTCATCTTGGTTAACAAGCCGTCCGACCCACATACTTTCTACTCGAGATCATGGCACTCTACAACTACACCTGACCTGGCTTTTCATTCACCAGACCTGGAGTGGAACATTACACGAATTGTTGGGAAACAACTAGGTGGCAGTGACCATCGACCAGTCTTTCTAACTGTAGAAAATGAGCTTGTAAGTGAAAGCAGCACCCTCTCGAGGTGGAACTACAAGAAAGCAGACTGGGCAGTGTACAAGCATCGCACCAGCATACTGGTTAGAAACCTGAACACTGAGAAAGACATAAATAAAGTAGTTGAAGAGTTTGGGAAATGCATACTACAGGCAGCGCGAGAAACAGTACCAAGAGGAGCCCGTAAACAATATAAACCCTACTGGAGTAATGAACTGGAACAGTTGCATAATGATGTGGAAGTATGTAGAAAGCAAGCAGAGGCCACACCCAGCCAAGAGCACCACAATAAATTCCAGCATGCAAAAGCCAAATTTCAAAGGGCCAAGCTGCAGGCTAGACGGAAAAGCTGGCAGGAAAAAACTCAAGCACTTAGAGTCACCACAGGAGGGATGAGATCAACCCCTATAGTGGAAATGGAGAAGATGGGGAGGAAACAAGCACTGAGTGAGCGCAGAGATACGAAAACGCTAATACAAGCAGAAAAGTTCCTCAGCTTGCCAGGCCACCCTATGAAGAACAGATTTGAAAACCTAGCTATGGGGCGGTTGAAAAGAAGTAGTTTTATCCACCAGGCCAAACGACTCTGCAGAGAAACCACCGATCTGCCCACAGTTGGTATCCCCCTAATAACTATTCCAGAGCGAACTCCATGGAAAGATGAGCATAGACTATCATTACAAATCCAGACAAAAGTGAGAGGAATATTTGACAAGGAAGATCAGAACAGTGTGCAGCGCAGAACAGCCACTCTCAGCTTCCTTGATGAAGAATACCCACAGGACCTCTGGATCCGAGTCTACACAGATGGGTCAGCACAAAATGCTGTTCGAAATTGAGGAGCGGGAGTGTACATAGAATACCCAAATAATACCAGGGACACAGCTAGAGTACCGACAGGAAAGTACTGCCATAACTACGATGCTGAAATTGAGGCAATCAAGATAGCAACAGAGAAATTACTAAATACCAGCAATGGTACACAACCTGTGGTACTATTGACAGATGCAAAATCAGTACTCGAGGCGCTCCTGTCTGGGAAATTGCCAGTACTAAGGACACTACTTTCTGAACTTAGCAGTCAGCATAAGGTCACCATACAGTGGATACCATCCCACTGTGGAGTACCCGGGAACGACAGAGCTGATCAATTGGCTAAGGAAGGAGCCAAAGAAGAACAGCCTGATGTGCCTGTAACATACCACCAAAAGAAAAGAATAATCAAATCAGTCAGAAAGCCACCAAAACCTGCTCAAGATGACTACCACGTTATGGATAGACCAGAACAAGTCATTATTCTGCGCCTCAGAACAGGGCACAATAGATTACGCAACCACATGTATACAAAATTCAAGATTGGTGAAACAGCCATGTGTACATGTGGATTGGCGTCACAGACAGCAGAGCACATACTCCAAGACTGCCCAAAATATAACATATCTAGGCAAACCTTCTGGCCTAGAGAGACGACAGTGGAAGATAAACTCTATGGACCGCTGTGTGAACTGAAAAAGACAGTTCAATTCACACAAGAGACAGCACTGCAGTTATAGACATATTTCAAGCGAACGAAAGAAGAAGAAGAAAAGCATAATGCACGATTGATTGAAATTTAAGAAAGTGTGCTCAAGGTGGGTACCCAGACAATTGAAGGAGGAACACAAAATGAACCGAATTGGCCTGTCCTTGCATCATCTCTGTCGACAAGAAGATGAAGGAGAAGACATGCATGAACAGGATTGTTACTGGGGACGAATCATGGGTTCATCACTACTAGCCAGAATCAAAGCGTGCTTCAATGCAATGGAAACATCCTTCTTCGCTTTGTGTCCAAAAATTCAAGGTTACGCCATCAGCAGGGAAGGTTATGCAGACAGTGTTCTGGGATTGTCAAGGCGTGCTTTTAACCAATTTCAAGAAGAAAGGTGACAATGTGAATTCTGAACCGTACTGTGAAGTTCTATAGATGCTTCATGATGCAATTCGAAGAAAACGTCCAGGACTGCTGACTTGATGGAGATTTGCTTCTTCATGACACTGCCAGACCACATACGGCTCAGTTAACTCAGGAGAAAATTAACCAACTAAGGTGGGAAGTTCTGGAACATCCACCTTACAGCACCGACTTAGCCCCTAGCGATTTCCACCTTTTTGGTCCACTGAAAACCCACCTTGGCAGGAGACATTTCGCGAATGACACCGAAGTTGAATATGAAGTGAAAACGTGGTTTAGAAAACTGAGCATGCTATTCTATGTAGCTGGTTTGGGAGGACTGATTAAACGATGAGATAAGTGTATCAATGTTTTTTGTTGTTGAAATTATGTTGAGAAATAAAGGGACAATGTATGTATAAAAATAAACTATTTCAAGTTGTTATCATATTTAGTTATTTTTTCTAGCCATTTGTGACTTACTTATTGACTTCCCCGCGTATAATTAAAAAGCAATTTAGAAAATGTTACTAAAGTGGCTAGTCTCAACTCGCAACCCCTTTTCAGGTTTAGGCAACTTCAAGACCAATGTATCAGACTTAAAGAGTTAAACACTCAGGCTTTCAGAGGATTCACAAACAACAGACTCATACATTTCCCTCCAAATGACAACACAGTGTGTTGATCATGCAGAAAGCAACTGATCCATACATGACATTTAAATTAGCATTTAAAAAAGTATTAAATGATTTAAACATGTGCATACACAAATGAGCTCGACACTGATCACGTCATCCGGCAAGTTCTGAATGGTATATACAAATACTGGTCGAGCACCGTATGTCTAATGTACTTTGTGGTGTATACAAGTGTTCTTTACTTATTTACTTATACAGAACATGAGATAATTTTAATGAGGAAATATGCACAACCATAGAATAATTAGTTACATAAAAAAAGAATATATTTTGTGAAATGTTGCCCTCTGTCTCTCGATCTGTGTGTGTGTGTTTGTGTGTCCTTCCCCCCTCTTTCGCTAATTTTGAACTCAAGTGCAGTGTATGCACAAGCTACTACTTCTAATGCCTGGACTGGTGTTTGCGTGTAGATTAGTTTTCTCTATTACCAGTGCCCATTTTCATCAGGAGAACCCACTTTGGCTTCTGAGGAACTTGTAATTTCCCAAGGACGAGAGATCAACATCTGAGTCCAACTGACCGATGTAGGAGTTGAATCCGCTACCTCAGCGTCAGCACACCTGATGTTCAAGAACGGGAGCTCTTATCCATTCAACCATGCTGTCCTTCTGTTGCCAGTATAATGTAACTAAACACATGCTATCACAAACTTTGATGTGTTTTTCTCTCTGTTGCCAGTATAATGTAACTAAACACACATGCTATCACAAACCTTGATGTGTTTTTCTCTCTGTTGCTAGTATAATGTAACTAAACACACATGCTATCACAAACCTTGATGTGTTTTTCTCGCTGTGCTTCATCAGTTGGATGTATCTTAGGCAAGCCACAAAATTCACATAAAAATGCATGACCATATGGACATTCACTCTCGTATGGACAACGACCAGTCTGTTCAAAGTAAGGGCACAGTAGATCTGCACTATCTATAACATCATCAGACCCTGAACTCCGATTTGGCTGCACGGCATTTGCATAGCTACTGGGAACTGAAAAGAGCAATACAAATCAGTAATGATGGTTAATTTTTAAAAGTTATATTAATATGGCATTGGAGAACATCGTAACAACTGGAGAGATCGAGGGGAAGAGGCAGACCAAGAGAAATGATGCTGGATGGATTGAGACGGTGGCATGGAGGAATATCAGCAGCAGAGTTGATCCAGAAAACCAAAGACCGAGATCTATGGAGAGTCATGAACGTCTACGCCAGCCGGCACGGCACTTCATGATGATGATATTGATTTGAGTCAAGAACCGACATCATAGCATTCAGAATATTCCCATATGCGCTCCATCACCATCTTCAACAACCAGCAAAGAGACCCCATAATAAGACTCATGACAAAAAATATAAAACAAACAATATAATAAGCTAGATTTTTAATTCCAGTACATGTGATATGTGGTTGGCTCTTGCCAGTGTATAACCATCATGTCATCAGCAATTTTACTTGTTATGATTAGAATACATTTGGCTTCTTTGAAAGTAATGTACTTATGATTTTTCATTGCTGATGTCACACCACCAACCCAGGTATCTGCTATGAAACCTTCCCCGTCTCCAAGAGTTAGTTACATTATGTAAAACAGGCTGCAATTTAGTTTTCTTTTTACTTTACAGAAAAGTATCTTATGTGGTAGGTAACAATCACTGAATGTCAGAAAGAGAGAACAGAAATGTTATCTTGAACCTGTTTTGTTGTATGGCAGTGAACCAAGGAGTGTGAATAAATCAACTAGGAAGAGCTTGGAAACAACAAAGATGTGGTTCCTAAGATGAATGTTGCGAATAACTTGGACTGCCAGTAACTAACAATTGTCTAAAAGAGGCTAAAGAAAGTTGAACATATACAACTATACGAAAGGGGCAAACCGTGTTCCTTGATTGGTCACACAATGAGAAGAGGGGTATCGAAAAACATCATGACAACTGGAAAGATCGATGGGAGAATAAGCAGAGGAAGTCTCAGAGAAATTACGCTGGCTGGACTGAGACATGCTCATCAGCAGAGTTGATCCAGAACACCAAGGACCGTGATCTGTGGGGAGACATGAACACCTACATCAGATGGCAGGGATGAAGACGAAAACAGTTAAATCCTTTGTCAGCTGCTTGGCAATTCCTATCACAGATCAGAGAAACAGTTATGGTTGCAGTGTTTGGTATACTGGTCATCTCTGAGACATTCCTGCAAGCAAGAGCTATTCACATGGTTAAGGTGGACCATGTAATTAGACAAATGCTGTAAATAATAATTTCAAGAACCTCATTCAAAACTTGAATCAAAGACATAGGTTCTCAATATATATTAACAATGCACGACTCCTGTTGAACCAGACTGGCAGATGATCTTATGCATCCCACCTTTAACAAGATTACCAAGGGATCCTATGAATCCCATCATAACCACACTAGCAAGAGACCTAATGCATGATCCCTCATGAACCAGATTGGCAGAGGATCTTATGCATGATCCCCCTTGAACCAGACTGACAGAGGATCTTGAAACAAATGAATGCAGTTACAAGAGAACCACATGATTGGCTTGCCTGGAATCAAAACCAAATTCAATTGAAAGAATGAAACAGGTTCTGGCGCTTATCAGATTGTTCTAAGATCATGGCTAACATGATACATTACCCTTAGACATTGGGGAACGCACATGTCTACCCCTACTTCCTCTCAAAAGTCTCACTTCAAACAAGCAATTGCTCTGAAAGTTGCTAGATTGGGAGTCTGAGGATAAGATTGATGCTTTCGACTCCTTAAGTGGACATGTTTGCCAATTGTTATACTAGCAGCTGATCAAATCTAGGTTTGAATGAAATTAACAGCTACCAGCTACGACAGTGGTAAGTGGTAGTACAGACTGCCCTAGCTAGCAACTGCAGTGACAACCAGAAAGTATTTTAGGTACTCATTATGTGCCATGCAGATAAGTGCAGACAATCATGGGTCGCCATCTCACATGATCATCTGAGATCACATCCATTTTCTTGTCCAAGTTATGCTGCTTTCCCATCATGTCTACCAGCTGTCACTAAGTTTTAAAGTTTATTTCTCCTCATAACAAGCCCAACAAATCTTGACTATGTTTAGTGTCTTTAATCAGTTGACAGTTTCATTCTACTTTCTGAAGGGCTGCCTCAATTTTTCTGTCCATATAACATGGCTTGGCCTTGTGGCATGGTCGAGACAGAAACACAGAGCTGATCCACGACTCTGGTGATCGAGTGAGATGGCAAAACATGGTCGCCCACGCTTACCGGCATGGCACATGATGGATGGATGGATGGATAACAGTTCCCCAGAAACTAAATTAACATTTTAAGTACTATTATCACTTCATTTGAACAAATTACAAGGGTTAGTTAATAAGTAAGTCACAAATGGCTGTAGAAAAATAACTAACTAAGATAGCAACTTGAAACCTGTTTATTTTTATACATACATTGTCCCTTTATTTCTCAACATAATTTCCACCAACATCCCCAGCACTTATCCTATCATTTTATAAGTCCTCCCAAACCAGCTGCATAGAACTGCGGCGTCATTCGCAAAATGTCTCCCGCCAAGGTGGGTTTTCAGTGGACTTAGCCCCTAGCGATTTCCCGCAAAGCGGTGCATAGCTGGGTAGAAAAAGTTACGAGAGTGAGTCAATTAGTAAGTCACACAGTTCTGTGGGATGGCAGGTAAATGACAACAGGGCATGCATCTTTATGCAGCCGGTTTGGGAGGACTTATAAAACGATGGGATAAGTGCATCAATGTTGGTGGAAATCATGTTGAGAAATAAAGGGACAATGTATATATAAAAATAAACTGGTTTCAAGTTGTTATCATAGTTAGCTGATTTTCTACAGCCATTTGTGACTTACTTATTAACTTACCCATGTATAATCTTATAAAACACTGTCTGTTAAATACACATGTGCATATGATAAAAATTAGTTTTTGCTTGTTGTTTCTGCCATATGCTGATCTCGGCGCTGCCAGAGGCAAACTTGTCTTTGCTTTAGTGGCTAGGGGTATCAATAGTATCTGTCTTCATTAAACCTACAAGTTCTGAAATGGTGGTGGTTTAGTTTTAGTTAGTCATCAAATTATCCTCATTGCATATTGAACCATTGAGTCCATAAGTGCTCAGATCCCCTCCTCAGTATCTCCCTAAGAGTACAGCAGCTGTTCACCAGTTCTGTGTTGACTATTCTTCAATGTCCCCCCTGCGGAGCTCTCTTTTGTGGCAGCACCCCTTCAGATTTCTTGTTCTTGCAATCTGGTCAAGGTTGCAGCTTCAGTCATCACTTCTTTCATTTAATCAGCCCGTCTCTCTTAAGGCATTCAGTATATCAGCTTGGTCTATCGCTTGTCCCTTAGCCCAGCCATTTATTCTAGTAGTTTAGTTAACACCCCTTGTTGCTGGCATCAAGCCATCTCTGACTACACGAGAACATTTTTAGGCTCTATCCCAACACCAGGCAGCCACTGTAGCACAGCTGCTTGCCTGCAGGCTCATGGGTTTAAATTTGCTCTGAGGTGGATTTTTAAAAACTTACCTGGGATATCTGGTTGACCTAGCCTAAGATGGGTCCAGGAAATGACCTCAAAAATAAAGGTGGCCAGTATGATACTGACCACATCACCTGTCCAGTGGTCTATACAAACATGAGACTAGCACCATATACCTAATATGTCCGGAGGAGTCAAGAGTCTTTGATTCACTTTACTTTACCATACCCAAGATGCCTCAAGCCATGGACAAGGGTCCTTTACAACTTTCACTTACTTACTATCAAGTCCATACATTTCATAATAAAATAAACATGAAAATGAAATCTGATCTTCACCTGACTTTAGTGATTGAGTGAAATGGTGACTCATGACTGTCCAGGCGTACCGGCAAATACATGATGATCTTACCTGAGCCATGAAACTTCTTCCCTGGCACAAAGTCTTGTGCCTGTGCCCACTTCTTGTCTAAATCTTTCTTGCTTCTGGCACTCTCTGATCTGTGAGCATGTGGGCCTGGACCTCCCTTTTTGAGAGTGACCATGTGGGAAGGTAACTCCTTAAAAGCTGGTCGACTGCCACGCCCACTTTCATTAGACTGAGTCGCTGTCTGTCCACGTGAACTGTCTCTCTGCTTATCAGCTTTCACATGTGTGAATCTAAACAAATTGCATTGTATTAAAATATAAGCAGTCGGGATAACAGTTTACACAGCAATTCATTTTGTAAGATAACCGTGGTCCGTGTCCAATCTTCAATAGCTTTTATCGTCATCAATCATATGCTTTACCAAAAAGCATGGATGGTCATGGTTCTCCATTTCCCACAATCCCTATAGTTTTAGATAAGGTCTGTGTTACTGTCCAGGTCATGCATTGTGGCCAAGCCACCCAAGTATTTATCTCTTTGCCTTCTCCCTTTGCCCTTTACCCTTCAATTTGTCAATTTTCACCAAGTTTTCAAGTGTATTTCTTCTCATGTGCCAAAAGGAGATCAGCATGGCCGAATGGATAAGAACACGTGTTCTTAAACATCCAGTGTGCTGATGCCAAGGTCCATACACCAGAAAGTTGGACTAAAATGTTGACTTCTCGTCCATGTCTTGGGGACGTAAATTACAAGTATCCCTGAAGTCGGAGTGCATCTGCCTGATGGTGAGGGACATTCATAATAGGAAAAGCTAATCCGCAAGCAAAATTCAGCCCACTGCTACAAGAAGTAGTGTTATGGATACACGTGAGTTCAAAGTAAGCGAGTAAAAAAAAAAAATAATAATATGCCAAAAAATCTTGTCTCATTTCTCTAATCAATTTAGGACTTTTTGTTTCTTGAAGGGCTGTCAAAGTTCAGTTTTGGGCCTTGGAATGAAATTGGGGTGACTAGTTTTCTTCCTCACCACCTTAGATTCCCAGAAAATCTACCGTGTACCTATTTTATGAGGCTGATGTGTGCGTGAGAGAGAGAGAGAGAGAGAGAGAGAGAGAGAGAGAGAGAGAGAGAGAGAGAGAGAGAGAGAGAGACAGACAGAGAGAGAGAGAGACAGACAGAGAGAGCCCCCCCCCCCCCCCCCCTCCAAGGTACTTAACAAGTTATTTGCATATCCTTTACAGGATGTCGCAGTCAACACCATAATTTTTTTGCTGTTGTGATGTCTTGGCACATTTACGTTCAGTAGTTTGCTATTGCTTTCTGAACGACTGGCACCCATACCATTTCATAAAAACCCAACACAAGACTGCTGCCAAACCGTCTGCAGCTGTGTTTCGAATGCGAGTAAGCGGAATCACGAACTGTGTCCGTAACGCCATAACCATGGAGCTGGTCCCCAAAGTACTGGTTTAACCAAAAAAGAATTTTCTTGAAATTGTCTGGGCAATAGGAGATATAGGGAGTCAGGTCAAGAGATGACGTTACAACACTAAGGACACTCACATAATGCTGTCCTCATCTGCAACAGCCAGCGAAGAGCGCTAATACTAATGGTACAAGTAGCAGTCTGATTATATGTCCGTCTGGCCTTTCCTTGAAGTTTCGAGTGTCGACCAGATTCTCTGGTGACTCCCTGCTGCACCATCTCTCCAAGTTGCAATGATCTATCCATTCGTCTGCATTATACACACAATTCCAAAGGGCCCAGACCACACCTGTCTTATCATACACCATACCTCAACAAGAGGTGCAGACCTAGCCTATCTGTCCGCCCACTCGTTTCTCACCAAACCTGAGTGTTGTGGGGGAAAAATACAACATATGCTCTTTATTTTTTATTGCTGAATTGAAGCTTGCCACACTGCCTGATGCATGCCTGTCTTCACCTTTCTCATCATACTTAGTGAGTACATTACAATTACGACATGTTTTTGCTGTTTGTCTTCCAGTCAGTGGAATGCCGTCATGACTGCCTCCACCTCCATTCTCACACTAGACCTTGTGGACTTGCAGAGAATAAAGGCAGTCATCCCTCATTGTTAAACCATAACTTAGTATAGCATTGGCAGTCATGGTAGCGTAGTGGCTAGACGCTTCAATGCTGGTCTAGTGGTCACAGGTTTGATCCATGTTGAGTGGAGTGGATTCAAATGTTTAAAACTGACCTAGGCTCCCAGGTCAACCCAAGCTAGAATCATTATCATCATCAAGTGCCATGTCGGCTGGCATAGGCGTTCATGACTCTTCACAGATCTCGATCTTTGATTTTCTGAATCAACTCCGCTATTGATATTCCTCCATGCCACCGTCTCAATCCATCCAGCATCATTTCTCTTAGTCTGCCTCTGCCTCACCTCGATCTTTCCAATTGTCACGATGTTCTCCAATGCTTCTCTTCTCACCACATAACCAAAAAAAGCTGTCTCTTTCTTATTGTTGTATATAATGTTCAAGTACCATAAGCCTCTTTAAGGCAATCGTTGTTAGTTACTCTGGAAGTCCAAGGAAGAATGGGAACCAGGAAATATTGAGAAGTGAAGGCAGCTGGCATGCTATTGACCACATCACCCTTCAAGTGCTGATTGGTCTATGCAAATATTTGTCTAGCACCATATACCAAACACACCTGGAGGTGAAGAGAGCAAGGGGAGGGCAGAGAAGTAAATACCTGGATGACTTGGCCACGTGATATGGCAGAGACAAGAACACTGAGCTGATCCACGACTCTGGTGAATGAGTGAGATGGCAAAACATGAACGCCCATACTTACCGGCATGGCACATGATGATGATAATGGAGATATGTACAAAGAGGAAATCACATTAATTTCTGAAGAGTAAGTTTATGGGCAATCACAGTTAGATTTATGGTGGTGTCATAGTTTTCAAATATTACATATCAGTCAACATGACAATACCAACATAAACCAACACACTCTTTGACCGGTAGAAATACAAACTGGTAGCTCAGAGAGAAAAAATAATCTCTAACAAAAGGCGACATACTTGCAGTGTTTTCCAAAGCTACAACAACCCATTTGATAAAACTTGCAGACATCATTATTCTCTGCGGGCACATTGCGCACATGACGAAATGAACATTTGTCTCCCTTGGTACAAGAATTCCGCAAGTAGAATCTGTATTAGTTGGAAAACAGCCAAATATTCTTTCAGTTAATCAGAAGACTCCAAGAGACATACATACACACACAGGTTCTTTACATTAAAACCTTAAATGTTTTTTTGTGGTGAATATATTCTGAAAAAGTAAGGAACAAACACAAATGTACCATTTTTCGTTGTAGTCACCACTGCCTTCAATGCAAGTCCTCCAGCGCCGATAAAGTGCTTGGATTTCTGCAGAAAAAAATTCTCTTGGTCGTATATGTAACCACTCATGCAACACCTGCTGTATTGGACCAAAAAGTCTTTCCTCCCAATGACTCATTGAGTTGTCCAGACAGGTGAAAATCACTTGGGGCTAGGTCTCGCGAGCACAGGGGATGTGGTACACACTGAAAGTGAGGAATTCGATGGTTTTCAACCGTTGCATGGGCAGTATGGGGTCAAGTATTGTCATGTTGCAAAATGACACCGTTACTCATAAGTCCATGTCGTTTGGATTTGATTGCGGGTGGAAGATGATTCCTGTGAAGATCTGTTTACGTATCACTGGTGACAGTTTTCCCTCTTGGCATGCAGTGCTCTAAAATAACATTTCGTTCATCCCAAAAGAGAGTCAGTATAACCTTCCCTGCAGATGAATGTGTGCAAAACTTCTTTGGTTTCAGTGAGGAGAGATGGCGCTATTCCTTGTTCACTATTTCATTTCCAGCTCGTGGTAGTGAACCCAGGTTTCATCTCCAGTAACAATTCTTGATAGGAAACCATCACCTTCTGCTTCAAAGCACTGCAAAAGTTCTTGACAAGCATTAATGCATCATTGTTTAAATTCTGAAGTAAGCTGCAGTGGTACCCACCTTGCGGTTCTGCAGCGCATCATGGATGTGGTGTGCTGAACCTTGACTGATATCAAGATGTGCAGCAATGTCCATTCATCCATCATGTGCCATGCCGATAAGCGTTGGCGGTGATGTTTTGCCATCTCACTTGATCACCAGAGCCGTGGATCGTATTTCTGTCTCAACCATGCCATGTGGCCAAGCCATCCAGGCATTTACTTCTCGGTCTTCCCCTTGGTCACTTCTCTTTGATCTTGCCAGTTGTCGCCAAGTTCTCAAAGTCATTTCTTTTCATAATAAGCCCAAAAAATTTTGACTGTCTATGCAGTTTTGAAACTTCCTACTCCACTTACATACACTTGCTGGACTGACAGGCATGCATCACCATCCAGGACCTTCATTTGCAGATGAATTTCTTTAGGTGTCGCCCCTTTACTGATTTTTAAAAGAAAAACGGATAACAGGACACTGTTCCTTTGGTGCATGTCAAAAGTGGGGCAGCCATTTTAAAATTGTCGTTATGTCACCGTGTTCGTCTGCACCGTGATATAACATGCTAAACACATTTGACATCCTTAACAACAGTATTGGCAGGTTACAAGACAATGGCATGGTTACTGTAATTTTTATCTCACTTTTAAGGTTTTCATTTGAATATCTCTCTCTCTCTCTCTCTGTAAGCACACACACATGGGAACGAGTTTATTTTTCTATAATAAACAATATCCTATTGACTACAATGTGTTTTGGCTCCACAGAGAGACCATGTTCTATTTAGAGTGTAGGAAGCATAAAGCAATCATAACACAAACGTAAGAAAGTGATTATTCACAAACGGCTGGTCACGTGATTACGTTTGACTACATTATTAATGTTTGTTTAAATATTATTGTGTCCTTGGTAGTTTAGTGGTTAGTATCTTCACCTGTCACGTGGGAGACTGGGGTTCGACTGCTGGGGAGGCAATTTTTTTAAATTGTTAACAAAAAATATTAAACATTACGAACTAAAATCTAGAACTGAGAAACTCGAAACTTGTGAATAAAGTTTGCTCTATGGATCTGCTGAAGCTGCCGGGAGGGGGGAGTGGCGCAGCCCCCAGGCAGCGACGGAGAGATCAAGTGTCGGAATCGATGGATCCAATTTATATTATTGTTGTTTAATGTAAATTTGCTTGCTTGCTTGTGTTCACTGGCTGTGATCTCCAGCGTGAAGTCCTGTATGTCAGATGTAGACATCCTGTTGTCCAACATCAGTGTGATGTCCTACAGGACCTGAGGTTTGCGTGACTATCCGTTGTCCCATGTCTGACTTATTGGTGTGCAGACTGGTGGTTCCTCGCCGTGCAGGCAGACACTCTCCGACTTCGGAGGAATCAACGATTCTACTGACTTCAGCCAGGACCCCGAAGGGACCTGTTGCCCAGGATGCTCGGCGACGCGTCAATAGGTCTTGGTCAGTATAGAACCCTGCCCTGGTGCCTTGGAAACACCTCTGCGTCCCAATGTGAATTTTATTTGCCAAATAAAATATCACTGTCCCTGTCGACAAATATCGTCTTTGTGAGGTTTGAAGAAAAATAACTAGCAAAACAGGACAGACAAGAAAAGAGAATAGAGTCTTCTGAAGCCAATCGACGGCGGTAGTAAACATCACGTGACCAGCCGTTTGTAAAAAATAATGTGCGAGATATTCACAAACGTTTGTGAATAATGTCTCCCATAAAAATAATTAACCTTTTTAATATAACAACTTCAACTAGTATTTACTATTTATACATTGTAACTACTATTGACTATTCTACTCTAGTCTACGTCTACAGCAACCGTGCAACGCAACCCGGCAACCGCAAATGATATTAATATTCGGATAGCACTGTGATATTAATTATTGCACAATGTTGAGTAATTCTAGTGTTCAATTGATATCCTGTGAACGAACAGACACCACAACTGTTTCCTTTTATCACTTTTTTATCTACAGTTTAATATTAAAATCTAATCTGCCTAGTTTGCGGCAAACTTTGCCTACCTGCACACTTGGCGGGGTCTGCTGTCTGTATTCCTGAGTCTTGGATCGTATCCCCCTTCTGCCATTTTCTCACAATTATTTTCTACTAAAGTACTTATAAAAGCAATGAATATTTCTAAATATCACATTACAGTAATAATATGTCGGTCTACGAAAGAGAGAGAAAACAGAAAGATCAGGGTTTTACTAAACTATACCAACTACGAAGTCGGCTTTGCCTGCTTTTGTCATAAGAATGCCAGGATTTTGTGCCTTGATAGGAAGTCATTCGAATGCCAGGTTGGTGTTGAAATAATACAGTTTATAAGTTACATTCTTCTTCTTTTCTTCCTTACGCATTTAATTCTTCTTCGTATTTGTCTTATTTATCTTATGTTTTCAATCTGAATATATTAATATATTTTAAGAAAGCAGCAGTCAGACTGAGACTGACGCTATATCCATTGAGATTGTCCTCAAATGGAGAAAGTAATTTTCTCTGTTCAGCAAATGACTGATATCAGAAAATATTTAGCCATCATTTTATCAATTCCACATTTATATCTCCTATCTTTAGTTTATAGAACAAGTAGTACTTCAGCCTGTGTATTATATGTGCAGACTGAAGATTGTTATTTGTTCACTTCGGTCGAGTTGGTAATATTCACCATTGTGATCTGGATGATCTGATTTCACTTAACTGTTATTTGTTTGATACAAAGTCCATTCCATTATTCATAGCATTCACTAAGTTCCATAGTTCAATTCCATCTCTAAGTTCTGATTTTTAGTTTTGTCTCTGAAACCGCTTCATGTTATTTCATTTAATGTTCTCGTGTATTTTTCTGAGATGGCTTTGAGCGAGATGATTCTTCAGTTGTTCCAGTGGCAGTTGTTCCTCTCTCTCTCTCTCTCTCTCTCTCTCTCTCTCTCTCTCTCTCTCTCTCTCTCTCTCTCTCTCTCTCTCTCTCTCTCTCTCCCTCTCTCTCTCCCTCTCTCTCTCTCTCTCTCTCTCTCTCTCTCTATTTTAATGCATAGTATTACCGATGTCGTCGTTGTTGTTTAAGATTAGCTTCATAAGTGATACGAATGTATGAAATAATGTATGAGAGCAGAGGGATAAAAAGAGTAGAATGTCAAACGGACCTGCTTTTGCCCAATTCTTAACACTCTGAAAATAAAGTGTGTTCGTACGTTCGTTCTCTCCCTCCCCCACCATCTCTCTCTCTCTCTCTCTCTCTCTCTCTCTCTCTCTCTCTCTCTCTCTCTCTCTCTCTCTCTCTCTCTCTCTCTCTCCCTCTACTATATCCCTGTTATTCTAGGCCCTTTTTGCAGAATTGATAGTTTTTCATTTAAGTATGGTTTGCAAACCCCCCCCCCCCCCCCTCCCGCCCTTTCACCTGAAATGGATTAAATGGATGTCTAAATGTTGTTTTGTTCAGTTTCCACCCTTGCTTTCATTTTACCTGCACAGTACTTGTCTATCCAAACAAGTAGTTTATAATTCTGCAACACATTGGCTATTGCTTACCTCCTATGGGACAGACACCATATTCTGTCTAGTAGTCTAGTTGGACAACTAGACAGAAAATGCAGACAAGAAAATCCGGCTGCTGTGGAGGCGGACGTACAAGCGTTGAGAATTCGTTAGACGGTGATGCTGTCATTTACACAGATGGGTCGGTCGTTCGACGAGTGAGAAGTTCATGGACCTTTACGGCTCAGGCCGGAGGAAGAATTGTGAAGGAGGATTCTAGTGCTTTTGCTTTGACTACAAGTAGTCTGGCTATGAAAGTCATTGCAGTAAGTAAAGCAATAACATGGCTCGAGACACAGACATTCCCTAGGGCATGTTTCCTTTGCGACTCAATGAGCATGCTCAAGCGGATAGAGATGAGGTGGATCCGAAGAGAGTGGTTGCTGTCTCTGGAGCGGTCTTGGCTGGCAATGATTTGTTTCATTTTCGTGCTAGGGCATGCGGGTGTACAAGGAAATGAGTGGGCTGATAAGCTCGCAGGTAAGGCTACTGTGGAAGGTGGACGCGCCATAGACCAGGCTGACATTCGAATGCTTTACGAGAAGTAAATTGTTCGCAAGAACCAAGTGATGACTGTGAATCTACAACCATGGTCAGGATGCGAGAACAGCAAGTTAAAAGAGGTGTGGCCAAACAAGAACACTATGCAGGAAGCCAAATAAGATTGATAAACCAACACAGAACTTGTGTCGGTAGCCGCTACACGCTGCGGGATTTACCGAGGAAGGGATCCGAGCACTTATGGACTGAATGTTTCGATGTGCAATGAGGATGATATGTCGACAAACTAACTAACTAACTAGCTGTTGTTGTTTGTCCATCAAGAATGATGATGACCATTCATTTCATCCAGTGGGGTTGAAGGTGTGGAGCCGTGGGTTCTAAGATGGCTGATAAGGCCTATTTTGGCTCGAAATGTTCTTTGACAATGTGGGCAAAGAATGCTTGACGTCTCTGGAGGAGGATTTCCTGCAGTGGTTTTTCTGTCCTGCCTTTTCTTCACAGCTCTTGCAGTCCTGGTTGCCTCACATATGACTGCACCTTTGCGCAATGATGCACGCCACGAATTTCGGTCTCTGGCTGCAGCCTCCCAGGTGTCATGATGAATTCCAAAAGCATTCAGTGAAATTTTCAGAGTGTCTTTAAAACGTTTCCTCTGGCCACCTTGGGAGCGTTTACCACAACGCAGTTCGCTGTAGAAAATTCGTTTAGGGAGCCTGTGATCTGGCATGCGGGTCAAGTGACCAGCCCAGCGAATCTGATTCTTCATCAGTAGAGTGTGGATACTGGGCATGGATGCTCTTTCTAGGACTTCAGTGTCTGGAATCTTGTCTTGCCATTTAATCTTCAGTAGCTTCCTTAGGCAGACTGTGTGGAAGTGGTTTAATTTCCTAGCGTGTCGCTGATAAACAGTCCAGGTTTCACAAGCATATAGCAGTGTGGATAATACAACTGCTTTGTAGACTTTTAGCCTTGTTTGCAGGCTTATTCCAGTTCTGTCCCATACATTCTTGTACAGTCTGCCAAAGGCTGCACTGGCCTTGGAGATTCTTGCATTCACTTCGTCATCGATTGTGGCAGCTTGTGACACAGTGCTGCCAAGATAGGTGAATTTGTCCACAACACTTAGTCTATGATCATTCACTTTGATATTTGGCACAGTGTGATTATTCCCTGGAGCTGGCTGGTACATAACTACAGTCTTCTCCAAGTTGATATTGAGCCCAAATTTGGCACAGGCATGTGAGAAAGCTGAAACATTATGTTGCATGTTCGCCTCTGAGTTGGCGTATAGAGCGCAATCATCAGCAAACAGGAGCTCTCTGACGGTGCCGCTGTCAATTTTGGTTTTAGCTTTCAGCCTTCTGAGATTGAATAACTTTCCATCCATACGGTAGTTGATGTCTATTCCAATGTCGTCGTTCTCGAAGGCATTCATCAGCATGGCTGAAAACATGAGGCTGAACAGTGTTGGTGCCAGGACACATCCTTGCTTCACTCCATTGGTGACAGGAAAGGGTTCAGACAATTCACCATTTTCCTGTACTCTTGCCTGCATGCCGTCATGAAATAGCCGCACTATTTGGACAAACTTTCGTGGACAGCCATATTTTGCCATAATCTTCCACAATCCATCTCTGCTGACTGTATCAAACGCCTTGGTAAGGTCAATGAAAGTGGAGAACATTTCGCAGTTCTGTTCCTGACATTTCTCTTGCAGCTGCCTTGCAGCGAAAATCATGTCAACAGTTCCACGTTCTTTTCTGAAGCCACATTGACTCTCAGGAAGAAGACCTTGATCGAGATGGGCTGTGAGGCGATTGAGAAGAATTCTGGCGAGTATCTTCCCTGCAATTGAAAGCAAGGAGATGCCTCGGTGGTTGTCACAGGATTGGCGGTTTCCTTTACGTTTGTAAAGGTGTACTATTGACGCATCCTTAAAATCTTGTGGCATGGTCTCGTTCATCCATATGTTTGTGAAGACTTGGTGAAGCTGCTCTGTTAGGACCGGCCCACCTGCCTTGTATATCTCTGCTGGGATGGAGTCAGGACCAGGCGCCTTGCCGCTGGAGAGTTGCTGGATGGCTTTGTTTATTTCCACTATGGTTGGCAGGTCACCAAGTGTCTCATTGGTGGGAACTTGAGGAAGGCAGTTGATGGTTTCATCATCGAAGAAGGAAGTTGCATTTAAGATTTTGCTGAAATGCTCTGCCCAGCGTTGGAGGATTTCTTTCTTATCGGTGACCAATGTTCCCCCGTCTGCACTGAGGAGGGGAACTATGCCTGGTGATGAAGGACCATAGACCGCTTTCAGTGAGTCGTAGAAGTTTTTCATATCATGTCTGTCAGCAAAGCCCTGAATTTCATCAGCTTTGCTGCTCAGCCAGGAGTCCCGCATGTGCCGAAGTTTCTGCTGCACTACTCTCTGAATGTTCTTGAAAGCATCTTTTTTTGATGTTGACTTTGGGTCATTCAAATGTGCCTTGAGGAGAAGATGTTTCTCGGCCAGTAATTGGTTGATGTCTTCGGAATTTTCATCAAACCAGTCTTTATGCTTTCGGGGGGCTGGACCCAGGATTTCCATAGCAGTGTTGTAAATTGTGTCCTTTAGGGCTCTCCATTCTGTTTCTGTATCCTGTTTAGCTTCAGCATTGGGCTTGAGGCGGTCTTCCAGCATATTTTCAAACGACTGCTGCATTTTCTTGCTGTTTAGGCGGGTGACATTTAGCTTTGTTTGCATTTTCGCCCCTTGAGGACGCCGTGGTGGCCTGATGTGGATGTTCATTTTCGAGACAATGAGACGATGGTCTGTCCAACATTCGGCACCACACATGGATTTTGTCACTCGAACGTCTTGTCTGCCACTCCTCCTGACGATGACATAGTCAATGAGGTGCCAGTGTTTCGAGCGAGGGTGCATCCACGATGTCCTATTTCTCATGGGGAGACGGAAAATTGTGTTCGTAATCACGAGATCATGTTCGGCACATGTCTGAAGGAGGCGGAGTCCATTGCTGTTACAATTTCCGACTCCATGCTTTCCAATAATGCCACTCCAAGAGGTGGTGTCCGTGCCTACTCTGGCATTGAAATCCCCAAGGAGTATAAGTTTGTCTCCTTTGGGAACAGATGTTAATACACTGTGCAGGTCCTCATAGAACTTGTTCTTGACATCATCTTCGTTGGTCATAGTTGGTGCGTAGACACTCACAATGGTTGCGTGCTTCCTTCCATTCAGCAGAGGCAACTTCATGGTCATGAGCCTGTCGTTTATAGCCTTTGGAAATCCAGCTAATTTGCCGACCAGGGCCGACTTAATGGCAAATCCCACACCGGATTGGCGTCTTTCCACGCTTTTCCTTCCACTCCAGAAAAATGTGTAGCCGGCACCAATTTCACAGATTTGGCCTTCTTCTGCAAGTCGTGTCTCGCTCAAGGCTGCAATGTCGATGTTGTACCTGCCCAGCTCTCTCCCAATCAGTGCTGTTCGTCTCTCTGGACCCGACGCGCCGTCTCTGTCAAGTAGGGTGCGTACATTCCAAGTTCCAATTGTTAAGGGAATATGGTTTACTCTTTTAGCTTTGCTTGTTTTATCTTTCTTTGTATGTCGACCGCAGTTAAGGGTACCCACCAACCGCGGCTAGCTGGTTAGGTAGTGATGAAGCAGACAATGTTTAGGGCACCTTTTCTAGCCCCTTCCTCATGCTATGGAGGTGAGCAGTGTGTTCCTATAGAGGGCTGCTCAGTCGCTCAGGGGGCTGCCGAATCCCACTGCTGCTCCGGTCAGTAGAAGACGACCATATGGCCTGAGCCGCCTGTGTGCAGGTCTGCGACTACGGCTGCCAGCGTACCCACGCCTGCCGCTTTGCCGCTCGCCCATCGCCACAGGGCTTGAAGGTGATATGTGGCGTTGGATGAAGAATGACTTGCGCGATGACTTGGATTAAAGTGAGGAAGAGTTGCGCAATTCGTCGACCTCACTCTCTCGCCTGAGTCCATCTGAGTCCAGTGGCAAGACAAGTCGAGACGATTGGAGACGAATACAGGTGCAGTGGATGACCAGGGCGCTCTACGTGCCTTGCCGTGCTCATTACGTTCCACAACGCTTTGCAGGTAAACGCCGTCTTGCCCGTTGAATCAGGAATGATTTCTTCCGCGCAGTCTGCCGAATCCTGTCTTCACATGCTGGGTAGGCATACCCTAGTTTACCTCTTGGTTTGACACCAAATCGGATACCCATGCCTGGTTTAGCCAGCCTCTCACAGCTGTTGCCCGGGGGGTGGCCGCTGTCGCATGCTGACAGCTAACTAACTAACTAACTAACTAACTAACTAACTAACTAACTAGACACCACATTCATGACATGTTTGACTTGTCACTTTTAGAGACACAGTTCTGCACCAAATTCTCACGCTCTTAAATAGTTAAGAACATAGTTACTTGTGGGACGCAGAGGTGTTTCCAACGCACCAGAGCCATGTTCTATACTGGCCAAGATCTACTACTAGTATTAGCACGCCCTAGTCGTGCGTCCTGGGCAACAGGTCCCTTCGGGGTCCTGGTTTACTTAGTAGGATCGCTGATTCTTCCGAAGTCGGAGAGTATCTGCCTGCACAGCGTGGAACCACCAGTCCGCACACCAGTAAGCCAGACATGGGACAACGGATACTCACGCAAACCTCAGTCCGGTATGACATTACGCTGATGTCGGACAACAGGATGTCTTCATCCGACATACAGTACTTCATGCTGGAGTTCACAGCCAGCGAACGCAATCAAGCAATTTTGTTACCGTTTAAATAGGACGTCGCAATAAACTCCAGCATTGTTTTTTATATTTGTGATTTTCTAGATAATTTTACTTTACATACACTAGTTTGTCATTGCTTTTATTTTATTTTTTTAATGACCTACGTTTAAACAATTGTTAAAATCAACACAAGGCGGTCTTCTATCAAATCACCACTGCTGATTTCGAACGGCTATAGTATATGTTTTGCGTATCCTTTTACAGGACTTAGCTGTCAACAGCAGCATCTTTCAGCTGTCTGTTGATCTCTTGGCAAGATTACGCTCAGTAGTTTGCCATTGCTTTCTGAGCGGCCGGCTCAGTATCCGCAAGTCACGAGCGGGGGTCGAACCACCTCAGTTCTCGCTCCGCTGCGAGACTCTGCGTGATAAACGGGATTACAGAGAGAAAGTGTTGTAACCCCACAGCCTATAGTATATGCGGGATTGTAAATTCTCGTTCACTGGTCCTAAGCCACAGACTCCGGCAAGAGTTGAGGAAGGGAGATTTGGGGCCACATGAGACTATCCGCTCCCCTCCCCTTATGTGTTCTGTTTCGCTTTATGATCATCATCACGTGGCAGGTCCTTTCTAGAATTTCGCTCTCAGCACAACCAGCAGTAGTGACTTCGCGAGTTCTCCTGCTTTATGTACGTTGTTTCTTTCTTTGTTGTTGTTGCGTAACTCACACACCTCTAAATACTACTAGTACTTAGTATAACCAGGCGTTTGTAAAGTCTCACTACAGTTAGTTTGCAGAACAAATTTGAAAAATGAAGTCATAAAAAATGTGCTAAAAAATTAAGCAAATTAGTTACAATAGTTACTGCTATGGTTTAACACTTTTTTGGGTAAGCTGGAAAGTACCAATGAAGTATTCATTATAACAGGCGTTGGAAATGTCCTCCGCGGGCTTCAAGACATGACTGTACACGTGTCTTCATATTGTAAAATACCTTCTGCAACGTGTCTGTTGTTATTTCTTTCTTCCGCTGATGACACCATTCTGTTCGGAGTGCAAAATATTCATTGCTTGTGTTCGTTGGCTTGAGCTCCAACGCGAAGTCCTGTATGTCGGATGAAGGCATCCTATTGTGTTGTCCAGCATCAGTGTGATGTCATACAGGACCTGAGGTTTGCGTGAGTATCCGTTGTCCCATGTCTGGCTTATTGGTGTGCAGACTGGTGGTTCCTCGCCGTATAGGCAGACACTCTCCGACTTGGAGGAATCGGCGATCCTACTGACTTTAGCCAGGACCCCGAAGGGACCTGTTGCCCAGGACGCTCGACGAGGACGCGTCAATAGGTCTTGGCCAGTATATAACCCGGCCCTGGTGCCTTGGAAACACCTCTGCATCCCGTCCCTATTGTATAACATCAGTATTGTTTTCTTTCTGGTCAATGGCATTCTAAAAAGTTGTCAATGTTAAGTCCAAAAAGAAATCTTGTAGCGCATTGACTAACAGATTGAGACTGAATCTGTTTCGAGGCAGGATTGTTTTATTTTACTGGTATGGGCACCCATGCCGACCCAGCTTAAAACAGGTACCAGGAAATTTTCTGAGAAGTAAAGAGAGCCGGCGTAGTAATTATCACCTACAACTGAAATTGCAATGCTGATTGGTTTAAAATATGGGGCTAGCACTATATAGATAAGAGAAGTAACAGCTGCAGCAGACCAAGAGTGCTGCAGTGCTCCAAGTGCCAGAAGTTCTGGCACACCCGGGCCACCTGCAAGAGCGATGTGGAAGTGTGCAGGTACTGCTCTGGCCCCCACACCTACAGTCAGTGCCAACAAGCGAAAAAAGACTCGGACTTCAGGAGGCCTAATAGCAATAGAAAGTGCGCCAACTGCCTTGGCAACCATGGCGCCAGGTACCTCGGCTGCCCCTGCCACCAGGATAGCAAAGAAGCGATGAAGATTGCCATAAAGTCCAACCTGCCATACAGGGAGGCCAGGAGGCAGTACGAGGCCACCAACCGACTTACCAAGAATGATAAAACGCAACTGGAATGCCAACTGAAGGACCTGAGAACTCAGTTCAAAAGCCTGGAAGACAAGACTGACAAGACGCAAGAAACCCAGATAACGGCCGTCCAGCGCACCCTGGTCGAACTGAAGCAAGTTCAGCAGAAGATAGAACAGGATGTCGCTCGAATGGCCGCCATAAAAGCTGACACTGACAAAACTCTGTTGAAAATACAAGAGGAGAGAGCAAAGACAGAAGAAACGCTAAAACTAATTCAAGAAGAAAGAGAACAGCTAGAACTGCTAAAAACAGAGAAAGAACAAGAAATTGCAAAGACCCAGATAGAAGAAGTAACATCAGACGAAGAATCTTCAATTGAACTGGATGAAGACGGCTATCAAAATCAAGAGCAATTCTGCCGGGCGATTGAAAATCGCTCCCCACCAAGATCGAGCTACAGAGACGACACCCAAAGACAAACCAGAAGATTCGACAACATCCTAAGACGTGGAAGGAGGAGAAACAACAGGTGGAACCAAGAATGGTAGAGCTCCCTGAAAGAAACAGCACCATATGACGGGGTGGGTACACAATAACTCCAGGCCTCAACAAGTGCGCGACTCTGACCAGACATGTAAAACCTCATCAAGATAGGAACGAACACAATCAACACATCAGAAGCCAGGAAGCTAATAACAAGCAGCCCAAAATACGAAGATGAAACTCCAAGCTACACCATAGACACCCTACATAGCCATCTCGGAAAACGAAGGCTAAAAGGGGGGTATTTGTACCGAATAATGGAATGGAATGGAAAGCTGCAGCAGGATATAGCAATAGGAAATAACAACAGTTAGTATGTGGAATCCTTGTGAAAAAGGAAGATATACTAGACTATTACAAGACACAGACACAGTGTATATAGCTTACAATGAACTCCACTATGGTAAACACTTTATACCTTATATGCTTATAGACAGAACAGGAGCCGTCAACCTTTTCCTCTAAGTTCAAAAGCCTCAGTTTTCTTCTTGAGTGTTTATGTTTTCTTTATTCGCTCGCCTTGAATTCAAGCATAGTTCTTACATTTGCTATTTAGTTCTGCGTTCTTGATTCACATTCTTATGTTGGTAGGGACTATTCATGTTTTCAACATTTTAACTTTTATTTGTTCGTTGATGTTGTGCGATAGAATAGGTATTTCATGAAAACTTGCCTTGTTCAAGAATCTTTCCATTCAGTGTAAATTTCAAAACTGGTTTGATACCGTTTTAGTAGTCATAGTTTTTATTTTCTTTATATTTACGCCTAAGCCATCAAAATAACGTATGTTTTGTACTTAATTAACTGCGACTACTAGTATTGCGGTCAGTGCTGTGGCTCAAGAGCAGTGAACACATTTTAAGATTTCCGACATACCGAGTCAAGGGTTCAATATCAGCTGCAGATGATTTGGAAGCAAACCACCTTGCACTGATTTCTATAGTATGAGTTTGAGCGTTGATTGTTCAGAAAGCCATGGCAAACTGCTGAATGTAAAAATTGCTTAGTAAATCACACACAGCCAAAATTGCTGGGGTTGATTGTCAGGTCCTGTAAAGAACACGCAACTATTTAAAAAACAAAACGTAATACTGGTAACAACATTGATGGGATATCAACATTGATGGGAAAGATTTAAGAATAATAAGGAATATTTACTGAAACCAAGTAGCAGCAATAAAAAATAAAGAGGGTAGTTAAGAACACATAAAAGCTAGGAGTACGACAGGGATGTGTCTTGTCACCAGATCTCTTCTCCCTATATAGCGAAGTAATAATGAGAGAGATCAAAGAGATGCCTGGAATACTAGTTGGAGGTTATAATATAAATAAAATACGCTTTGCAGAAGACACAGTATTGGTGGCAGATAAATCAACAGACCTGCAACAATTGTTGGACACTGTAGTAACAGAGAGTGCAAGGACAGGACTTTCCTTGAATATCAAGAAAACAGTAACAATGGTGATATCAAAGAAAATGGTGACACCAAAATGTGACACAGAAATAGAAGGACAAATTCTTAACCAAGTGAATAATTTTAGGGAAAAAAAGGGGACATTTATAACATCATATGGAAGATGTACAACAGAGATTAAGAGCAGAATAGGGCAAACAAAGGCCGCATTTCAGAAAATGAAGAGTATCTTGTGCAATAGGTCTCTGTCACTGAGTGTAAGAAAGAGAGTGCTGAAATGCTACGTAGAACCAGTTGTGCTGTATGGCAGTGAATCTTGGAATGTAAATGAACAAATTAAGAAGAAATTAGAAGCAACAGATATGTGGTTCCTGAGACGAATGATGCGAATTCCTTGGACTGCCAGAGTAAATAAACGACTGTCTGAAACAGGCTAATGAAACTAGAACACTATATACAACAATAAGAAAGAGACAAACAGCTTTCTTTGGTCATGTAATGAGAAGAGGGGCATTGGAGAACATCATGACAACTGGAAAGATCGAGGGGAAGAGAGGCAGAGGCAGACCAAGAGAAATGATGCTGGATGGATTGAGACGGTGGCACGGAGGAATATCAGAAGCAGAGTTGATCCAGAAAACCAAAGACCGAGATCTGTGGAGAGCCATGAACGCCTACGCCAGCTGGCAGGGCATTTGATGATGATGATGAATACTGGTAATGGTAAAATTGGTGTTACTTGTCAGAGTCCTGATGTATGTAAGAAACAACAGCGTGACAGCTAGTAAATAGACAGTGACTTAAGACAGGTCACAAGCGACCACAGACTTTAGCCAAGGTCAAGGACAGAAGGATACTACGCAGTACAGAGACGCCACGACTTGACTGACTGGAGGTCAGGCAAGAAGCCCGTGGTCAGACCCACGTGACTGGGGGAAGACTGGACAGGGAACGAGGCATTGTGTGTGGGACGACGAACGACGACGGACGAATTGAGATTATAGGGAGATGAACGAGAGCATGATAATGTCTGACGGATAGATGCGACTGATGTGTGTGTCTGTATTGTAGTCGTGGGCTAGCTATGATAGGACCACAAGGTGGAAGACTCTGATAGATGATAGTGAGAAGTGCGATATATCTTCTACGCAGACGGACCCAGCGTTTGGCCGTCCGTGAGAATGGGTGCCCGACCGTAAGAGTGGGTTGTGTGGACATGAATTGTATAATGAGTGAACGTGTGGTCAAGTAACTGTTAAACATGTTACAATGTAATAAAGCTTGTCCTGTGAGACCCCTAGTGCAGTCATTGTTACCATTGTGTGTGAATTCGAATATGGTAAATTGCCTGTCTGAGATCAGTGATCAAGAATAGGAAGATTGCCAGGTCTTTGACAGGTAAAGTGGGAGCTCGTCTGGGATTTGAACCAGGGACCTCTAGCATGACCATTAGGAAAGAGTGACATAGGGTGCTTGAGAAATAATAAAATCAAGTACGGTGCATTAATGATATACGACATTGATCATGTCTGAAGAGACGGGAGAGCTGAGAATGCGGTAAGAGGATATTGTAGCCTGATTATTGGCATAAATCAATTGACAATCCTTCAATCTAGAGTAGCCTCAATAACCAGACTAAATCATGGATATGATGAACAAAGTGCACAGTGAACCGCTTTTGAAAAATGAGTATAATTTAATGTCACTGAAACAGGGGTCAAATAATGTAGCAATGATGTGCAAATAGGCCCAATCAAAACACAATTGCCAGACAGTGACAAAACGTTGAGAAAACATCATTATTAATAGAGTGATAACAGCAGCAATATTTAATCACAGAAAAGACAAACGCAACAATATACACATGAGCATACTAGTTATCAAACTCAGTCCTCTGACAGGAGTAAAAGGAACTACCAGTATCAAGAACAACAAGAATATGTGCCACGTTTCTAAAAGAAAGTGCCACATTGGGTGAGTGGGGGGAGAGTGTCAGAGTCCTGATGTATGTAAGAAACGACAGCATGACAGCTAGTAAATAGACAGTGACTTAAGACAGGTCACAAACGACCACAGACTTTAGCCGAGGTCAAGGACAGTAGGATATTATGCAGTACAGAGACGCCACGGCTTGACTGACTGGAGGTCAGGCAAGAAGCCCAAGGTCAGACCCACATGACTGGGGAAGACTGGACAGGGACGACGAACGGAGACGGACGTATTAAGATTATAGGGAGATGAACGAGAGCACGATAGTGTATGACAGATAGATGCGACTGATGTGTGTCTGTATTCTAGTTGTGATAGGACCGCAAGGCGGGAGACTGTCATAGCTGATAGTAAGAAGTGCGATATATCTTCTACGTAGACGGACCAAGTGGTTGGCCGCCAATGAGAATGAATGCCCGACCGTAAGAGTGGGTTGTGTGGATGTGAATTGTGTAATGAGTGAACGTGTGGTCAAGTAACTGTTAGACACGTTACAATGTAACAAAGCTTGTACAGGAAACATTTCCTGTGAGACTCCTAGTGCAGACATTGTTACCATTGTGTGTGAATTCGAATATGGTAAATTGCCTGTCTGAGATCAGTGAGCAAGAATGGGAAGATAGCCAGGTCTTTGACAACTGGTAATAGTAAAATTGGTTAGTTGTTGTTCCAACTTCACGGCAAAGAGTCACCCCCATAATGCTCTGTTCTGGTGCCAGTGAATATCACACAAAATGCTCCTCACTGTCCTATGTGAAAAGTGGAACAGACAGCTGTTACTGGTAATGGTAAAACTGGCATTAGTGGTAATGGTACCATAGGTATTATACCAACTTCTTCTTCTTCTTCTTCTTCTTCTTCTTCTTCTTCTTCTTCTTCTTCTTCTTCTTCTTCTTCTTCTTCTTCTTCTTCTTCTTCTTCAGCGTTCCGAGCCATTGAGGAACTTTGCTGCAGATACAATCCGTCTCCACGTTTCCTAATATCTATCTTACAAAATAATGGAAAAGAATGCCACAAATATTGTGGTATAAGTTTAATTGGGCCACAAACCAGTCTCTAAGAATTACTGGGTCCCAGGGAACCATGCCCCTCTCTTAATGAACAATTTATACACACTTTACATTTTTTACAGTGTACACAAATTTAGTGAAACAATAATTCAGTGATATTTACATGAACAGCATATCTTGCAGTGGGAAAATGGCAAAGATAATTCAATTTAAGACATCGTCAACAAGCAGATTTGGATGTATTATATAAATCGTACTCAATTACCAAGCCACATCTTTTATAAGTTTGGATGAACAATCCAGTGGCACACTGTCTTAACTCTTGCCAGCTTATTTTTACTTCCTGGTCAGTAGGAGTGGCTGCGCTTTTGTGATCATCATCATACACATCATCATGTGACTTGCTAGCTGGCATAAGTGTTGATGTCTCTCCCCAGATCTTGGTCCTTTGTGTTCTGGATCAACTCTGATGATGATATTCCTCCATGCCACCATTTAACCCCACTGATCTTTCCAGTTGTCAAGATGTTTTTCAGTGCTTTCCTTCTCATTGTATGACCAAATAATGCTGTTTGTCTCATTCTTATAATTGTATATAAAGTTCTAATTTTATTAGCTTCTTCAAGGCAATCATTGTTATTTACTCTGGCAGTCCAAGGTACATCGTCCATGGGAATCTCGATACATGAAGCCCATAAACGGTCACCCTCCCGCTGTTTATACTTCACCTCGACAACACAAAGTACAAGAGGATCGAGATGAGATGAGATGAGACGAGATGATGAGTCCAAGGTACTTGCAATGTTCATTTCAGGAACCTCACCTCTAATGTTTCAAAGCTCTTCTTGTGTTACAGGTAAACAAATATTAGATCAAGAAATCTCCTTTAAATAACTTGCATTATATTTCCACCAATACAATGGGTGTTTTCTTAATGATTACATTATAACAAATGTGCCAATCCATGAACAGACAAAATTAAATAGATGAGATCATAATCAAACTAAAAACTACCATCTTTACAATGGATGATAAAATCAGTGAACATTTTTGTTAACAAGAAAAAAACTTCCTATATAAACTTGAAAGAAAAAAAGCCCTTTAAAAAAAACCTTTGACCTGATAAGATCTTGTGGCAAGGAATGTTTATGATAAACACACAAACAACTGATCATACATGGTTTTACAGTTATCTCCCCAATGACTTTATCCACAAGGGAAAAATTGTAGGGGAAAAGAGGCAGAAGAGAGACCAAGAGAGAAGATGTTAAACAGTTTGGCATCATGACATGGAGGATGGTCTGCATCAGAAATAACTGGCAGTACATGAGACAGAAGATTGTGGGCAGACATTTTGTTTGTGTTTTTTTTTGTTCGCGCGCTTTGACCTTGAACATAGTCCATACACATTTTACTGCTTCTAGTGCACTCATGATTTTTGCTTGAGGCTTAGCTTTCCCTCACCATCAGGCGAAACCACTTCAACTTTAGAGGTAGTGGACAGATATGATGAATAATACCACATGGCATAGACTATAAAACGAAGACTATCAAGAAACAAAAACATTAAAATGAAATGAACAGACAAATTATCCTAAAGGAATCTGACTGCTGTTACTGATGTTTGCTGATGGCCTTAAAGGGCTGAGATACAAAGTTAACTTTTTTTTGTGTTAGCTCGTTTTGAACTCAAGCGTAGTCCATACATGTGCTACTGCTTCTAGTGGACTGGACTGATTTTAGCATGTGGATTAGCTTTCCCTATTACCAGTGTCCCTTGCCATCAGGCAAACCCACTCTGACGTTTAAGGTACTTGCAATTTACATCTCTCAAGTCAAGGACAAGAAGTCAACATTTTAGTCCAAGTGAACGGAGTCAGGGTTGAAATCACTATGTGAAGGTTAGGTTTTATGTTTACCTCTGACAGACACACATGTGTTGTTTCACCAGGGATATCACACCTCATTCAGCTAAAGTGAACATATGTAAACACTGATAATCTTCTACTTCAGTTGGCTGGTCTAATGCAGCCACCGGCAGCCATGCTCTCCAACCCTCTCTTTTGTCTGATACTTTTATGAAGCTGAAGTTGCTTATACTAAACTTGTTGCCCAGCCGTTGAATCTTTTCACATATATCTTTCTCTGTCTTCCTCTACCTCTCATGCACATTATCTTCCCACATAAGAAAGAATGTCTCTATTTCATCTTTTCTACTGATAAGCTCCATAATTTCCATTTGTCATTTCCTTATGGTTTTGTTGAGTGAACGTTAACCCCGACAGCTCTCAATACCTCAGTGTTTGTTTTGTTTTGTGTCCAGGATATTCCCAACATTCTTCTAAAAATTACATCTCACCTACCTCCACGTTCTTCTGCTGAAACTGGCTCAATAACAACATTCTGGAAACCTGGTATGTATCATGTTTCTTTATTATTCTTTTGAGAGGAGTGTATCCCACTTAGTTATGTACCTCAAAGTTCAGTGTGTCCAACCTTGACATGCATGTTTGTAAGGTTTTGTTTCCATCCAAAGTAATGGGCACTACCTACCCGTGGGTGGATTTTCTATTCCTAAACATTTTGCCAGGGCTGCGGCTATATTGCTTACTCTTTGCTATTTTAATTTGCTGTAGGATTTTTAATATGCATAATTTGCAAACACAGCCTCCTGTTTTTCCCCTATTTATTTGATAAGTTTAAGTATCTGATCTCCCGACTCAAGAGATCAGGGGGGCATGTGATATCAGTAGATACCAATGGTTCTTAGAACAATTCTCAGCTCTGTGCTGAGATTGGATCTGGGTCCTTCTGAGCACAAGATGGACAATGTAACCTCTCAACCATGGTTCTCCTCAGGCCTGTGTCAGATTATCTGCACCTGTCAAAGATAATGATTCTATGGAGGATAAGAGTAAATTTACAACTAATGCAAATGAATACATTTTAAACATTAACAAACCCACCAGATTAAGACGGTTTTGCAATTTTGAATGAATGGATCCAGACAAATAGACAATGAAGGTATATATGAGGCAAATCCAAAGTACAAAATTATGAGGACATCTACAAGAATGCTGATGAATACTGTGGAACTTCACAGGAAAGCTAAAGGACAACAAAAAGAGAACTGGATATAAGAACCAATGTCTGAACATGTGAGAGACAGATATCCTAATATTTCAGGCAACTGCTGTTTTATAATATTAATACAATGTTGCAATTAAGTTTAACATTTGAACACTCAACAATTTTAAGCATTGTATCTTGTGATCACATATTTCAATACATCATACATTAAAGGTTTAATTTTTTTAAAAAGAAGAAAACATCTGACACCATAAAGTGAATAGCTGCCAGTTTGACACTGGTTCCAGTGAAGCTCTTGTTCTAGGCTAAATCTCCTTCTCTGTGCCTACAAGATTACATTGCCATTTGTTCAATATTTATGACGCATGCTTTTAACTCATTCTATACCAAGTAAATTATTATAGCTTGATCAGTGACTATATTCTTAACCAGTGACTATATTCTTATCAGTGACTATATTCTTAACCAGTGACTATATTCTTATTCTTGTGACAAAGAAGGAACATGGCAATGGAGACAAATGGAGGCGATAGACGCCGTGGCTGGGGAAGAAACAGGCTCCCCATAACCACAGGTGTTAAGGGGCAAGTACAGGCTGCACAGACTCTCCTCACTGAAGGAGGAGAGGCTTGAGAGTAGACATGTTTACAGCTAATGGACAAGCACAAGAACAAGGGCAACACAATTGACCAAACACCTCGCACAACAGGGGAAAGACGCCCGGAGTCATGACCCGGATAGGCCCACCCCTAGAGATTGTTAAGAAGATAAATGGGCTGAAACATTCGGGGATAGGGGATGTCTTCTGATGATAAGAAGACACTGCAGTGGTTGCTCCGTGGCGGAATTTTTATCACATTAACCAAAACATTTATCAGCTTTTTTTTTTTCAAAACCGTGTGGAGCAATCATGGAATACATGACAAATTGCATGGTTAGACTGTGGCATCAATGGAAAGTGATTAAATGTACTAAACATACTAAAGTTGAGAGGGTGGACTTCATCGCCTCAGGTTTTACCTCAGCTGGCTCAGTCTCTTTCCACAGAATGGTAGTCTGTTTTTCAGAAAGCATCGCACAAAATATTAATTCTGTAGCTCCAGCAATGACCCCCCTTTCTCCAGAAAATTTCACTCGTGGTCTGAACAACACAGTTCAGGGAATGAACCCATGACCTTCAGAGCACAAGGCAGATGGCTGAACAACTTTGCCACTGAAACCTTCTAAATGTTGCTGGGATTTCTCACAGAAGGAAAAGTGTTGAAATGTGTCACTGATCAATGTATGAAAAGCTGCTTGGTATAAACAGAGCTAAAAACATGAATTGTAACACAACAAATATGTCTCAACATAGAAACTCTTTACAAACTTGAAAAATGAACCTTGCCCAAATTGAATGATAGTTGAACAAATCTGTAGCCATAAAAATAAAACGAGGTTTACATGACAAATATTACTAATACATTAAACAAATAGCTGTATCTAGACGTAAATTTGTCTGCTTATATTTGAAAATGCAAATTTTGCTAGGGAAAATGCACACACATATAAATTACAGAAGGCGTGGTAGCACAGTGGTTGTTTAATAAAGCAGTGGTCGGGGTTCAATTGTTTTTTTCTGGCCAGTATGACTAAGGTCAGCCCAGTCTCAACATCGGTAAAAGGTGAAGGTAGTGAGTGGCACCTTGCAGTCTTGACAGACCTAAGTATGTGGATTGGAATTTGGCCAAAATTCCATCTCACAATGCCTGGGCAGAGCTTCAGAGAACATGTGGTGCCCAAATGACATGTTCCCTCTCTCGGCCTTGCCTTGTTTGATCCAGAGGAAAGAGTAACCAGTACATCTGGAACAAGGTAGGCTGTAGACGCTGGCGGCTCAGCGTCAAACCTCCGAGACCTCCCCTCCACGAGCAGGAGGTAAGCAGTGGCCAGACCCTAAACCTTTGGGACCTGACTTAGAGGCGTTCAGCCAAATCTCGCAGGTAAGGGTCGTATATGCGTCCGGACCACTGGGCACGTACACCTGTCAATCACAGGTGACTGGACCTGTGTAAGCGTGTACTACCGTCAGACTCCCCGCCTGACTAGTGCGGCTCCCGCGACCAATGAAAATAGGCCCGCCGGAGATATTGCTCATCTGTTACGGACAAATCTCCACGACTGAATAAGTAAAGAAACAATAAAAGTAGTACTGAATAAGTTAATCTACAGAGTGTTTGTAAAGTTGCACTACACTTTGTTTGTAGAACAAATTTGAAAAATGAAGTACATGATGTCATCGAAAAATGTGTTTAAAAATTCATTAAATTAGTTCAATAGTCAATGCGATGATCTAATGCTGTGTTTGGGAAACTGGAAAGTACCAATGAAGTATTTATTACAACAGGTGTTGGAAATATCTACCACAGGCTTCAATATATGACTGTACACGTCTCTTCATATTGTCAAATACCTTCTGCAATGTGTTTGCTGTTATTTCCTCCATTGATAACACCATTCTGTTTGGAGTGCAAAGAATTACTTCAGCAGATGACAGCCATTCGCTGCATATTGCTTCATGAGAGACTGTGGATCATATTTTTTGATGACATCACTTACTTTATTTTTCAAATTTGTTGTACATACACAGTGTAGTGAGACTTTACAAACACCATGTATAAGAACCTTCTTTTCTGTTGGCTGGTCGAGTTATTATGTTCTTTAAACTTAGACATGTTCATGCTAGGTGGAATTTGCAGCTAGAGTTACCCACAGGATAGGCAAGCCAGCCCCAAGACCAAGCCTTTAAAGTCGCCCCTTACAACCTGCATGGTAGATTATAGTGTTGTTCTTCTTTGTTTCCCTTACAAGTCCCTGTAACATGCACACACTTGGGTGATTGGCTGGCAATGGGAACCAGATATTGTCAGAATTGTCTGAGTATTGTCTGGGAAAGACAGATGTCTGGGAAGGACAGATGGCTGGGAAAGGCAGTGACTACTCCCACTTCAGTATGTCATGGCCTATAATATGATAAGGCCTACCTCCTCACATCCCAGTGGAAGAACCTACCTTAGGACTACCCTTACCATTATAAACACATAAACCACAAGCAATATTTTGCACAAATTATTGCCTGGGCATATTTCACTGCATCTCGTCAGATGCATACTGCAGAGTTATATATCATATGAAATGAATAAATGAGTGATACTTTAGCTGAAACAATTAAGACACATAGTTACAGGTATTATTTGAATGTGTAGCAACTGCTTTATTCACCTCATGTGATATATAACTCTGCAGTATGCACTGAAGAGATTCAGCAAAATATCCCAGGCAATAAATCATGCAACATACTGTGCGTGGCTTCTGTATTAAAATTTACTAAGGGAATACATTGTTTTGAATTTCTGAAACTGTACCATTTTATAAAGGGTGCAAAATAACAATATCTTCTTTCTTCTTCTGTGTTCATCCAGATAGTTTTTTCAGAAGCAATTACGTTGTGTCAACTTTATTTGCACCCTTAGGCCAACACATCCCACTTCTGTGGGCGTTTTTTACCGGGTCAGCCATCCCTTGGGTCTCTCACTGTTGTGGTGCCGTCCACATCCCAGCTGGTCAAGTTAGAATGGTCCATGACTTCACGGTCAGCCCTCAAGGAAAGGCAGGGGCAGTCCATGGACATTATCCACCATCCAAAGAGGCTTCCATAATTGCAGAGCTGACACATAGCGCTCTGGTACTGGGCTCACCCATGGAATCGCCAAGTCCTGCACATGGCTGCATTAATTCCTCACTTCCATGTATTGGGCATTTCGTTCACCACAGGCCGCTCCCCACACAAACCAGGAACGGTCGGTCTGCAGACCACAACCACTCAGCGAGCTTTCGGTTCGGACTTGTGCTGGACGCTGCGCCCGGAAAACAAAGTAGTCAGAGCTGTTCCAGGCACGAAGGACATTCCACTCTCACTCAGACGTTTTTGCATTGTGCCAATTTTATTTGCACCCTTAGGCCAGCACAACCAACTTCTGCAGGCGTTTTTAAAATCCAGGTTAGCCTTCCTGGGAAATAACAATATAAACATTATTACACCCATGTGTTACCAGGGCACATAAGGGAAGTAATAAAAAGTAACACTGTAACCTACCATGCATGTCATAAAAGGCAACTAAGGAGGATTGGCGTGAGACTGGCTACCTCATCTCATAGATGACTTTAACTGCAAAATCCAACTATTCATGAACGAGCCAACAAAGGGCTGGGCGTGAGTTGGTTGACAGCCTACACTCTATTGGGAGATGAAAGATGGAAGAAGAAAGAGAAACATTATTGCAAGTATGATAGTAGCAGCTGTAATACCGAGTGTTTGTTAAGTCTCACTACACTTTGTTTGTATAACAAATTTGAAAAATAAAGTACATGATGTCATAAAAAATGTGCTCCACGGTCTATCATGAAGCAATATGCAGCAAATAGCTGTCATCTACTGGAGTAATTCTTTGCACTGCAAACAGAATGGTGTTATCAATGGAAGAGAGCATTGTTTTGGTTGAACAAGTATTTGGAAATGGCGGTCGATACACACAGATGGTTGTTCAAAGATTTATAACAAGATTTTATGATAAACAACCTCCTCATCACATTACAGTAAGAAATTTGTTGAATAATTTATAATGAATAATTCATTGGTACTTTCCAGCATCCCTAAAATAGAGTTAGACCATAGCAGTAACTTTTGTAACTAATTTAATGAATATTTTGCACATTTTTTGATGATGTTGTGTACTTAATTTTTCAAAATTGTTCTACATACAAAGTGTAGTGAGATTTTACAAACACCCTGTACCATGCATGTCATAAGAGGCAACTAACGAGGATTGGCGTGAGACTGGCTACCTCATCTCATAGATAACTTTAGATGCAAAATTCAACTATTCATGAACAAGCCTACAGAGAGATGAGCTTGAATTAGTTGAGGGCTTATTCTCCATTGGGAGATGAAAGACAGAAGAAGAAAGAGAAACATTATTGCAAATATGATAGTGGCAGCTGTAATATAATTAAAGTAATCACATGACAGATATTGCATCATGAGCTGTGTTGAGCAACTCCAATCCTCATAATCTTTCCTGTCTAGATAAATCCCTGGAATATTCAATATATATTTGCTACTCATTCATAAGTAGGATACATATTTCGTTGGTCTGTCTTACATATTAAGGCAATATGTTTGTATTTATACTATACATTTATATTGTATTTTAACAGATTCAGTACCAAACAAAAACAGTAGGTTTGGACTAAATCTAAATGGATGGCGGAAAATGGGAAGTAGGGGTGTATCACAATATGACTTAAAAGTTGTTAATATGGTAGCAGACATGTTGTATTAAATATCAAATTAAAGGGGATTGCATGCGGAAAACTACTGTATATAAGAAAAAACAAGTCCCTGAATTACTTACGATTTGCAGCAAGGGTGGATGCTGTGTCAGCATAAGTGCAGACTGTATATAAGCAGATATGGGAAGTCGTTTAAGATGATTAATCATCCCATGGCACTTAATCAGTTAAACTTGGAGAGGAAATGGGCACATCCAAATAGTGCATCCCCCCAGGAAATACTATGATAGTTAGCCAACACTGAATGTTGATGCTTACATCATGATAACCTATAATGAAATACTATGACAGTTAGCCTACACTGAATGTTGATGCTTACATCATGATAACCTATAATGAAATACTATGACAGTTAGCCTACACTGAATGTTGATGCTTCCATCATGATAACCTATAATGAAATACTATGATAGTTAGCCAACACTGAATGTTGATGCTTACATCATGATAACCTATAATGAAATACTATGACAGTTAGCCTACACTGAATGTTGATGCTTACATCATGATAACCTATAATGAAATACTATGACAGTTAGCCTACACTGAATGTTGATGCTTACATCATGATAACCTATAATGAAATACTATGACAGTTAGCCTACACTGAATGTTGATGCTTACATCATGATAACCTATAATGAAATACTATGACAGTTAGCCAACACTGAATGTTGATGCTTACATCATGGTAACCTATAATGAAATACTATGACAGTTAGCCTACACTGAATGTTGATGCTTCCATCATGATAACCTATAATGAAATACTATGATAGTTAGCCAACACTGAATGTTGATGCTTACATCATGATAACCTATAATGAAATACTATGACAGTTAGCCAACACTGAATGTTGATGCTTACATCATGATAACCTATAATGAAATACTATGACAGTTAGCCAACACTGAATGTTGATGCTTACATCATGATAACCTATAATGAAATACTATGACAGTTAGCCTACACTGAATGTTGATGCTTACATCATGATAACCTATAATGAAATACTATGACAGTTAGCCAACACTGAATGTTGATGCTTACATCATGATAACCTATAATGAAATACTATGACAGTTAGCCTACACTGAATGTTGATGCTTACATCATGATAACCTATAATGAAATACTATGACAGTTAGCCAACACTGAATGTTGATGCTTACATCATGATAACCTATCATGAAATACTATGATAGTTAGCCAACACTGAATGTTGATGCTCCCATCATGGTATCCTAACATGAAATACTATGACAGTTAGCCTACACTGAGTGTTGACACTTCCATCATGGTATCCTAACAGGAAATACTATGATAGTTAGCCTACACTGAATGTTGATGCTCCCATCATGGTATCCTAACAGGAAATACTATGATAGTTAGCCAACACTGAGTGTTGATGCTCCCATCATGGTATCCTAACAGGAAATACTATGACAGTTAGCCAACACTGAATGTTGATGCTTACATCATGATAACCTAACATGAAATACTATGACAGTTTGCCTACACTGAATGTTGATGCTTACATCATAGTACCCCAACATGAAATACTATGACAGTTAGCCAACACTGAATGTTGATGCTTACATCATGATAACCTATAATGAAATACTATGACAGTTAGCCAACACTGAATGTTGATGCTTACATCATAATAACCTATAATGAAATACTATGACAGTTAGCCAACACTGAATGTTGATGCTTACATCATGATAACCTATAATGAAATACTATGACAGTTAGCCAACACTGAATGTTGATGCTTACATCATGATAACCTATAATGAAATACTATGACAGTTAGCCAACACCGAATGTTGATGCTTCCATCATGATAACCTATAATGAAATACTATGACAGTTAGCCAACACTGAGTGTTGATGCTTCCATCATGATAACCTATAATGAAATACTATGACAGTTAGCCAACACTGAATGTTGATGCTTACATCATGATAACCTATAATGAAATACTATGACAGTTAGCCAACACTGAGTGTTGATGCTTCCATCATGATAACCTATAATGAAATACTATGACAGTTAGCCAACACTGAATGTTGATGCTTCCATCATGATAACCTATAATGAAATACTATGACAGTTAGCCAACACTGAATGTTGATGCTTCCATCATGATAACCTATAATGAAATACTATGACAGTTAGCCAACACTGAGTGTTGATGCTTCCATCATGATAACCTATAATGAAATACTATGACAGTTAGCCAACACTGAATGTTGATGCTTACATCATGATAACCTATAATGACATACTATGACAGTTAGCCTACACTGAATGTTGATGCTTACATCATGATAACCTATAATGAAATACTATGACAGTTAGCCAACACTGAGTGTTGATGCTTACATCATGATAACCTATAATGAAATACTATGACAGTTAGCCAACACTGAGTGTTGATGCTTACATCATGATAACCTATCATGAAATACTATGACAGTTAGCCAACACTGAATGTTGATGCTTACATCATGATAACCTATAATGAAATACTATGACAGTTAGCCTACACTGAATGTTGATGCTTACATCATGATAACCTATAATGAAATACTATGACAGTTAGCCTACACTGAATGTTGATGCTTACATCATGATAACCTATAATGAAATACTATGACAGTTAGCCTACACTGAATGTTGATGCTTACATCATGATAACCTATAATGAAATACTATGACAGTTAGCCTACACTGAATGTTGATGCTTCCATCATGATAACCTATAATGAAATACTATGACAGTTAGCCAACACTGAATGTTGATGCTTCCATCATGATAACCTATAATGAAATACTATGATAGTTAGCCAACACTGAATGTTGATGCTTACATCATGATAACCTATAATGAAATACTATGACAGTTAGCCAACACTGAATGTTGATGCTTACATCATGATAACCTATAATGAAATACTATGACAGTTAGCCTACACTGAATGTTGATGCTTACATCATGATAACCTATAATGAAATACTATGACAGTTAGCCAACACTGAGTGTTGATGCTTACATCATGATAACCTATCATGAAATACTATGACAGTTAGCCAACACTGAATGTTGATGCTTACATCATAATAACCTATAATGAAATACTATGACAGTTAGCCAACACTGAATGTTGATGCTTACATCATGATAACCTATAATGAAATACTATGACAGTTAGCCAACACTGAATGTTGATGCTTACATCATGATAACCTATAATGAAATACTATGACAGTTAGCCTACACTGAATGTTGATGCTTCCATCATGATAACCTATAATGAAATACTATGACAGTTAGCCAACACTGAATGTTGATGCTTCCATCATGATAACCTATAATGAAATACTATGACAGTTAGCCTACACTGAATGTTGATGCTTACATCATGATAACCTATAATGAAATACTATGACAGTTAGCCAACACTGAATGTTGATGCTTCCATCATGATAACCTATAATGAAATACTATGACAGTTAGCCTACACTGAATGTTGATGCTTCCATCATGATAACCTATAATGAAATACTATGACAGTTAGCCAACACTGAATGTTGATGCTTCCATCATGATAACCTATAATGAAATACTATGACAGTTAGCCTACACTGAATGTTGATGCTTACATCATGATAACCTATAATGAAATACTATGACAGTTAGCCAACACTGAATGTTGATGCTTCCATCATGATAACCTATAATGAAATACTATGACAGTTAGCCAACACTGAATGTTGATGCTTCCATCATGATAACCTATCATGAAATACTATGACAGTTAGCCAACACTGAATGTTGATGCTTACATCATGATAACCTATAATGAAATACTATGACAGTTAGCCAACACTGAATGTTGATGCTTACATCATGATAACCTATAATGAAATACTATGACAGTTAGCCTACACTGAATGTTGATGCTTACATCATGATAACCTATCATGAAATACTATGACAGTTAGCCAACACTGAATGTTGATGCTTCCATCATGATAACCTATAATGAAATACTATGACAGTTAGCCTACACTGAATGTTGATGCTTCCATCATGATAACCTATAATGAAATACTATGACAGTTAGCCAACACTGAATGTTGATGCTTCCATCATGATAACCTATAATGAAATACTATGACAGTTAGCCTACACTGAATGTTGATGCTTACATCATGATAACCTATAATGAAATACTATGACAGTTAGCCAACACTGAATGTTGATGCTTCCATCATGATAACCTATAATGAAATACTATGACAGTTAGCCAACACTGAATGTTGATGCTTCCATCATGATAACCTATCATGAAATACTATGACAGTTAGCCAACACTGAATGTTGATGCTTACATCATGATAACCTATAATGAAATACTATGACAGTTAGCCAACACTGAATGTTGATGCTTACATCATGATAACCTATAATGAAATACTATGACAGTTAGCCTACACTGAATGTTGATGCTTACATCATGATAACCTATAATGAAATACTATGACAGTTAGCCAACACTGAGTGTTGATGCTTACATCATGATAACCTATCATGAAATACTATGACAGTTAGCCAACACTGAATGTTGATGCTTACATCATAATAACCTATAATGAAATACTATGACAGTTAGCCAACACTGAATGTTGATGCTTACATCATGATAACCTATAATGAAATACTATGACAGTTAGCCAACACTGAATGTTGATGCTTACATCATGATAACCTATAATGAAATACTATGACAGTTAGCCAACACTGAATGTTGATGCTTACATCATGACAACCTATAATGAAATACTATGACAGTTAGCCAACACTGAATGTTGATGCTTACATCATGATAACCTATAATGACATACTATGACAGTTAGCCTACACTGAATGTTCATGCTCCCATTATGGCACCCTAACATGAAATACTATTATAGTTAGCCAACACTGAATGTTCATGCTTCCATTATGGTACCCTAATCTGAAATATTAATAGGATGAGCTTACACCCTGTGTAGATTATTCCATCATGGTACCCCAACATGAAATACGATGATGCTCAGCCCACACTGAGTATTGATGTTTCCATCATGGTACCCCTATAGTTCATAACTAGGTTATGGTTTGATTTGATTGTATGCTCATTTATTTGAAATATGCAAGATTTCATAATCTAATTTTCTTCTACACCCTAAGGTCGAAGTGAAATGATAAAGAAAAAAAATGTAGACTCACACACTTTTCAATGCCTTCTTGCATCGGGTTTAGATACATCTCTTTATATATCTTTATGTCCTAGGTCATAGTTGTTTCCATTTGTTCCGCCTACATAAATTACACTCAACAGCCACTATATTAAAAAAATGCATGTCTTATTCACCATTTATATTTTCTTGTGCCTTTTCAGTAGCCAACAAATTCTTCTCCAGCAAGTTTTAGAATGATTGTAATTATAAATGCCCTTCCTTGTCTATCTCTTTCAGTTGTTATATTTCTGCATAAACAAGTATATATTTGTGAGACAATTGAAAAAAAACAAGCTGCTTATGATACTAGAACTAATGCAGTACAGTGAGGTACTATGGCATTATATACTTACATTATACCATAACAACACTGATAAAATAATTATAACTGATGTACCAATAATTATATTTATAAATACATACATTATACTAACAATTACACTGATATATATATGTGTGTGTGTGTGTGTGTGTGAGTGAGAGTGAGTGAGTGAGAGAGAGAGAGAGAGAGAGAGAGAGAGAGAGAGAGAGAGAGAGAGAGAGAGAGAGAGAGAGAGAGAGAGAGAGAGAGAGAGAGAGAGAGAGAGAGATAATTACACTATACTGACATACAGATATTATACTTGAACTAACAATTACATTGACATTCAGAAATTATATAAACAATTACATTGACATTCAGAAATTATATAAACAATTACACTGACATACAGAAATTATATAAACAATTACACTGTCATATATATGTGTATGCAGATATTATATGAACAATAACACTGATATACTAATAACTGCACTAACACTGAATACTTTTCTTAATAATTATTATGACATTACACCAACAAAATAGCACTGGTAGAGTACGCTGACAAGACACTATAATTATACTGATTTACATCATAACAATTACACTGACATATACAGACATTAAACTAAAAATTACAATGACATTAACCATACTGATATTACAGATATTAAACATAATCAAATAATACAAATATTTTACTGTACCACACTGACATATATATCAGTGTTTGGTGAACTCCTGGAGTCATTGAAATAGCACGAGAAATGAATTCAGAGGTATTGAATGACTCTCATAGAAGTAGAGGAAAGAAGATTAGAAAACACACTAGACCAGTGGTTCTCAACTGGTGGGGAATCTCTCCCCCCCCCTCCCCTCCCCCTCAAGGGAAGTTTAGGGTTTCCAGGGGGGAATTAAGATGATTTAAAGATCGCGTTAATACAAGAACCTATTACTTGATATTATTTTTCCCTTCATACTTCATGGTTCTGTACTTCTCGCTCTTCTGAAATTCCTTTTATAACGTATGTAGACCCGCAAATCATATTTTATATAGAACATCTAGACTTGTTCTAGTATGTGTTATTAAATTTAGCTTCCATTTTTATGTATACTGTGTAGGGGCGGGGAGTGGGGGAATTTACAGGGAGGACATACGAAAGGGGGGAATGAAGTTCTGAACATATGGTGAAGGGGTGCATGGGCCAAAAAAGGTTGGGAACCACTGCACTGGACAATATTTTAAAAATTGAAAGCTATAGTAACAACACCAGGATTCAAACCTGCCAATTCCAAATGACAGAAAGATTTGTTGAATGAATTACATTACCTACATTTGTTAGAAGCCAAAATGGCATAGTATTTAGTGCACTTGCCTGCCAAGGCAGTGGTGTGGGTTCAATTCTCAGCAGCAGTATTAATTTTTCTAATCACTACATCTCTGGGGTCAACCTAGTCTCATAAAAATGGGTACCAGAAAACATTTTTTAAAAGAAAGGTGACAAGGAAGGGAAGTGACCATGCCATTTAATATGGCATGGCCTAGAAGTGCATAGGCCTAACACTTCATACCACTTCTACATGCCATGTCCATAACTTTGATGCCCTAACAATACAGGAAGGTTAACATGGACATCCCACCATGAGGAAGAAGAAATAGTTTAAACACTATGACATTGTAATACCTCTCTTCAGGATGGTAACATCTTTCTTTACCTTCTGTCTATTACCTATTATTTTCTTAATTCTCCTTTCTTGGAAAGCTATGTGCTATACTTTATTACTCCTGAACTTTTATAACAACAAACATAAAAGGCAGATTAGTGGAGGTAATTATAAAAGCACCGAGCGTGCATGTGCATTTACAAAGTAAATCTGAACTTAATTTACTATTGAAAAAATATTTCAAGATGAGCTTTTTATTCAAATTGCGAAAGTATAATTTCTAACATTGCTAACTGATTACATGATTTTCTTGGTTATTTTATATTATTATTATTATTATTATTACTATTATTATCAATGGTCATGGTATGAATCACCCATGTGTTATAGAGGCCTTTAAGGGAAGCAAAAAATAGTAACACTGTAATCTGCCATGCAAGTTTTAAGAGATGATTAGGGACTGGTCCTGGGGCTGGCTACCCCACCCCATAGAACATTTTTACAGCAGAATCCAACCAACAATAAATATCTATAAGGATAAGGAAAAAATTATAACTCTGTCAACCAAGAGGAAAGGAATCTCTTCTAGAAGAGATATGACGCGATGCGGAGAAAGCCACAAGGAGTCAAAATCACCAACTTACTTCCTTTCACCAAGGAAAATCTCCAGAATTGGCATCAATAATGTCAGAACTATGGTTGAACTGGGAAAGACAGCACAGGTGGTAGAGGAAATGAAATAATTCACAGGCAAACAGAATACAGGGAGATCAAAAAACACATTAGAGACAAAGTTGAAAATCATGTGGAGGACATGGAGCAAGCTGCAGGAGATAGCAAAGGAAAGGATATCTTGGTGTGAGTTGATCGAGGGCCTAAGCCCCAAAGGTGGATAAAAAGGAAGAAGAATGGTATGAATAGCTAAGTTACGGAGACTTCATCTCGTCAAGATCCATTGATAGATCTTCTGTCCAGGATGTGCAGAGGTCTGAGTTAATGATTTACTGGCTCCAGGAACACCAATAACAAGGGCATGGAGGATGTACAAAGGACCAGTAATACAGGCCACATGTGAAAGGTTCTCTACATGCAGTCACAGAGCTTGAGGAGACAACCGTGTTAAGGATTATGCCATGTGGCAAAGCTTGTGTTAGTGAAAGGTGTCACAACAGGCAGGGATGACAGATGTGAGTTTATAATCAGTGTGCTGCAAGAGCAACCACCATGAGCTACACACCAACATTTGCTGAAAATGACGGAGAATGTATGGGAATCAACAGGTGCGGTCATGATTCTGATTACTAAATCGATCAATTATTATTATTCTGTAGCAAATAGCAAAATACAGCGTATTTTGCTGTATGGCAGTGAATCATGGAATGTGAACGAATAAATTCTTTGGTCACATAATGAGAGGCATTGGAAAACATTGTGATGACTGGAAAGATCCATGGTAGAAGAGACAGAGGCAGACAGAAAGAAATGATGCTGGATGTAGTGAGACAGTGCCATGGAGGAATACCATCAGCAGAGTTGATCCTGAACCAAAATCTGTGGAGGGGCATGAACGCCTACACCAGGTGGCAGTGCACATGATCATGATGAGTAAAATGATGGCAGAATGAGTTTGAGTACAGCCACCAGATGGATTGTTTAATTATGATCTCAAGTTTATGACAGTATGCTGAGGATCTCTTCACAGAAACAATAGCTACAGTCACTGCCAAGTAGGAAAGCAATAGTAAACTACCTTCTTACAGATGCCTAGAAAACTAGCAATCAAAGAAATTATGGAGAAAGACTTATGGGGAACATCTCTACATTAGACAAGTCACTAGATAAATAACATGGATAAGCAGTCTCAAGTAATCAGAGGATTCCTTTACAGAAACAATGGCTATGGTCACTGCCAAGTAGGAAAGCAATCGTAAACTATCTTCATGTAAACACAGAAGCCTCAAACATGTGTCATGGTTTAGTCTGGCATATTTCACTGCATCTTGTCAGGTGTATACTGCGGAGTTATATATCATATGAAGTGAATGATTTGGAAGCAGACCGCCTTGCGTTGGTTTCTACGTAATGGTATGAGTGCTGGTCACACATAAAGGAATAGCAACCACTGAATGAAAACTTGCCCAGGCTTCACAAACAGTCAAAAATTGTTGGAGTTGACTACTGTGTCCTGTAAAAGATATACAACTAACTTTTTATTTTAACTCTTGAGGTTTTGTGTCCATCATTTTCTTAGTCTTCCTCTGGCTCTATATCCATATTGTTTTAATTGTTCCTATTTTCATGATAAATGCTACTAATAGACAACCAATGGTTTTCTGCATGATTGCTTGAGAATACCACTGCCTACATACTAGCCTCCCATAGAGTAAAAACCAACTCTAAATCTTCAAACACCGAGCCACATTTACATGTGTGTGTTATACACATAATCTACCATGTCATCTAGTGCTACAATAAGTAACTCCACCGCCATCACGTGTCTTGCTAAATGGCATAGGCATTATATCTCTCCACAGATCTCAATCCTTGGTAATCTTGATCAGTTTAATTGAGGATATTCCTCCATGTCACCATTTTAAACTAACAGCATCCTGTTTCTCTGTCTGCCTCTTCTACCACGGATCTTTCCAGTTCTCATGACATTTTCCAGTGTATCGTTTCTCTTTATACGACCACAGAACTTTGTCTATTTCATATAGTCGTGTATAATGTTCTCTTTTCATTAGTATTTTCCAGTCAATCATTGTTAATTATTCTGATAGTCTAAGGTATTCACAACATTTGCCTCACAATCCACATCTCCAATGCCTGCACGCCTTGTTTGCCCAGATTCCAAGATTTATTGCCAAACAGCATAACAGGTACAATATAACATTTCAGTACCCTCTTTCTGACATTAAATGAAATTTACTTACTATTTAAGATACTTTTCATCTTTTACAAAGCAGCTTTTGCTTGACCTTTTTGGCTCTTAATCTATATATACGCATATTCAATATATTATATATATTACGCTATGTTAAGCATTTTCCTTTCTATTGTAATATCACATTTGGTGTTAGCTCTTTTCTTTGAAATAACCATTGTCTTATTTCTTGGGCACTCTCTATTACTACAATATTCAAAGTTGCAGATCATTTGTTTTTTCAACTATCAACATTGAGTCATCTGCATAACGCAAACTGTTTATGTTATAACCTCCAACTTGTATTCCTGTCTTTTATCTCTCTCATTATTATTTTGTTATAGACAGGGCAGAAACGTGTGACAAAACACAACCTTTTCTTACTCATTGCTTTATCTGTTCATAATGGCCTTCTTTATTTTCCATTTTACTTGTGGCTACTTATTTCCAGTAAACATGAAAAAAAATCATTCTTAGATCTTTCTTATCAATTAAACAACTCTTCAACATTGTGATATTTTCATCATGTTTAATTTTGTCAAATACTTTGATGTAATCTATAAAGCATAAGTATAGGTATGTCACTTGGAATCAACGACTGGCAAGAGAAGGTCCACCAGAGAGACGAATGGAGACGGATTGTATCTGCAGCAAAGAACCTCAATGGCTCAGAACGCTGAAGAAGAAGAAGAAGATAGGTATGTCTATATTTCAATTGGTATCTCTATTAGTGTTCAAATATGTATTTGTATTATTTATTCCGTTCCCTTCCAAAAATCCATACTGTTCTTCAGTAATTTCCATCTTTATTTTCCTTCTTGATCGTTTCATTATAATATTCTGAGTCGAAGTTTAGTGACATAGTTTATGAGGTTGACTGTATGAAATTCTATGCACTTAGTTGCTTGTGGACAAGGCTATAAATACAGATTTGAGCATATCCCTGCATATGTATCCATTGATGTAAATATAATTCAAGTTTAATTAATATTTCTATTCCAAATTCTTCCAATATTTTTAATTCCTTTTCCATGGTTTCATATGATCCTGTCATTTGTACTTTTTTCATGTTTGATAGCATCAGTGAATTCTTTGCCTTTGTGTGAATTCTGACTCATTATCACAGCATCTTCTTCCATTAATACCTTTCACGTCTTTGATTTCAAATAGCTGTGTTTAATCTTACTTTCCGACGTGTTAAATCACTGATTTGCCTTTGAATATTTCTGTACCTTTAATAGACTTTAATGCAAATTTGATGCTTTACTTGTTAAACTAATTTTATTTTATATTTTTATATGTATTTATCTATTATTTATACAACAGTGAATGCATAGTGAGAGCAGCTGGAGGACACACAGAACCCTTCACCATAAGATCTGGAGTACGACAAGGTTGTGTCCTGTCCCCTCTCTTGTTCATAACATATATAGACAACATATGTAAAGAAACCAGCCAAACGGAGACCGTGAGAACACAGCACAATGAGAACACAGAAGAAGAACCATCTGCAAATCTAACCATTAGAGAACTCCTGTTTGCGGACGACCAAGCACTAATAGCAAAATCAGAAGATGAATTACAAGACCACATGAAAATTAGCACAAGTAAAACAGAGGTATTCACTATAACTAAACAAGAAAAAGCAACAATGATTCACCTAAACGAACATCCCTTGAAACAAGTAAAGAGTTTCAAGTACCTAGGAAGTATAATATCATCAAATGGCAAATCAGAAGACGAGATCGAAAATAGATGCAATAAGGCAAACCAACTCATTGGACAAATAGCACGAATACTAAAAAACAAATGTGTATCAATAACTACTAAGAAAGCACTTTACAACACAATCTTCATACTTCAGGATATTTTTTCAGGATGTGATTGCGTTGTGCCTGTTTACAGCAAAGCTGCGTTCTTGCGCCGTTAGGCCGACACATCCAACTTCTGTGGGCAATCTTCATACCAACTCTATGTTACCAATACCAAACCTGGACAATGACAGAAAAAGAGAAAAGAAAAATCACAACAGAAACGAGATTCCTGAGAAGAATACTCAATGTATCAAGAAGAGATAAGATCAGAAATGAAGAAATCAGGACTAAAGTGAGGGTTATAGCTGCACTAGATTTTATTATAAGACAACAAGTCAAATGGTTTGGCCATGCAAGTTGGTTACCAACTAACAGTATACCACAACAAGCAATGATGTACAGACCAGAGGGAAGCAGAGGAAGAGGCCGACCATGTAAATGATGGACGCAGGGAATAACAGAGTCCATGGGAATATCGATACATGAAGCCCATAAGCGGGCTCTCTCTTACTGTTTCCTCGACACCGCACAGTACAAGAAGAACATGATGAGATGAGATGAGATGACCCCATACAATGGTTAAGAATTGAACCCATCCTTTGCCGTTGCTTCTTCTCTCAACTTTGACAGTTGTTCAGTTATCTCTTTCTGACACCAACAGTTTCTATTTTAACGTTATCAGAACTGGGATAGACAAAGTTAACATATCGGGTCTCCCTTTTATTTAAGTTCGCAATGATCGCTGGCCCCGTGGCAAAGATGTTACGGACGCAATTCATAATCCCACATACCACATTTGAAACATAAATGTTGGCAATTTAGCAGCAGACTGCTTTGTGTCGGTTTTCATACAATGGTATGAGTGCCGACTGTTCAGAAAATAATGACAACTAGTGAACATAAACTTGCCAAGAAATCACAAACAGTAAAAAAAAATGCTGAGGTTGAATGCAATGTCCTGTAAAGGACACACAACCAAATTTATCAATAATCTACGCTCACCTACCAACCTGACAGTCATGGGTTTGATCCGAACTAAGGTGGATACACATTTTTAAAACTGACCGGAGCTCCCAGGTCAACCCAGCCTGAAATAGGTACCAAGACATGTCTGGAGAAGTAAAGGCAACCAGCACAATACTGAGCACATCACCTGCCCAGTGCCGATTAAACAAAATGTTGCATGTTCTTTCAGAGGATGTTACGATCAACCTCAGATTGATTTTATAGGACATTTTACGTTCAGTAGCTCGCCATTGCTTTCTGAACCAGAAGTCCAACTGACCAGTGTAGAGATATGAGTCCAGAATCAGATGCCAAATGTGCATCAGGCAGGTAAAAGGGTCCTGTACTATTTTCCTGACTACTGATCTACCTGAGGAGCAGCTGGCCGAGTGGCTAGAATGCCGGACTCTCCTTTGGGAGATCCGGGTTCGATCCCTCGGTAAGGTGTGGGATTTTTTTCTGTAGGGGGCAAAAAGAAAATCCTAACCTGCACAGTTTGTGGCAACTACACTAGCCAGATGGCCTTAATTCCTCAGGCTCAAAGACCCCTCTGCCATACATGGCAAGGTACTATATTATTAGCAGTAAATGACAGTTGACAATGACTGATTTACCTCGTGATATTCTTATCGCTCACAGTGGAGGTTAGCATGGCCAAATGGATAACAGTGCTCTTAAACTTCCAGTGTGCTGATGCCGAGGTAGCAGGTTCAACCCCTACACCGGTCAGTTTACTCAAATGTCGACATCTTGTCCTTGACTTGGCGATGAAAATTACATGTAGCTCTGAAGTCAGAATGGGTTTGCCTGATGGCGAGGGACATTGGTAATAGGGAAAGCCAATCCACATGCAAAAATCAGTTCAGTGCACTAGAAGTAGTGGAATGACTATGGGCTACGCTTGTGTTCAAAGCGAACAAACTGTAAAACAAACACCCGGAGCCAAACAGAACATACGTAAAATAAAAGCATCAACAGTCTACTGCAAATCTTCTCAGAGTTGATGGACATTTTGTTTGATTATGTAGCTATTTAAAGATTGAGCACAACCCACTACTGGCAATGCTGATCGTATTCGGGTATGAACCTTGGGCCTTGTACATGTCACATTGGAAGCACTAGACTTGAGTGGTTACACACCCGCCTCAAGTGGTTACAAGTTACATCCGCCTCACTCGCCAGTGATCTAGAGTTCGATCCTGGGTCCAGTCAGGGATATGTACTACTAACGAGCTAAAATGAGAGCGAAACTCGAGTCTTGTGCTTTCAATCTGACATGGTCAAGGCCTTAGATTCGTACCGGAATACGATCAGCGTTGCCAGTAGTTGTGCTCAATTTTTAAACCTCAAATCCCGAAACAACCAAATAAATAAACATGTAGCAATTATCAATATAAATTATGCTTCTTTTTCCTATAGAATAAATGTTAACCACTCAGTTTTCTTTAAGTATACTATTTTCATTCTTTTGTATTCATACATGTCTCAATCAGTGACTACCATTGTTTAAAAAAAAACAAACCAAAATGTCATTGAATTCAGAAAACAATTCTGCTAATCAAAGCTCATGTTATAATCAATGTTTCGAACATACAATTAAACACAAACTTATTTACACACATCAATGTAATCACATCAAATATAATTACTTTTATTTCCATAATACATTTCACTTACTACATTCACAAACAAATATAACATCGTCATATTTGGAATATTGTCAACTAAATAATCAATGACATTCAAGGCAGCACAAACATTCTAGAAAAATGTACATTATGAAGGAAGTTGCGACCTCTGACCTCCTGTGTCTTCTCTTGTAAAAGTTCAATGAGCCTGCCACCATGTTTACCTTATCTACAAGATCAGAATGATGGAGTAGTTACTGATGAGTAAGTGATTAACTGAACGAGATGATCTGGAGGACAGAAGATGATATTAATGCTGCCAATACCAAGCAGTTGGTGCTTTACAATAGTAAAAATTTAGGACAATGGATGGAGCGGATCACAGGTTGCAGCTCAAGTAGACCAGGTTTGTCTTATTGTGCTGACAGTTTAGATTTTTACAATAATTAGAACAAGGGCGGTATACTTTCCCCCTACCTGAGGTAGTGGATTGGACGTCTAGCCTGCTCGGAACAGGATGAAAAACTTGGAGGACTTGTGTGCACATTGCATATTGGCAATAGACTGCTGGCGATTTGGAAGCAGATGGCTTAACACTGGTTTTCAAACAATGGTATGAGTGCCGGTCGTTCAGAAAGCAATGACAAACTACTGGACGTAAACTTGCCATGAAATCACAAACCTCTAAAAAATACTGGGGTTGAGTGCGATATCATGAAAAGGATATGCAACTAACTTTTTAAAAACTTTGCTATATGAAGAATTGCTTGGTATATAATAAGTTAATTAATCTTCTTCTTCTTCAGCATTCCGAGCCATTGAGGTTCTTTGCTGCAGATACAATCCGTCTCCATTCGTCTCTCTGGTTGACCTTCTCTTGCCAGTCGTTGATTCCAAGTGCTTGTAGGTCTGTATATATATTATCTCCACCGTCTTCTTGGTCTACCTCGGGGTCTACGGTCATTTATTTCCTGAGTGTAAGCGAGCTTTGTTTCCCTATTATCTTCCATTCTTTCTATATGCCCCAGCCATTGTAGTCTATTAGCCTTCATGATACCAGTGATTAGCGGGGACTTAAACAGATCATAAATGTCTTTGTTACTTCTTCTTTTCCACTCTCCACTTTGTGTATCCCTAATGGGTCCAAAGATGCGTCTTACAACTTTGTTCTCAAAGGTTTGTAGCAAGGCTTCGTCTCCTTTCGTTGTACTCCAGGTTTCAGAGCCATACAGCACAACTGGTCTGATCAGTGTTTTGTATATTGTGATCTTGGTGTTACGAGATAGCCCCTTTGATTTTAGTAGATGTTGTAGTGCATAGTATATCTTATCTCCAGAATTGATTCTAGTTTGTATTTCTTCCTTTATGATGTTGGAGCAGTTGAAGATTGTACCCAGGTATGTGTATGTTTCCGTTCTTTTAATGGTCATATTATCTTTTATTAAGTTAATTAATATTGATATTAAATATGATTCTTGGTTTTGGAGTTCAGTGTAGTTCCGACAAAGTAGGATATAAGAGGGGATGGATCCAAGGTGTTTTGACAATCAGAGTGTTACAGAAGCAATCAGAGTCTACACCGTATGACTACTGATGGACATGGAGCATCTATGGAATTGTTCTAACTGCTACAATGTCAATTCTCTATCAACCAATAGCTAAAAGTCATCATGTGCTGTGCCAAGCAGCGCAGCCAATCGTTATGCTCCACAAACATCTGACCTCTGTGATCCAATAATAGGTTCAATAGGCAAGAGGATAGACTTCATTGCACCGAGTTTTATCCCACATAGCTCGGTCTCTTTCTTCAGGGTGGCAAAAGCGTCACACAAAGCACGGAGTTCATAGCTCCAGTGATGACCCCCAGGAGTCTCAGAGAAATCTGCATGCGTAAACCGAACGATGTATCCTGGAATCGAACCTACGACCTGTGAAGTGTGAGGCAGGCGGCTTAACCACTTCGTTACAGAGACTCCCTGTGTTCTAATAATAAGGTAAGACAGCCCCATAGCAGATACTGTCGTTGGGGTGTGAAGTGGTCAGGTTCAATCCCCAGCAGAAGCAGGGTAATTCTTTTTCCAAACAGTACAGCTCTGGGTTGAACCAGTCTAAAAAAAACGGGTACTAGCCACTTTTCAGAATTTTCTGGGAATTGTCCGAAAAGGAAAAGTGATGAGGAAAGGAACTGACCATACTAACTCATACCTCCTGAAGTAGTTTCCTGCTATGGGTCTGTGAAATGATAGGGGGGGGGGAGGGGGGGGGGGTCATCGTGTTTTGTAGGCCTGAATGCACAGGGGAATACATGGCCAATCTTTTCTTCACTTAGCAATCGAGGAATCCAGACATTGAACCTTTGCCTGACCGTGTTCGTATTATCAGTGCAGCTCCCTATCAACTTTGCTAATGTAGTGCCCAACTCATATGATGCAGCCTAAAATATTGATTGATTGATTGATTGATTGATTAATTTAGGAACCGACATCACAGCATTCGGGACATTCCCATAAGCGCTCCGTCCCCATCCTCAGCAGCCAGCGAAGAGTTCCAACCTAAAATATGTGATGGCCTAACACTTCACACAGTATGGCAGTATCTGCTATGGGACTACCGTTACTTTTTATTAACCTGAAGGGGTGGGGGGTGGCTGAGGGTTAAGAAGTCCTTGTTAACTCCGGCGGGCCCGGTATGACTAATGGTGACGATGGTATGCATTTTCACAAAATAAGGGCATATACTTTCCCTTGATTTTGGAGTAGTGGACTGGTCATCTAACTTTCTCAGACAATGGTGAAAAACTAGAAGGACTTGCATGCACATTAAATTTCCCCCATTAGTTGGGAATCTAACAGAATTAGCCAAACAGGCTGCTACTCAGGCTAAATATCACAAATTAACAAACCTACCCGCACAAAACAATACTTAAAAATGTGAGATCTGGTATGCACATATTTGGATTTCTACTGGTTCTATAGAGTGCATGCTGTGATTCTCCTTGTGTGATCTATGGTAGGAACCTGCAGCAATTATGGATATATCTATGTGCAGTGAAAGTGATCATTTATAAACCAAACCATACGTCAGTATGTCCTGTTTTTCAAAAAAGAGGTAATCTGTTTTTTAGTTTATGACAACATAAATTAATGTGATGTGGCTGTACAGAGTAAATTGTGTAGCAGATAATGCTGGCCTATTCATACTAATGAAATGAGCAAACAACAAGGTCACATTTAAAACAATGTATTCCCTTAGTGAATTGAAACAGAGAAGCCACACAACATATGTTGCATGATTTATTGCCTGGCATATTTTGCTGCATCTTGCCAGGCGCATACTGCAAAATTATATATGCAGTGAAATATGCCAGGCAACAAATCGTGCAATATATTGTTTGAGGTTTCTGTGTTTAAAGGTAACATTTGGTTGATTTCATTATGACTGAATAGGTCAGAATTCTCTGGTGTACATTAGTACTGGTACCGGCATTGAATCACTTTCACTGCACTTGAATATCTCTTTAACTGCTCCGGTCTCCTCATTTAGATAACACAAAGGGAAACTCATCTCAGTGCATTAACTCCTTAGCACCTGTAAGGATCCAAATGTGTGAACACCAAAATCACACAGAATCACTAAATGTGAAATTAAGCCTGAGCAGTGGCCTATTTGGCTTGCTCTGATTTCCAACCGCTGCAGGATTTTTATACCAGCGCACACACAGGTACCTAGAATTTTGTGCCCTTGTTTGAGAAGGTTAAACACCTGATCTACTACCCCAGGATCAGGGTAAGGATACCATCCTTCTCTTATTTTATAAAAATCCAATAAATCCATACCATGAATTGAACCAAGTCTATTAGAGTCAGAGACCTTTATACTTTAGACTACGTCACGATACATAAATTCATGGCTCATAAGTATACGTACATTTCAATTTTATATATGTTATAAATATTCTTGTGCCTGAAATACAAGTGTTACATAAATGGTGGCCAAATTAAGGGTTCAAGGAGAGGGAGAAATCGACTGGGTTTGAACCCACCTGGCTCAATCTTTCTCTGCAGAACGGCAAGCCACCCATTGAGAGCATCACAAAAAGCGCAAACTCCATTGCTTCAGCGATGACGGTCTCTGGAAAACCTGCACTCATGATCTAAATGACACAGTTTTAAAATTAATCCACTGCCTCCTGAGTACAAAATAGATGGCTTAACCACTTGCACCTTGGAGAACCCTGACCCATTTGGTTAACATAAACTTGGATATGAAGAAACACTTGTTTGTGTCTTCAGTACATTAATTCTTTTTTCAAACATATATACATGTATTTCAATAAGATTTATTGGTTATTCTATTGGAAATTATTCATCAACATATGTTTGTTTTATTGGAGTACAAATAATATATAAAAGACAGCTGCAGTGGTTTGTGTGTATGTAAATTTGTCCAATATTTTCTTGTTTTCTAAATTATGTATGTTTTTAATTGTATCATTATTATGATTGATTAATGATGTAGAAGAATATATCTTCTTCATAAAGTATAGTACGTCGAGTGTGTATTTGCTGCATTAAGCTGGATCCCATACCATATTTGTTACAATTTATACAGCAGATTAAATTTCTACTTACATAACCTTTCAATGCATGCTTTATAATTCCCATCCATGACTACTTATTATATATGAAATCATTAATGACGAACTAATTAATCATGGAAGCTTCATAAGACAGGCATACTTCTAGCTCAGCTAAAAAGAAAATTGTATCACATCTATCAGGTTTTTGTCTCACTATATTTTGCATGTAGCAGAAATGTGAAAAATGAAGTACATGACGTCATCACAAAATGTGCTAAAAATTCATTAAATTAGTTACAATAGTCACTGCTATGGTCTAACACTGTTTTGGGAAAGCTGGAAAGTACCAGTGAAATATTTATTATAACAGGTGTTGGAAATGTCCACCACAGGCTTCAAGACATGACTGTACACATCTCTTCATATTGTCAAATACCTTCTTTCTTCCATTGATAATACCATTCTGTTTGGAATGCAAATAATTACACCAGCAGATGACAGCCATTCGCTGCATATTGCTTTATAATGGACTGTGGAGCACATTTCTTGATGACATCATGTACTTCATTTTTCAAATTTTTTCTACATACAAAGTATAGTGAGACTTTACAAACACCTGTTATTTTATATTTATCCTGGAACTCAGAATAGCAGTATAATCACCTTTGAAAATATATCTGACCAAACCTCTTACATCTCAATATATACTGAAACAATCAGTTATGCCTAGATCCTGCTGAGAAACAAAAAATTATGCCTAAATCCTGCTGAGAAACAAAAATACAGACACATCTACATACCAGGCCAGGACCACACAGAATAGGAAACAGTGGGAAAATGGATTAACAATTTTTATTACTAATTAGAAAGATAAAACACAACACACCTGTCCACGGTTTCAGTAATTATAACAGAATAGGAAACACAGGACACACCTGTCCACTGTTTTAGTAACTATAACACAGAATAGGAAACACATGACACACCTGTCCACTGTTTCAGAAACTATAACACAGAATAGAAAGCACAGAACAGACGTATCTACTGTTTCAGTAATTATAACACAGAATAGGAAACACACGACACACATGTCCACTGTTTCAGTAACTATAACACAGAATAGGAAACACAGAACAGACCTGTCCGCTGTTTCAGTAACTATAACACAGAATATGAAACAGTGGGGAAAATGGATGAACAATTATGATTACTAATAAGTAAGATAAAACACAACACACCTGTCCACTGTTTCAGTAATGATAAAACCTTCATCAAGAACAGCACATGTAAGAACAATAATCAAGTTAGCTGCATATCCTTTACAGGACATTGCAATCAACTCCACCATTTTTTGGTTGTTTGTAATTTACCAGGCAGTTTGTATGTTCAGTAGTTTACCGTAGCTTTCTTAACGACCAATGCTCATACCATTGCAATGAATGCAAGGCGGTCTGCTTAAAAATCATCTGCGGCTGATTTCAAACTTTTGACTCGGTGTGTTGGGGAAGTGTGAAATGTGTTTACTGCCCCAAAGCCACAGCACTAGCTGAATAATAATAATAATAATAATAATAATAACAACAGTAATATAAATAAAGCACATAAGAATTAATCACTGAAACATAACTGGAATGTGTGTTCTTATTTATGTGAATTTTGTAACTATTCATGTTTGTGTTGTTCTTGACAAAGGTTTTCATTACTGAAACATTGTACTTATTAATAATTATTACTTTATTTCTGTCAATTTTTCCCATTGTTTTCTATTGTTTCCTACCTGAGTTCCTAGCCAGGTAAGCATATATGTTTGTAATTATTCTTTCTCCACAGGATCTATACACATCTTTTTGTTGCATTATATGCTGTCAAGACCTCTCAAAACTCCTGACATCTCAGCTGTGTGCGTTATTCAAACATCTATAAGCAGGAAATAACTATTACAGAATACTGAAAACAGATTTTCCTTTTACATGTACTGTTGCAATGTAATTAATGACAAGTAGCATCGTGTGGGAAATTTCCCTGAAGCATGCTGGGATTATTCTTTGCAGACTGTTGAAATTGAGTCCTGCAATCTTGTCATGTCCCTGACCTTGTTCACACGCTGCAGTGACACAGATAGGAGGAATGAGAACTATCACAGTAATGTTGACCCAGGGAACGGCAACGCCCGATGTCATGTATTATCCTTGCCTAGATCTGACAGGGGTCTATGTCTCTGGGATAGCGAGCCTGTACTCTGTAGTGGCGTGTCATCCAGACTGTTGAAATAAATAAGGGTAAATACATTAATTTTCTGTGATAATTTCTTGTTCATCTCACACAGTATCTCTTCACACAGAGCATATCGTCTTGTACAGTATCTCTTTTGATCAAGTAGCTCAATCGACAGAGTATCTCATTTCATAGAGTAACTCATTTCAGTCCATTCTTTGGGCATGGCTTGAGAAGAGAAAAGCTGGAGTATGTAATCACAATGGGATAGCTGGAGGAGCAGACAGGCAGTGGGAGACCGAGAGAAAAGATGCTGGACAGTCTGATATCATGGCATGGAGGAACATCAGTATTAGAAATGACTGGGAGAACATGAGACACAGAGCTGTGTACAGACATGATCACAAATGCCAAAAAATATAGACTATAGGAAGAATCTCATTTCAAGCAGTATCCCATTTGATAAAGAATCTTATTTGATACAGTATCTCATTTGATACAGTATCTCATATAATACAATATCTCATATAATACAATACCTCATCAAATCACATCAAATTGCATAAAACATCTTATTTGATTAAGTACCTCATTTGATACAGTATCCTCTATCACATTTCATGCACATTTCATTTGGTAAAGTACCTCATTTCACACAATATCTTACTTGATAAAGTATCAAATTTCATACAGTATCTCATTTCATATAATATCTCATTGCATACAACATCTCATATCAATAATATCTCATTGATTACATAATTTTAACTCATGTATTATCTTATTTTAAACAGTATCTTGTCTCATGAAGTATCTCATATCATTCAGTACCTCATTTAATGCATTTTCTCATTTCATTCAGTATCTCATTGTATGCGGCATCTCATTTCATTCAGTATTTCACAAGACATCTCTTCCGTTACAAAATATTCAACAAGACATCATTTTTCTCCTTTCTATCCAATAAAATTCTAATATTCTTGTGTATCATGTATATTCAAAGGTGGATATGTGCTTTTCAGATTTTTTGTGTGTTCGCTGGCTTTAAACTTAAATGTAATTCTTCCATGTTTTACTAGTTTTACTACTTCTAGTGCACTGAACTGATTTTTGTGCGTGGATGAACTTTTCCAACTACCAGTGTCCCTCGCCATTAGAGACTTCCAAGGTACTTGTAATTTACGCCCCCAAGTCAAGAACAAGAAGTCAACATTTTAGTCCAACTGACTGTGAAGGGGATGAACCATGTACCTCGGCATCAACACACCAGATGGTTAAGAATGTACATTCTTATCCATTCAGCCATGCTGACCTCCTACTTTTAATATGATTTGGGAAATATCCAAGTTTTGTACCCTTATACTACCATGGGAAATAGTGCATGATCATAACATTCTGTCTTTTATTGTGCTATCATTTTCAAATCATGAAGGTTTTAATTGCTTTAGTTTTCATAGAGCAAAGCTTGTTCTTTCAAATACTGTCATCACATTTAGATCATTTGTCACACAATAGTAACAAAAGAGTATATCTCAGGTCACACATCAGTAAACAAAAGAGCATACCTGAGCTGACACAGCAATAATCAACAGCAAATCCCAGCCACACAACAGTAATCGACTGCATATCCCAATCACACAACAGCATATTCCATGCCACACAACAGCAACCAACAACATATCTTAAGTCACACAACAGTAGCCAACAGCAAATCTCTAGCCACACAACAGTAACCAACAGCATATCTCAGTCACACAAAAGTAACCAGCAGCATGTCTCCAGTCATACAACAGTAACCAACAGCATATCTCATGTCACACAACAGTATATTCCAGCCACACAGCAGTAACCAACAACATATCCCAGTCACACAACAGTAACCAACAGCATATCCCAGTCACACAACAGTAACCAACAGCATATCCCAGTCACACAACAGTAACAAACAACATATCTCAGCCACACTACAGTAACAAACAACATATCTCAGTCACACAACAGTAACAAACAACATATCTCAGTCACCAAACAGCAACCAATAGCATATCCCAGTCACATAACAGTAACCAACAGCATATCCCAGCCACACAACAATAACCAGCAGCACATCTTAAGTCACACAACAGTAACCAACAAAATTGCTCATTTTAAAGAACTAACTAAATAATTTCAAACAACAGTAAATAACAAACTATCTTAACTCAAATAACAATACCCAACAAGGTTATCTCTTAATACAATAACAGTCAACCAGTTAACTCACTCACCTAGCACTAATAAGCTAGGTATGAAACAAGTATCTCACATAATACAGTTTTATCCAACAGGATTTACAAGCTCACAGAATATACCCACACGATACCTAGTGAATTTATTCTAATCAGCAAACATGTATTGTCACTGGCAAAAAAAAAACAACACCCCAACATTCTTTACAATTAAGAAAGGAGAAGACAGAAGAAAACACAAACAGAAAAATCAAAGCAATGATTCAATACCTGCGGAGTATAATATAATTTTCATCTAATATTTCTATAAGGGATTCCAACTTTTCTTTCAGCCCTAAAGCATTTCCGGACATAGCTGTAGTTCTGTTGGGGGAAAATGGCAATAAATAATTTGAATTATATTAAGTAAATAAGTATATAAATATTTATAAGTATATAAATAATTATATTAAGTTCGCTCCGATGTCTCAAAATGATCTTACTTTTCAACATAGGTTTTCCCTTTGAGCAATGTTCTACAAAGTATTATAAAAGCCCTGTGACTTTCAGCATATTTGTTTCAGAACATCTGGCCTATTAAGTCACAATGAAATGAGCAAGGCAATGTTTCTCAAACGTAAATTTTAACTTCTTCTTTTTCTTTTGCTTTCAGACATCAGTATTAATTCAAAATGAAATTAAAAAAAAAAATATGTTAATACATATGGTGTTTAGATTAAATTCCTACTATTTTCATCAAGGACATAAATTACAGAATGTTTGTACAGTCCCCCTACACCTTGTATGTAGGTCAATTTGAAAAATGAAATGCATGATGTCATAAAAAATGTGCTCCACAGTCGATCATGAAGCAATATGCAGCAAATGGCTTTTGTCTGCTGGAATAATTCTTTGCATTCCAAACAGAATGGTGTTTTCAATGGAAGAAAGCATTTTTTGGTTGAACAATTGTTTCAAAATGGCAGCCGATACACACAGAAATAACAACAGATACGATGCAGAAGGTATCTGACAATATGAAGAGACGCATACAGTCATGTCTTGAAGCCCGTGGTGGGCATTTCTAACACCTGTTATAATGAATACTTCATTGGTACTTTCCAGCTTCCCCAAAACAGCTTTAGACCATAACAATGACCATTGTAACTAATTTAATGAATTTTTAGCACATGTTTTCATGACGTCATGTACTTCATTTGTCAAATTTGTTTTACATACAAAGTGTAGCAAAACTTTACAAACACCCTTTATATTTAAAAATATAAACTCAATTTCTGGCAAATCAATCAATAAACACTCTCATTTCTGGTCTATGAATCAACCAATACACTATTTCTGGTCAATCAACCATTCAATCACTCTCATTTCTGGTCTATGAATCAACCAAAACACTATTTCTGGTCTACCAACCATTCAATCACTCTTATTTCTGGTCTATCTGTCAATAAATCAATATTCTATTTCTATTCTACCAATCGTCTATTTCCATACCAATCAAGTCCTACCTCTATGACAACACTTGCAGCAATGGATCTACAACACTTTCTGTCCCACCCTATGGTTAAACAAATAGGACCATCTCCACACTTTAAGGCAGGCGGGGTATTTGATGCTAGCCCTATAACTATATCGATCAATCAGCACTTGATGGGTCATGTGGTCAGCTGTCCAGCTTTACTTCCCAGAACATTTTCAAGCACCCATTTTAAGCTAGATTGACCTGGGAAACCAGGTTAATTTATAAAGAAAAAAATTCCCGTCTTGATGGGGAAACAATCACATGACCGCTGGGTTGGCAGGCAAGGATTCTAGCCACAGTTGTACCCCAGCTCACTCTATGGTGGTATAATCCAAAATACAGATGTTTGTTGGCATGTTTATGTTAGCTTCCCACTTGTATCACTGACTACCTTTTATCTGCCTGCTTATGTCTTCCTTCACCCAGTGTCATATTTTGTCCTAAGAGTGCTATTTCTCTTAATGTGGGAAAAAATATTTGCCTTTTCTATTAGTTTCTTCTGTCATCTCTTTCTGCATTCCCAGCTTCCGGACTATGCTGTTTTTATCACATGAATAAAATTAGCAAAACTGCGGTAAAGCTGTGGAAACGTAAACAATATAAAATAACATAAAGTAATGCAGCTTTACAGAACAGAATTATGAAAAATACAGATGTTGCGGTGACAAGCCTTCATCAGCAAACAAATACATTTGCAAAACACAACATATAATCATGAGAAAAACCCTTCAGTGGCTATATTAAGGTATAAGAACGGGATGATAAGAATGAAAATGAGAATAATGAAGAGAAAATGAAAATTTGAAGAAAAAAAAAATGTTTGCTATGCTATACTATCTCAGAATTTCAGGTTGCAATAGTGAGATAAGTAGCAAAAATTGTTTTCAAATTTTCATTTTTTCTTCATTGTTCTCATCCTGTTTTTATGCCTTAATGTAGTCACTGGAGGGTCTTCTCTGTGATTATATGTTGTGTTTTGTGTATGTATTTGTTTGCTGATGAAGGCTAGTTGCCACAATGTCCTGTATTTTTCGTAATTCTGTTCTGTAGCACTGCATTCATCATCATCAAGTGCCCTGCCAGCTGGCATTCATGGCTCTCCACAGATCTCGGTCTATGGTTTTCTGGATCAACTCTGCTGCTGATATTCCTCCATGCCACCGTCTCAATCCATCCATGCAAAGCGCTGCATTACTTTGTGTTATTTTATATTGATTTTATCACAAAGATGTAAACTATTTTGGCATAAATTTTAACACTCTGAACCAGTGTCCCCTTTAAGCTGTGGCATGCTGTGATGTTAACGTGGTCAAAATATTTGATTTGTCTCTTCTTTTAAATTTCTTCCACCAGCTTTCTTTCATTTCCAACTTCTGGTCCATGCTTATTTTACCAGAGATAAAAATTCTGTTGCATACATTTTAACACACTGAACCAATCTTGCTTGTCAAGATGTAATCCACTGTCCGCAATAGTTCAACCCTGTGAGTTATCAGCATTGAAATATATGCAATATGGGCTTCAAATGTGCACAAGAAAGTTCAGCTTCGAGGGAACAAATGCACAAAAAATAATGCTGGCTGTTACTTTCTACTCTCAAATTCAAGAAGCAGCATAAAAAAAAACACATGGGAAACATACCCTTCCACTGTTATTTCTCCTTCTTCCATGATGCAATTATCTCCAGAACCAAGTGACCCAGCTTCTGACTGCGAGGATGTTTCCATGGCTGAAGCTCCAGTTTCTACGCCACCTGTGCTGTCTGTGTTTGCTGATAATGTATCAGAAAGTGAAGATTCTGGATATCCAGAATCTCTAGGGTATGGCTGGAGGTCCTCTGTGCAGGATTTTCTAAGCTATAAGATGAATACATATGTTATATTCAGCAACACCAGTTAAAATGATCAATAATCCTGCAAATGTAACTGTAATTTTTGTTTCTTCCACAATCGGGTTTCTAGTAAATGGAGCTCTAGGATTTAACTTATCTATCAGTGTAATTGGACAGTTCTGCAACTGAGCAGAGCAGGGCATTTGTGTCTCCTGGCAGCCGGAAATTGTTGACAAAGGCAGAGGTAACATACCCCTGGGTAAATGTGAAGGGCAAGGGGAAACCACTACATTATCTTTATGAATCAAAGCAGATTAGAGTGAGAGATCAACATAACTGATTCAGAACACTAAGGGCAAAGATATGTGGAGAGACAAGAATGTCTGCTCCACTCTGCTAGGCACACAATGATGATGATGAATCAGTTTCCTATTCCTAGCAGTCTAAACAAAGAGATGATTGGCCTCCATGAATTCAGTTATCAGCAGGAGATCCTCACAGGTGTCAACAGTTTGTCTTCCAATGTCATCTCCTAGAATGATGAAAACACTATGGATATATTAAAAAGTGTAGTGAAAGAGAGAAGTTAACTCACAAAGTTAACCAGTTATCTGCATCAAAAGAAGACAGTCTCCATTCTTTGGGCATATTATGAGACAGGAAAACTGGTGTAAATTGTGAGGGAAAGAGACAGAGGGGGAGATTAAGAGAGAAGAAGCTGGATAGTTTGATATCATGGCATGGGGGGGGGCAGTACACAAGATAAATGACTGCACAGACATTATGACCAATGCCACAGGGCATGGACTATAAGAAGAAGCACCGTGTTGAACCTGTCAATAGTATATAAAAACTCAAAGAACTAAAGCACCAGATCCAAGCAAGGACATGCCGTGATGTCCTTTAAGATTGAATACAAATGAAAATAAAATGGGAGCCGGATACTTTTAAGGATGGTGGTTAAGAAGAGAAGTGACAACCTCACCTCATTATCCCACGGCCTAGAATATGCAAAGGCATTTTACACCCCAGCAGCTGTACTAGAAAGTGAGACTACTTTATACATGAGAATATAGATATGTTTGATACAAATGCACATTTTCACAAAAAGCAGCATCAGCATTTATTTGTAACTTTATAGAAAGAGAAAAAAAAAACATGCAACATAAGTGAAAGAAAAGATAACGTGCACACAAAAGAAGTAATTCCATAAATGTTGAAAATTGTATTTTTAAGCAACCCTGGTTGCAAACAATGCAAATACTGCATTTTAAACATTCATTCAATCAATCAAGTGTTGTCTACACAATAAAAGTTGATTGCAATGGATCTCCAGCACTGTCTGTCTTTTGCCTTGATTGCCACATCTATTCTCTATTTGATTTCTGTTTCACTTCTGCCACTATCTGTTATTAAATGTCCAAGATAGAAGAAACTGTTAATTGTAACATTAAGACTTTGAAAAGAAAATACATCATAGCCTGGAGTGAATGGTGCGGTTGGGAGTGACCTGAGGATCTGGCGGACACTCGGGATTCTTAGGAAGGGACAGATGAATACACAGTCAGACTACAGCTGGTATCATTAGTATTGGGACTCTTTGCTGTTTGTTGAAGATGAGGATGGAGCATTTATGGGCATTTTCCAAGTTTTTTTTATATTGGTCCTTGACTCAACTCAAAGAAGATACATAATTTTACTATGGGTCGCTCTTAGAAAGCGACTGATCCAGGCAGGATAATACCTGGTGCAATGAAGTGGATCCTCTTGACTTTAAACCTCTTTACAAAATAAACAACCTCTTTAAACCTCATATAAAAATGTGTAAAATGATCACATACTCTTTCTTACTATAATATCTCATATAAAAATGTGTAAATGATAATATACTCTTTTTTACTATAAAACCTGCTATAAATATGTGTAAAATGATCATATACTCTTTCTTACTATAAAAATAGACTCTGAATTGCTTACTTAAAAATAAAACTATAACAAACAAAAAAACAATTTATTACTAATAAGAAGTTTGCAAATGATGAACATAATTTTCAGTCAAAAAATGGTAAAAGTTGATAAATTACATTTAACTTAGAAAAATGTGTACCAGACCAGACTTACCTTGAGCAATTTTCCACTCAACAAATTCTGGCAGTTCAGAACACTGACTATATTCTTCTCAATCTTAGCCACCCTTGTGAGGCACTTAATCATTGACCTTTCAAGACAAGAAATCAAATGAGGAATTTAAGCATCAAATCTCCTTCACCAGATACAGATAAGTGAGTGATCATCCTCAAGTACCATGTCAACTGGCATGTGTGATTATGCTTCTCCATATCTTGCGATCTCTAACAGCATGTATAATTTCACATGCTTACATCTTTTCATGACATGGTAAAAGGCTGTCAAGTGTTTTCTTTCACTGTCTTTCTTTGTATATTTTCCATAAATCTTTCTAGTTGTCATATGTCCCCCTTGTTCTCTTCTTATAATATGGCTAAAAGTGATGACTGCCCCTTTTTGATATTTGTGATAAGCTGTCTTTGTGTCTAAGCCTCGTTCACAACACTTTAGACTGTCCTAGATATTTTCAGCATTCTTCTGTAAAACTACATCTGTGTGCTTTCAAGGGATTTATTTTGCTTATAGAAGAGTATGTTAATTGTCCCTCACAACAGTTTTTTAAGTAGTAAATGCCAAAATAAGGAACAAGCATTACATAGTCCAATATGAGTACCTAAATATAAAAAGTTCTGATACTGATATAAGGTGACCAGGAAGATATGAATCTCTTTTATTTTTGTTGTGTTCGCTTGCTTTGTACTCAAGTGTATTCCATACACATGCTACCACTTCTAATGCACTGGACTGATTTTTGGGTGTGGATTAGCTTTCCATATTACCAGTGTCCCTCACCATCAGGCGAACCCACTCTGACTTCTAAGGTACTTGTAATCTACATCCCCAGGTCAAGGACGAGATGTCAACATTTTAGTCCAACTAACCGGTGTATGGGTTGAACCTTGACATAAGCACACTGGAAGTTTAAAAGCAAGTACTCTTTTCCATTTGGCTATGCTGACCTACAAGAGAGATGAAACTGAAGGTGACCAATCATGAGATGAGGATATTGATGAATGTGAAACTGAAGGTGACCAATCGTGAAATGAGGATATTAATGAATGTGAAACTGAAGGTGACCAATCGTGAGATGAGGGTATTAATGAATGTGAAAGGCATGGGCAGACAAATTAATCTGAATGGCATAGGCAGATGAATATACATCTAAAAGGCAAATGTATGTGAAAGACTTGGGCATAGATATGGATACTAAGGAGAGAGCATGTGCATAAATTTAAAAGGCATTTATTCATAGAAAACTCAGCAAGAAGCACATGGCTCAAGCTAATTCCAGAACCTTAACAAATAATCATCTTATAATGATAAAATAGACCATAGCAGAAGAAGAAGAAAGAGGAGAAGTGGGCCGAGGAGGAGGAGGAAAAAAAGAGAACCAGAGGAAGAGAAGGTGGAGGAAGAAGAAGAAGAACACATATTATCTTGATTCGACAAACTAAAGCCAGTGAACACCCCATGATAAATTCAACCTTAGACTTCTAAGGTGACTGGCATGCATAACAGAGTCCCATGGCAGAAAGAAATACAATTTCAAATGTTTTTCTGCATCTTGTATCTGCAGCAAAGAACCTCAATGGCTCGGAACGCTGAAGAAGACATTAACTAGTGGAAACAAGTTAGTTGCATGTCCCTTACAGGACATTGCAACCAACCCCAACATTTATTAGCTGTTTACTAGTGACTAACTAGGCAAGGTTACGTTCAGCAGAACTATTGATTGACCAGGCAAGGTTACGTTCAGTAGAACTATTGATTGACTAGGCAAGGTTACGTTCAGTAGAACTAGTGATTTACTAGGAAAGGTTATGCTCTGTAGAACTAGTGATTGACTGGGCAAGGTTACGTTCAGTAAAACTAGTGATTTACTAGGCAAGGTTACGCTCAGCAGAACTAGTGATTTACTAGGCAAAGTTACGTTCAGCAGAACTATTAATTGACTAGGCAAGGTTACGTTCAGTAGAACTGTTGATTGACTAGGCAAGGTTACGTTCAGTAGAACTAGTGATTTACTAGGCAAGGTTACATTCAACAGAACTATTGATTGACTAGGCAAGGTTACGTTCAGCAGAACTATTGATTGACTAGGCAAGGTTATGTTCAGTAGAACTAGTGATTTACTAGGCAAGGTTACATTCAGAAGAACTAGTAGACACAAACACACAAAGCTTACTCGCAAATGTGAATGCAGTTCTTATAGACCTTTTCCAGTGCTGGCTGGCAGTGGTCAGTAAAGATGGACCTCATGGTCACACAGTGCTCCTGCAGCTTTTGTCTGGGGAGAGAAAAAAAGATAGGTGTGATGAGACAACTGAGGAATAAAAAAAGATAGGTGTGATGAGACAACTGAGGAATAAAAAAAGATAGGTGTGATCTGAGGAACAAAAAAAAGATAGGTGTGATAAGACAACTGAGGAATAAAAATTATAGGTGTGATGAGACAACACAGGAATAAAAAAAAAAGATAGGTGTGATAAGACAACTAAGGAATAAACAAAAATAGGAATGATGGGACAACTGATGAATACTTAACTCATGGCTGTCATGAAAAATTAAAGTCTAAAGTCTTAAAAGTCGAGAGGATCGATTTCATTGCACTGGGTTTTAACCCATATGGCTCAGTCTCTTTCCACAGGGCAGCCTGCCGAAAACGTCGCACAATGCACAAACTACGTGGCTCTAGTGACGACTCCCAGGAGTCTCCAAGAAAAATGCACCTGTGACCAGAAAGACGTAGCCCGGAATCGAACCTACAACTTTCGGAGCACGAGGCAGACGGCTTGACCACTTCATCATGAAAAACGTGGGCATGAAAAATATGGTCATAAAATTCAGTTACATATTATACATCTTTTTCTTTTCTTCTACTTATATTCCAAGCTCTGTGGCGTTGGCGATATGTTTGTCCAGTCTTCTGTTTTGTGTACTGCCAATCATTTCAGTTTATGATGTTTCTTCATGCCATAATGTCGGACTGTCCAGTATTTTCTCTCTTGGTCTCCCCTACCTCTATTCCCCTCTGATTTTCCTGCTGTCATGACATATTCCATCTTTTCTCTTCTCAAAAACATGCCCAAAAATGTCTTTTTTTCTGATGTGAGGAACTAGTCCTCTTTAACTGCTTTCTAGATGTCTTATTTCCTCTCTCTATCCATCTATGGTGTTATCATAAAAAAAAAAATAAAACCACATCTCCACAGCTTCCAAATAATTCCTCACATGTCTGCAAACTGCTCATGATTTGCTTCAGTACATCAGGAATGGCTCTTTTTCTCATTTCGATTTGACAGAGATATATTACAGAGAATATTGTACACAAAAATTTAAAATAAAGAACATTATTATCTCTATTTAAATTAGCCGCTCAGACTCTTTGTACCCTTTGCAAACACAACCCATAATGTCTCCCTCAAGCTCTCAACTTTCCTGGTTGTCACAATGCTCACTAGATTCTTCCTCATCATTAAAATGACAAAAAAATTGGCACACTGTCTGGTCCATAAATGCCAAACATGGCAAACTGTCTGGTCCATAAATGTCAATCAACATGTATTCATGTACGAGTTGAGTTGAGTTGAGCTAAGAACCGACATCACTGCACTCAGGACATCCCATACATGCTCCGTCCCCTCATTCAACAACCAGTGAAGAGTCATACTACTAATCGTTCCCACCACTATCTGATTGAAAGTTCTCCTGCTCTTCCCTCTCAGTTTTGAGATTCTTTCAGAACCCCTGCAATCACATGTTTTCCACATACAGGTTCGCAATCTGTTCCCCCGCCTTCTCCACCTGGTCTCCCAACCACCTCTCCCTTGTCCATAGGTAATCTACCACCAAGAGGTGCATTCCCTGCCAGCCTATCATCCTGTTAATTCCCCCACACTCCCACATGACCAGGGCAGAAAAGCAACACAATTCTAATAATCTGTGAACTCTGAAATGAGGCGAGCCATTCCACACAAAACATTCTTTTCTCCACCTTACTAAGCATACTCTTTGTGTCCGTAATGAATACAGTGTGTGTTGTAATGGTCTCCCTACATTATTGCATTATCAGTGTCAGAGGGGAACACAACATCAACCTCAATGTAAAAGTAATTCCAAGAAATATACTGTAGGGCAGGGATGGCCAACCTTTTCAGCAGGCGGGCCAAATTTCAGACATAATATTTCCTGCCGGGCTACGCACCTAATTTTTTTAAAAATTGTTATTATTAAATAAAGTAAAAAAGCAAGTGTACTACAGCTTCGACCACATCGTCGCTTCCCAGTAGGTTAGATCGTGCTCAAACACTTGCCTGGTTTAATGTAAACAAAAATAATATATCTTGTTTATTAATTTACCTTTCCCTTGTAGATGAGTATTAACGTCATTTAGGTGGCCAGTTATATCGACCAGAAATGCAAAGTCGCAAACCCACTCTTTGTCTTCAAACTCTGGGATACTTTTCGACTTGCTTGCAAAGAATGATTGTATTTCGTGTTGCAAATCAAACACTCTTTTCAACAATTTGGCACGGGTCAGCCATCTTACTTCTGCATAAAATGTAACGTCATGATAATCTGAGTCCAAAGACTAGAAATTCTTGGAACTGACGGTGATTCAAGCCGTTCGACTTCATGAAGATCACTATTTTGACGACCACTTTTATGACATGGTCCATTTTGAGGGCCTTCGAACATAAATTCTCCTGATGAATAATGCAATGAAAATTTAACATTGAAGTGTTACCGACTTTGGAGGCCTCATTTTCAATCAATTTTAATAAACCTTCGGGTTTCCCAACCATTGCTGGGGCACCATCCGTTGTTAAGCCCGATAAGTTGTTAAGTTGTAACAAAAAGCAATTTAATGTCGATGTAACTGCTTCTAACAAATCTTATAACTTAGTAGTAACCTTAGGTGGATACAGCGCCGCTAATTTTTCTGTCTTTTTAAAATGGATATCAACACCCACGATAAAAATTGCCAGTTGGGCAGTATCTGCCATATCTGTGCTTTCATCCACTGCTAGAACATAAAATATAAACTCGGATGCTCGACTTTTCAAATTATCTTCAATATATTTTCCAATGTCGTCCACACGCCTAGTAATAGTCTGACGAGACAGACTTATTTTTTTAGAAATCCTTCTTCTTTTCTGGACACAAAGTTTCAACGACGCTCTCCAAACATCCCTTAACCATTTCACCATCTGAATATGGCTTCGTTTTTTTTTTCTAATCCGCATAACTAGCTTTTACATAGCATGTTGACCCTGAACCCGCTCTAGTAATTATCCTTTGTTGTGCAGACATGTTTTTTTCAAAGTCATTTACTTGGTCTTGTCGAAATTGCCCTTTGTACTTACAAAACTTATTTGCATGTTTAATCTCGTAGTGCCGTTTGATGTTATTCTCTTTCAAAACCGAAACAGGTTCGTTGGATATGAAGTATCCCATCCATCATGTGCCATGCCGGTAAGCGTGGGCGGTCATGTTCTGCCATCTCACTCGATCAACAGAGTAGTGGATCAGTTCCGTGTTTCTGTCTCGACCATGCCACAAGGCTAAGCCATCCAGATACTTGTTTCTAGGTCTTCCCCTTGGTCTGTTCCCCTCGATCTTACCAGTTGTCACCAAGTTCTCCAAATCATTTCTTCTCATAACATGCCCAAAAAATTGTGACTGTCTACGTCTAATGTCTCTGATCAGTTTACGATCTTCATTTGTTTCTTGAAGGACTTGTTCATTGGTCTTTCTGGCTGTCCATGGTATTCTTTGCATTTTATATGAAGTATATGAGCTTTGTTTTAATTTCCACGAAAAAAATAGTATATAGTCCACCTGTCTTGAAAACTTCTTAATTCTTCTGTGATTCTTCTCTTCTTTGGTCTAACGTCTTTACTAGTTGACGCCATTGTTACATAATACCTAAAATACAAATAATGAATATTCACATAACAAAATCCTACATCAAAATAATATTAATAATCTATATTAATCATACCTTTCTATCTGATGTTTTCAGCCAATATCCAACCAATATTATTTCTTCTTTCAACAACATCCACTCAGAGAAATATCAGGAACAGAGAGTTTATATCTAATACCACAAGGTCTTTTCACAAACTAAACCACCATGGTTCCTACAGTCTATGGTCCATAATATTCCCTTTACGAATGTTCATGTTCAAGTCACTGGAGTAGAACTAGCCAGGTTAATAAGTTCCCAAGGTGCACATATTCATTCGGCTAAATGTTCCGGATTTGGGAGTATCCAGTGCAACATTCCTCAAGAGGTGAAATATACCTGATAATAAATTTTCTCAGAAGTTATGAATATTCACAGGGCAGATTAACTTCAGGAGTTATAAATGACCATAGTTCAGATAAAGTTCAGACGTTATAAATATCCACAGGGCTGGTAAACTTCAAGAGTTATAAATATCCAAAGGGCATATAAACTTCAGGAGTTATACACTTCCATAGGGCAGATAAACTTCAAGAGTCATAAATATCCATAAAGATACCAGTCAAAGATGGAAATTATCCATACATGATAAACGATGGGCAGTAATAAGTTTCAGGCGGTGACAAATATCCACGATGATGCCGTTCAGGTTTTAAAAATGTCCTCATAGATAAAGTTCAGGTTTTAAAAATGTCCAGGTGGAAACAATCCATGTTTTGTAAATGTCCATCTGCATTTACTTGAGTAGTAGGTACATTGGTGTTGGCCAGGCCATCCTCTTATATACATTGATCATTCACTCAATAGACTTCTGTAATGTTGAGGTTGCCTTAAACTTGGAGAGCAAATAATATTAAGGAAATTCTGCTCTTACAGCAATATGAAGGCGAAACCTTTTCATCCTGTGCCGATGAATCAGCCACTCCACATGAGAGCTAGAGCATCTGTACTATGCTTCATGTTGGGCTAAGGCATAGTCCACCATCCTGGAGTCCAAAGAACCCCACTGTATGCATATGGAAAATGCAGCTGGTCGCTAGAAAAGCATTTCTCAGACTCCTTACAGTTCTAAATGTCACCCCTTAAAAACTTCTCAATTCAATCCACCCACTCGATTTCTTTTAATGTACCTATCCTAGGCGCACTTTTAGCACGGAACATGACAGCTTGATGGGGATGGTGTCTCGGAAAGGGCCGGGCTGGCGAAAGAGAGGGGGGGGGGCAGTAGTGTTGCCATCTCCCGTCTTCTTGTCACCCACCAGATGGTCACACGTGTTCTGTTCCTATGTCGTGTGGACGCAGTTTCCAACTCCTGTCAACGTCAAACGTCTCGGCAGCTTAATTGTTATGGTTAGAAAATTGGGCCTGGCCTCGAATTAACATTGTGACCTCTCAATACACAGTTTAATAGGGAATCCAAGTGTTGTTGATAGGCATAAAATATTGGAAATATGTCACAACGACTCATGATGTTCTTTTGATGATATGTACAATAAAGTTAACATTTATGTTCATTTGACCTAGCTCTGCGGGCCGCAACATGACCCCCGGCGGGCCGCATGCGGCCCGTGGGCCTCATGTTGGCCACCCCTGCTGTAGAGGATGGTTTTTTGCATATCCTTTTTACAGGACATCGCTGTCAACACCAGAATTTTATTGCTGTTGTTGTCTTGGCAAGTTTACGTTCAGTAGTTTATCACTGCTTTCTGAACGACCGGCTCCCATACCAACTAATTAAAACCCAGCATAACACGGTCTGCTGCTAAATCAGTCACAGCTGTGTTTCGAACGCGGGTAAGTGGGCTTACGAATTGCGTCCGTAACAGAAGATTTACAGAAACAAAAACACATACCGACACACAATGCACAAAAATGACATACTTTTCAAAGCCATGAATGTTTTCATCATGAGGTGTCATCTGGTTTTTAACACTCTTGTCTCGTCTGAAGCGACTATGGACCCCCGAAATGATGGTCATGTGGTGCTGGATTTTCTTCACACTGGCAGAGACATAAGTACGAGGTCGTGATTATTATAATGAATTCATATGGTTTTTGTTAAGAATCACTTTCATTGTAATCTATCTTCATATGTGCTCTAGCCTCCTCCCATTGATGACACACAAGGATAATCTCAGCACAGTGCACAAACTCCATATCATCAGTGAACATCCATTTGTGTATACCAGAATAATACATTCACTATCATTTTCTTTGCAGAACCTGGCTCCCATAACAATCTTCCGGAAAACGTCTCGGTCATAAGCAAGATGTCCCGCGTCTGATACACCCATCTGGAGATCATTTGCCACATCCTGTACCCATCTTTTCTTTGCTCTTCCTTTTTCTCTCTTCCCAGGCATATACCCTTCCATTATTGTTCTCTCCAAACTTTCATGAGTGTGTACACCAGAATCACATATGCTATTTAATGGGTAGGTTTTCTCATTTTGAAATTTAGTCTGGACAGCAGACTTTTCAGCCTTTTAGATTTCAAAACTGACTGGTACCTGGCTGTCTTGACATATGATAGTTTGTTACACTGTAATTTAAAAAAAAGGCATATTAATTACAGCCCATGGCGGTAATAAAATTAGTCTGGACAGCAGACTTTTCAGCCTTTTATATTTAAAAACTGACTACTGGCACCTGGCTGTCTTAACAGACGATAGTTTGTTACACTGTACTTTAAGAAAAAGGCATATTAACTACAGCCCATGGCAGTAGTGAATGTGACTGATCAGACCAATTCATGCTGTAAATGTTCATTTCCAATGGATGAATGTGAATAGATGGTCATTACTATGAGTGCAAAAGTCCTCAAGCATGTATGGTCTTTGTCTGAAGAGGCTAGATATCTGATGCATTACCCCAAGATCAGGTTGTGCATGTGTGTGTGTAAGAGAGAGAAAGAGAGAGAGAGAGAGAGAGAGAGAGAAAGAGAGAGAAGGGTGAGAAAGAGAGAGAGATCATCCTTTTCTTATTTTATAACAAATCCATAGTTCAGACAGACATGAAGCAGAGCTGGACATTGCCACCATAAAGCCAATCCACCCTAATACCAACAGAAGTTAGTAAACAAATAGCGGACAGTTTACATTTACACAGGGACCGCCCATCAACAAAAATCATTCTTGAATGATAGGAACATTTATATAGATATAATTACAACATTATCATTGAGTCTTCACTTCTAACATATATCACAAATACAATTAACTATTTAATTTTGATTTAAGAGCACCATTAATGATTAAAAAGAGGAGCGGCTGGCCGAGTGGCTAGAATGCCGGATTCTCCTTCGGGAGATCCTCGGTAAGGTGTGGGATTTTTTTCTGTCGGGGGCAAAAAGACAATCCCAACCCGCACAGTTCACGGCGACTGCACTAGCCAGGCGGCCTTAATTCCTCAGGCTCAAAGACCCCTCTGCCATACACAGCAAGGTATTATATTGGCAGTAAATGGCAGTTTTTGACAGATTAATGATTAATAAAAAGAATACTAATTACTAACAACAACCGAGAGCAATTAATACACCAATGAAAGAAAAGAGAACAAGTCTAGAATAAGCATCTAACCTCTTCTTATGCAGTCATCAACCAAAGGTGGACAGAATACATGTAAGACACCTGGGCATAAAATAAGGGGAAATAGCCAGGGATTGAGAGTCTTCCTATCAGGTTGCGAAGAGAGCCACATTATGTTTCAACATGATGATGATGTCCCTTAAGACATTATCACCAAAAAAAAAAAAATACAGATAATATAACAGGAGCCAAAATAGAGAATGAAATTAAACTAAAAGCAGGTGGTGCATACATTACACTACCTCTGCTGCCCAGAAAGAACTTTGGCACCCATTTTTACTAGGCTGTATCAATCCCAGAACCATGTGACCCAACTACAATGCAACTGCAGGATTATGAAAGAGAAACCATAATTCCATTCAATGGATTATAATAGCATTACCTAGAAAGGATAGGGAAAATAAAAAGTGTGCCAAAGTATAGATCAAAATGAAACTGAAAGCAGTCTAGAAACAGGCATATACAAACATGTCTATAGAAAGGTAGGTTAAACAAACTTTACCTGATAATGAAGTAGGTCAATACCAGCCAATCAATAGAGGTGTGTGACATGGAAGTGTAATATTGCCTGAACTTTTTTCCTTATATAGTGAAATACTATGAGAAATGTAGAAGATACGAGAGGAATCATCATCGGAGGACGTAACATCAACAATATAAGACATGCAGATTATACAGTGAGAGTGACGGTTAACATTGGCTAGAAATGTGCCAGTTGGTCAGCTGGTCACAGGTTCAATTCTGCTTCAGGGAAGATGTTTAAAATTGACCTGTGTTCCTTGTCTGACCCAACCTAACATGGGAGCAAGGAAATGTCTGGGGAAGTAAAGGCATAAAGCATTATACTAACCACATCACCCGCTGAGTGCTGACTGGCAATCTTCATGAAGAAAGAAATACAATATAGCAACCAAATTCACTGGAATATTCTTAAACAGATGAATCAGTCCAACTATCTCGGAACAGTCATAACATCTAATGAAAGATGTAGAGATGACAAGAATCACCAAAGCAATGATGGTTGCTTTAGCAAGATGGAAAGCATACTAACACAGTAGCTGGATTCAATCCTTGGTTATCTTCATTTATCAAGTCCTTTGCATTTTCACCAATTACCCTGCCTCATGCATTGTTATGTATTGTATGTCTTTATCGTTGACCTCTTCCTCTTCTTCCATGAATCCCCAGTAGTGGTCAATAGTATTCCGATCAGTGTTGTTCTGAGGCTACCCTTGTGAAATAGATACTGCAAATGTTTCAACATTTTCTGGAAACTGCGAAAGAAAGCTGAACAGATCCCAAAATGCTTTGTCAACTGCAAGCTGAAGATGGGCCGGCAGAGATACACCTCCCACAAGGCCAACTGGGAGTCTCAGCAAGCTCTCTGTTACAGCCACAAACATGAAAAATGTGGGCTTCTTGTATCGACATTACTAGAACACCAGTCAGCAAAACACAAGGAAAGGTAGTGAGGACAAGAGATGGTCACCCCACCTCTGAATTCTGCTACCTAGTATATGTGAAGGTCTAGCACTTCAAATGCCTACAGCAGCATCTTATGAAAACAGGTACATACACCTGACCAGCTCTGCTGTCCAGAAATAACTTTGGTCCTTTCATTAATCTAACAATTTAGCAACTCCTGCATTACATGTTGATCGCAACATCTTGCAAATGAAATACAACATTTAGTATATAAACAAAACAAGACAAGAAAACTACTCTGATGATAACGTAAATTTTTTTTTTCATTTCTTCGCTTACAAAATCTACAAAAACAAGAGCAAATTACACACCATTTATCATCCTGGCATACTGCTGTGAACTTGCTGGCATATTCTTTGATGTCTTCTGACTTTTTCACTAACATATCTCTGTACTGCTCAATCTCAGTAATGCGCTCGTTTGCCTGTGAAGTATGTTTCAAGCACGAACACATCATTTATAACTGTTGACAACTATCAACAAGTGAGAAGATAACATCAAGAGATGTCTAGTCTTGTCTGTGAAGTATGTTTCAAGCATAAATACATCATTTATAACTGTTGACAACTATCAACAAGTAAGAGGATAACATCAAGAGACATCTTGTCTTGTCTGTGAAGTATGTTTCAAACATGAACACATCATTTAAAACAGCTGACAACTATCAACAAGTGGGAAGATAACATCAAGAGACATCTAGACTTGTCTGTGAAGTATGTTTCAAACATGAACACATCATTTATAACAGCTGACAACTATCAACAAGTGGGAAGATAACATCAAGAGACATCTAGACTTGTCTGTGAAGTATGTTTCAAGCATGAACACATAATTTATAACAGCAGACAACTATCAACAAGTGGGAAGATAACATGAAGAAATGTCTACCCGTGTCTAGTCATGGCTGTCAGAGTGTACAACTAAAGTGAGAGGTAGAAAGCAGTGGAAATCCACTGCAGCCAAGATTTATTGTGAGGATAACATCTGATTGTTAATGTGACTAAAACATGATGACTGTTTTGTCGTAATGTTGGTAATAAGTCTTTGTGAATTTTCCTCCAGAAGTATCTGATGGGGCTGTTATGGCATAGCAGTTAGTGTGCTTGTCTGCCAAGACACTGCAGAAGCAGAATTATAGTTTCCTACCAGTACGGTCCTAGGGCTAACCCAGCCTCATAAAAATGGGTACCTGAGAATTTTAAGAATGATTAAAGATATTTTGACTGTTAGTGATTTCTTGGCAGTAGTTTGTCATTGCTTTCTGAACAACAAGCACTCATACCATTATATGAAAAGCAAACTGCTGCTGAATCTCCCCCAGCTGTGTTTCAAATGCGAAATTACGAATTGTGCCCGTTACCCATTTGCCATGCTGGGGTTGACTGTGTTGTCCTGTAAAGGATACACAACTTTTTAAAATATATGTCTGGGAAGGCATGGCAACAAGGAAGGGAAGTGGCCTTCCCAGCTCATATGTCATGGCCTGGAATATGCTAAAGTCTAATCCTTCATTCTCCAACAGCAGTATCTGCTACGGGGCTAGCTTTAGTACGAGGGCGAGTCAATAAGTAAGTCACTCAGTTCTGTGAGATGGCAGGTAAATGTAGTTGGTGTTTTCTACAAGTGTCATTAGGTGACAGCAACATCAAACTTTATATTCCCGTTCGTCAGGTGGCGCTAGGTGTCTCATGCGCATGCGCAGCGCATAAATGAAATGGCAACTGTACTTACGGAGTGTACAACCAAAGCACAACATGCTGTTGTGCATTTTTTTGTGGGCAAAAGGACTGCCTGCAAAGGACATTCATAAGAAAATGCTTCCTGTTTATGCTGACAAATGTTTGTCCCGTAAAGCGGTGCATAGGTGGATAGAAAATTTTTTCTCAAGGACGCGATTGATGCTGAAGCTGAATGTGAAGTGAAAACGTGGTTTAGAAAACAGAGCAAGCAGCTCTATGCAGCCAGTTTGGGAGGACTGATAAAACGATGAGATAAGTGCATCAATGTTGGTGGAAATTATGTTGAGAAATAAAGGGACAATGTATGTATAAAAATAAACTGGTTTCAAGTTGTTATCATACTTAGTTATTTTTCTACAGCCATTTGTGACTTACTTATTGACACCCCCCCCCCCCCCCCCCAATACTTAGATATTGGTCTTCTTAACATAACTGTACAGTCTTCCATGATCGGATGCTGACTCTCACAATGCTGAATGTTGCCACTTCCACCACAACTGCTGCAAGAACATACAGTCTTCCATGATGACTTTCACAACTCTGGACACCACCACTTCCACCACAACTGCAGCAGGAACACACAGTCTTCCATGATGACTATCACAATGCTGAACACTGCCACTTCCTCCACAACTGCAGCAAGAACACACATAAGAACAACAGCCACTATTCCTACTTTTGCTGCTGCTGGCACTATTACTATGAAATGATTTCTCAATGTCTTCCTCTTCTGTTGGCCAAGTCATGCAGGGGTCTGAGGAAACGGGTGCTGATATACTGGCTTCACAAAAGGTCAAAGGTGAGAGGATTTACTTTAGTACACACGGTTTTATCTCATCTGGAGCGGTCTCTCCGCCGAATGACAAACCGCCTGCTGAGAGCATCACACAAATCATGAACTCTGCAGCTTCAGGGATGGAACCCAGGAGTCTCATGGAAGTATCTCACTCGTGGTTTAAACGAGACAGTGCAAAACAACCCATGACCATTAGAACATGAGGCTTGACCACCCCTCCTCCCCCGAGCTTCAAAAGCACCTTTCAATGGGACACTGAAGACTGCCAAAGGGGATATAGTGCAGCAATAAATATGACAGTTTTGTGCATGGTGACACAACTTGTGATGAATCTTCTCAATAACAGGTGCTGGAGTGGGGAATCAAGTATGGAATTGATTGATTCTGATGTGTAGATAACTAGCTTGCACACCCAGGACAATCAGCATCTACACCCATCAACATCTGTCAGGAGGTCATCATCATCATCATCATTCTCATCAAGTGCCATGCCAATAAGCGTTAGTGGTCATCACTTGATCACCAGAGTCGTGCCACGTGGTCAAGCCATCCAGGTATTTACTTCTCTGCCTTCCCCTTGTTCACTTTCTCTCGATCTTGCCAGTTGTCACCAAGTTCTCCAATTTATTTCTTCTAATAAAGTGACCTGGCAAAAGGCTTACGGATGCGATTCGTAAGCCTGCTTACCCGCATTCGAAACACAGCGGCGACCAATTTGGCAGAAGACCACGTTGCTCTGGATTTAAACGAGTTGGTATGGGAGCCGGCCGTCCAGAAAGCAATGGCAAACTACTGAACGTAAATTTGCCAAGACATCAACAACAGCAGCAAAATGCTGGTTTTGACAGCAATGTCCTGTAAAAAGGATATGCACAAAAAAAAAAATAATGTGACCAATAAATTGTGACTGTCTACGCCTAATTTCTCTAATCAGTTTACGATTTTCATTTGTTTCTTGTAGAACTTGGTCATTGGTTTTTCTGCCTGTCCATGGTATTCTTTGCATTCTCCTCAGAAACTACGTCCACAGCCATCAGAGCACAGCTAGGAGATAATGAACACTTAAACACTTGTCCTATGTACAGCACCACTGATTCTCATTAAAAGCCTTTTCTACAAAAGTATAAATAACAACAACATAACATCAACAACAATCACTTCAGCAACAAACCTTTTCATGGACCTGTCTAATGACCACATCCTTCAACACTTCATTCAGCTTATCAACATCCTTGCCTGCACCCTTCAAATTGACTACAGTATCCTGCAAGCGTTTGGCCATGTCAAAGAAGGTAGTTATGTGGTCCCTGCATTCATCTATTAGCTGCTTCAGAGACTCATGGTTGACCTTTGTAGCTGTCAGACGGCTCTCAACATAAACTCTGGGAAAAGACAAATGAAAATGTCAAACTGAAGCCCAATATCTGTCATCTACACACTGTGGCCAAGGGCCTGCGAATGCAATTCGTAATCCCACGTACCATGTTCGAAACACAGCTACAAGCGATTTGGAAGCAGACCGCCTAGAACTGGTGTTAAATCAATGGTATGGGTGCTGGTCATGCAGAAAACAATGGCAAACTACTGAGCATAAACTTACCAAGAAATCACAAACTGCCCAAAAATTGCTGGGGTTGACTGCGACGTCCTGTAAAGTAAATGCAATTAACTAACACTGATCAAAGCACAATTTAATTTCATTGCATTCCTTTTGTAAATTTACACACAGAAACCATAAACAACAGCTTGCATAATGTATTGCCTGGTATGTTTCGCTGCAGTTCTCATACCGCAGTTAGTTATCTTATGTGGTGAACAGATGAATCCTTTTCTGGATGAAATACATAACACACAGCTACGTTCACTGAAATACATAACACACAGTCACATTCACTGAAATACATAATGCGCATTGTCAATGTTTATGTATTGTCACCTGAAAAAGATTTATATATCTACATCCAAGTTGACTTTGGCTGATTTCAAGCCTGGTATGTGGGACTGTGAAAATGTTCACTGCCTTGTGAAACTGTGATCACTGCCTTGTGAAACTGTGATCACTGCCTTGTGAAACTGTTCACTGCCTTGTGAAACTGTGTTCACTGCCTTGTGAAACTGTGTTCACTGCCTTGTGAAACTGTTCACTGCCTTGTGAAACTGTTCACTGCCTTATGAAACTGTTCACTGCCTTGTGAAACTGTTCACTGCCTTGTGAAACTGTGTTCACTGCATTGTGAAACTGTTCACTGCCTTATGAAACTGTTCACTGCCTTGTGAAACTGTGTTCACTGCCTTATGAAACTGTTCACTGCCTTGTGAAACTGTGATTACTGCCTTGTGAAACTGTTCACTGCCTTGTGAAACTGTGATCACTGCCTTGTGAAACTGTTCACTGCCTTGTGAAACTGTGTTCACTGCATTGTGAAACTGTTCACTGCCTTATGAAACTGTTCACTGCCTTGTGAAACTGTTCACTGCCTTGTGAAACTGTGTTCACTGCATTGTGAAACTGTTCACTGCCTTATGAAACTGTTCACTGCCTTGTGAAACTGTGTTCACTGCCTTATGAAACTGTTCACTGCCTTGTGAAACTGTGATCACTGCCTTATGAAACTGTTCACTGCCTTGTGAAACTGTGATCACTGCCTTATGAAACTGTTCACTGCCTTGTGAAACTGTGTTCACTGCCTTGTGAAACTGTTCACTGCCTTGTGAAACTGTGTTCATTGCCTTGTGAAAATGTGTTCACTGCCTTGTGAAACTGTTCACTGCCTTGTGAAACTATGTTCACTGCCTTGTGAAACTGTGTTCACTGCCTTGTGAAACTGTGTTCACTGCCTTGTGAAACTGTTCACTGCCTTGTGAAACTGTGTTCACTGCCCATAAGCCACAGACACTGGCCAGTTACAGGTAGGAAGATGAAAAGCAAAACACATACCTTAAATAAAATAATCCCTTGATTAATTTTTCTTGAAGCTGGCTGACTTTCTCGACGTTCCTTTTAATTAATTCTCCTTTTGCTGAGCAACTGTGGGCAATTCGTGCGTCTGCATCCATATCATGGTATGGCATGAACTCGGGGAATGGTGCTGTGAAAAGTTACCATCAACAAGAAATTATGAGGGAAAATGGAATAAATCTGTAATGAATTTTTTTTTAAAAAGTGATGTTCTTCTGCCTACTGTTTAATTTACAAACTAACATAGAAGAAAGGGCCAGTTGACACTCAAAACTATAAGGAAAGGCCAGACAGACATATAAACAGAATGCTGCTGGTACTATTAGTACTGGGACTGATCACTGGCTGATATAGATGAGGACGGAGCATGTATGGGAATATCCTGATTGCTGTGATGTCGATTCTTAACTCAGCTCAAATAACACCACAGGTATCTGCACATGCTACAGAAAATAACAGCTTCATAAGAAAACACAAACATTTCTTACATATACTAAACCACACCAGTGAGCTACCTATTTTTTTTTAATGCATATCCTTTTTACAGGACATCGCTGTCAACATCAGCATTTTACTGCTGTTGGTGATGTCTTGGCAAGTTTACGTTCAGTAGTTTGCCATTGCTTTCTGAACGACCGGTTCCCATACCAACTCGTTAAGATCCAGCGCAAAGTGATCAACATGTAATGCAGGAATTGCTAAATTGTTAGATTAATGAAAGGACCAAAGTTATTTCTGGACAGCAGAGGCTGGTCAGGTGTATGTACCTGTTTTCATAAGATACTGCTGTAGGCATTTGAAGTGCTAGACCTTTACATATCCTAGGTCTGCTGCTAAATCAAGCTACCTACTAGGGATATGAATTCAACTGATCTCATACTAACATCAAACTCTCAGGAAATAACAGCAGTAGCATGAATGTAACATATACTGACAAGATGAATGAATAACTAGAATCATCACAGCACCTGAGACAAACCTAATCAGCTTCATCTAGAGAGAGAGTATGTATGTACGTATGTATAAGTAAACTTTTGTTAGTGAGTTTGTGATTGTGAGTGAGTATATGTGTATGCGAGAGAGAGAGTGTATTTGTGTATTTCTGTACGGTTGCGTAACTGTGACAGTATGTGTAAATGATGTAATTATGTATGCATGATGTATGTACGTGTTTATTTATGCCTGTGCATATGTGACTGGTTACTTGCCTTTCTCATAACATGGTACTATGCTTATGTTCACAATTTTGATCTGACAGTTTATTTTACCTATGTGAATGTAACATGCACAACAGATAATTGATGTGAGAAAGATGAGTGAATGGAAGGGTCGAATGTAAGACACGCCTGCGTGCCCAATTTGTGACCCTTTGAATATAAAGTTTGTTCGTTCATCTTTCTCACCAGATGCCAGAGTGTGAGAATGCTTTTTGTTCTATCGGTGTATAAAGTAGTAGTAGTATATGGTAGTAATTGTGAATATGCTAAATTCAGCCATCTGTAATTAAACCATGTAGTTATGTATCTCTTTGCCTTCCCCCAACTCTTTTCCCATTAAATTTGCCAATTGCCACTACATTTTCAGATGTATGTCTCCTTATAATGTGTCAAAAAAAAAAATTATGAATGTAACATATACATATATATATTGTCAGATTATGACAACATTGAATTTCCCTAATAAATTTAGTTTTCAATTGTTTCTTGCGGGCTGTTGCAGTTTTTAGCTGGTTCTGTGGCGAAGCGGTTACGGACGTAATACCACAAACCACATTCAAAACACAGATGCGGGTGATTTGGCAGCAGACTGCCTTGCATTAGTTTTTATAAAATAATATGAGTGGCGGTCGTTCAGAAAGCAATGACATACTACTAAATATAAGCTTTCCAAGAAATCACAAACAGTAAAACATGCTGCGGTTGACTGCAACTTCCTATAAAGGATATGCAACTAACTAACTTGCTTGTTTTAGAGCTTTCTCATTAATTGTTCTGTCTGTTTGTTATATTCTTTGCAGGTATGTGTCGATAAATGTTTCCATGGGATCATCTGAATGCAATATGTGAACTACTGTAAAACTCATCAACTTGCATGTCTCAAATATGTTTATATAAATACTGTAAATATTTATCAATATATGCTTAAATGGAATCATTCAGGATTAAATGACCTTGACATATGTGACAGAATGCCATACCAATGCTGCTTAGTTAGTCAGACAGTCAGAATATCCTCCCTGCACATCAGACGATTCAGTCCATAAGTCAAGACTTCCTGTCAAATACGACAGTGGGTTGTGTTTATCAAGCTGCCGTTTTGCATGAATAAATACCTCAATGGATAGTTCAGAATTTGATTACTACTGTGTTATTATGTTGATTAAGAAATCAACAACTGATATACATCAATGTAAAGATGATACGGTGAGCCTGAATATGACACACACCTCATCATTATCATCAAGTGCCTTGCTGACTGGCGTGGGTGATCATGCTTCTCAATAACTTGTCATTTCCTGTGGCATGTATCAATTCATATGCTGACACTCATAATGATGACTGGGATCCCAGGGAACATGATGATGATGACTGAAATCCCAGAGAACATGATGATGATGATGATGATGACTGAGATCATAGGGAACATGATGATGATGATGACTGAGATACCAGTGAACATGATAATGATGATGATGACTGAGATCCCAGGGAACATGATAATGATGATGATGACTGAGATCCCAGGGAACATAATGGTGATGACTGAGACCCCAGGGAACATGATGATGATGATGACTAAGAATCCAGAGAACATGATGGTGATGACTGAGATCCCAGGGAACATGATGATGATGATGATTGACATCACAGGAAACATGATGATGATGACTGAGATCACAAGGAAAATTATGATAACTGAGATCAAAGGGAAGAAACAGAATGATGATAAATGAGATCACATGGAACATAATGATAATGATAATGGCTGAGATCACTGGGAAGAAAATGATGATGACTGCAACCACTGGGAAGAAACATGATAATGATGATGACTGAGATCACTGGGAAGAAATATGATGATGATGATGATGACTGAGATCACAGGGAACATGATGATGATGACTGAGATCCCAGGGAAGATGATGATGATGAATAAGATCACAGGGAAGAAACATAATGATGGTAATTGAGATCATAGGGAGCATGATGATGACTGATAACACAGGGAACATGATGATGATGACTGAGATCACAAGGAACATGATCATAACTGAGATCATAGGGAATAAACAGAATGATGATAAATGAGATCACATGGAACATAATGATAATGGCTGAGATCACTGAGAAGAAAATTATGATGACTGAGATCACTGGGAAGAAACATGATGATGGTGACTGAGATCACTGGGAAGAAACATGATGATGATGATGATGTCTCAGAGCACAGGGAACATGATGCTGATGACTGAGGTCTCAGAGAACATGCTGATGATGACTGAGATCCCAGGGAACATGATAATGACAAATGAGATCCCAGGGAACATGATAATGACACATGAGATCCCAGGGAACATGATGATGATGATGACCGAGATCCCAGGAAACACGATGATGATGACTGAGATCCCAGGGAACATGATGATGATGACTGAGATCCCAGGGAACATGATGATGATGACTGAGATCCTAAGAAACATAATGATGATGACTGAGATACCAGGGAACATGATGATGATGGCTGAGATCCCAGTGAATGTGATGATGATGACTGAGATACCAGGGAACATGATGATGATGACTGAGATACCAGGGAACATGATGATGATGACTAAGATCCCAGGGAACATGATGATGATGATGCCTGAGATCACAAGGAACATGATGATTATGACTGAGATCCCAGCGAACATGACGATGATGACCAAGATATTAGGGAACATGATGATGATGACTTAGATACCAGGGAACATGATGATGATGAATGAGATCCTAGGTAACATGATGATGATGATGACTGAGATCCCAGGGAACATGATGATTGAGATCCAAGGGAACATGATGATGACTAAGATCCCAGGGAACATGATGATGACTGAGATCACAAGGAGCATGATGATGATGATGACTGAGATCCCAGGGAAGAAGATGATGATGATGATGACTTGGATCACAGGGAAGAAACATAATGATGGTAAATGAGATCAAAGAGAACATGATGATGATGATGATGATGACTGAGATCACACGGAACATGATGATGATGACTGAAATCACAAGGAACATTATTATGATGACTGAGATCACAAGGAAGAAACATGATGATGATGATGATAACTGTGATCCCAGGGAACAAACATGATGATGATGACTGAGATCACAGGGAAGAAACATGATGATGACTGAGATCACTGGGAACATGATGATGATGAATATGACAGATTCACACTTACGGATTTCAGGCCTAGGAAGTTTATATGCCTCTGTCATCTCCTTCTGATACAAGTAGATTCCATCAGTAATCAGATGAGGTGGATAATTCTCCAAGGGACAGCTCGGATCAATGACTTCCTCCAGCAGCTTGCCACCAACAATCAGAATCTGATCAGAGGCAACAATGTCTGTCACTGCTGCAATCTCATCTTGAATGCCAGTGAAGCTGCAGAAGTGAAAAATAATAAACATTTGACATCAATAACTATTTTAATGGAAATAATACTGAATCTTACACAGGGCGTTCTTTAGTGCCAAATGGCTGGAATGTCTTGAAGGTATGGTGCCTGCCTTTAACTTGAAACATGCTGGTTCCAAATCCAGATGTGGACAGCTTCTTATTTCTTTTCAAAACTGGAAAGAAAGAAACCCAATGAAACTGCACTGCCCCGTGCCCTGATTTCTCTAGTTAAATGCCTATGCTTCTCAACCGATGAATCGATAGGTCTTGTGTGATGTTACACTTGTTAAGAATATTGCAGCAGCTGGAAAATTTAGATCGTAAAGTGTTGGGAGTAAATCTATCGTGCCCTGACAAAAATCTTAAAATTACACACCAGAATGATTATCGTGATTCTAGAAGAAACAGGTGGAAAGATAATGTAGTGGCTTAAATTCAATTAATTTTGTAGTTTTTGTCTCTTTAAGTAATTATGTTTAATTTGCACGGAGGAGTTAAATTGGAACGATACAAGTCTTACCCTAGTACGAGGAAATGCAACCCAAAGACTAAATGTCATCACAGGGCAGACCAGGCCCTAAGCCTTGGTTGGCAACTGGTCTAGGAGGGAAGCTCCAATAGGTGGACAGTTAGAGCATTGCTTTGCTGATCTGGCAGCTTCTGCAGCTTGTCTTGTTTCAGACAGAGTGATATTACCTTTCCTCTGGAGTAAACTAGGCAGGTCGAGAGAGGGATCATGCTGCATGGGCAACACATTGTCTCTAAACTCAGCACAGGCTTTGTGTTATGGAGAGGTATAACTCCAGTTTACAAACTATCGTCTGTCAAGATAGCAAGGTGCCAGTCAGTCAGTCAATTATGTTTAATTATTATTTGCTGTCCAGCAGTTTAAGATTTCCATATACATCTTTTGTTTTTTCTGACTCTTTTGTCTAGTAATTTCCCATTTAAGGTTGATTTCTCTGTTCTATCTATATTGTTGATATGCTCCATAAATTTGAATTGTTTTCCTTAAGGTTTAGTGAGCTTATTGTGTAACACCTGCAGCTGCTAATACCTCAGTGTTTACTTTTTCTTCGCAGTCCATGATATTCTCATCATTCTTCTAAAAAAACCACATCTTTGCTGCCTCCAGTTTCTGTATAATTTCATTACTCATTGTCCATCATTCACAAGCATACAGAAGAATAGGCCACAAATAACTTCTGGACAAGCAGATTTTTGTACTTGTCATGAAATTTATGTTTTTCATGATACTGTATATGTTTGTAAAAGAATCTAAGGATATGTTGCGATTATTTTCCTTATCTCTGAATTACATCTTCCATCAGATGTTACTGCGTAGCCTAGATATTGACGACGGAACTATTTGATTTGTAAACTTTTACTATACATAAGAGGAAATTGGAACATGTGCTTCTTAGGAAACTACTATGCATTTAGCTTTTCTGCGTTTATATGGTAATTCCTTATTTTTGTTCTCTACAACATTGTCTAAAATGGTTTGCAGGGCTCGTTCACAATCTGCTATTAAAACTGACATTGGCATAGCTTAGAATATTTATATTTTGGTCTCTTCAACTCCTTCAAGATTACTGTCTCTCTGTAAATGTTGAAAAGAATGGGTGATAAAATGGATCCTTGTCTCCTCTTAATTCACTAAGTTCTCCTCTATATCTGGTGGTAGATTCCCTCCACCCCTCTCAATACATATAGTCCTTTTAACCTATTTTTCCCATCTATACTGAGTTCATGCAAAATGACGTAAAGGTCTTGATGTTTCACTTTGAAACGTTTGAATTGTCAGTAAAGTGTAAACAAACCTTCTTTCATATACCGGTACCTAAAGACTAAAACATTTGACACTCACGTTATGCTTGGTTCAGCATAGATCTTCAGATTCTCACATCTAGTGTAATGAAAGACATGAATGACAATCTTCTGTCTGATACCCTGCACCAGCCGGAACAAACCATTGTATGTGATCATCTTAGATGAGTCTGGCTCCATGAGGCCTGCCAGCAGAGGTATTACTATGGACTTCAGCCCACTGCATTTGATAAATCAAATAAGGTTTCATATAAAATTCACATAACATTTACTGTTTACATAAAAGAAAACGTAATAAGAAAGGACTAACACCAAAAAAAGTAATAAGTAATGAACAGATACAACAAAAATGAAAGAAATTACATTTTGGAAGGAAATACAATGTCTCTTTCCGACAAATATTTCTTTATGCATTGTGATGTACCTGGCATTGCTTTCCTATAAACTCCTTGCACTGCTTTCTTATAAACTGTCTCTTGCATCATTTCAATGTCTGCTAGGGTTATTCCTGTCTATTTCTGAATATTATATGGTCAGCATAATATTGGTTTGTTAAATTGTATTTGTTCCTGGGACTGTTACAGTAATTATAGAGTTAAACAACCAAGCTGAACATGACACATGACCATCTCAATGAAATGTTTACAGCTGTCAAGGTCTTTGAATGGTTTCACACATTATTTGATATTTTCCACAACGGCGTTGGAGGTATGATCTATATTATTCTGAGAATGTATATAAAGCATCTCATCTCTGCTGCTGGATATTTCTCCTCTTGTTCTGCATTACAGATTCACATTGTACATGCTCAAAGAGACAACCAACATGTGCAATATTCTGATCTTGGTTTTTAGTGCTATGTTCTTTTCTTCTTCTTCTTCAGCCTTTCCCAATGGAGCATTGGCACTCGACCAACTCACAACAGCCTCTTTGAAGACTTGTTCAAGATTGGTAAGTTAGTGCAGCTAAAGTTTTCTTTGGGTTGGGGTAGCCACGCCCTGGCCAACCCTCCTTAGTCACCTCTTATGACATGCATGGTAAATTAGTGTTAATATTCTCTTAAGGACCAGCACACAGATGGATATGTTCTTATGCTTTTCTTGTACTTATGCTCTTTTCTGAATGAGATACTCAACAACTGTGGCAATCACAAATACAGTTATCATTATTTGGCCTCTCCTCTTCTTCTTCATTCTCATCTTTATGAGTTTGCCAAGCTTCATGCAGGAAGTGCAATCTACATCTACCTATGTATATGTATTTCATAATGCTGAAGCAACAGAGAATCTGGCTGACATTCAGGACTCAGAGGAAAGGCCAGACAGACACTATAATCAGACTGCTACTGGTAGAGAGGAAAGGCCAGACAGACACTATAATCAGACTGCTACTGGTAGAGAGGAAAGGCCAGACAGACACTATAATCAGACTGCTACTGGTAGCATTGGTATTGGAGCTCTTTGCTGGTTGTTTCAGATGACTTGTTGCAGAGCAGGTATAGGAATGTCCCAAGTGTTGTGTTTCAGTTCTTGACTCAACTGAAGCTATGGGAGTATAGAAGACAGCCACTGGCTTGCCAGAGTAGTGGTTTAGAGTTCAATGTCAAGCAGAGCAGCTTAAAAAAAGAGCTTTTGGTTTTTAAGTTGACCCAGCCTTGTAGTAGATGCTTCTCTGGGGCAGAAGGATACAGAGGCAGTTGGTCTTCCCATGATGACTTAGAGTATATGAAGGTACCACACAACACCTCTAGGGCTGAATCTGCCATGGTTTTACCCCCCCCCCTCTCTCTCTCTCTCTCTCTCTTAAAAAAACACACACATACACTCACAATCCCCCAAACCAAAAATTAACCACCCACACCTATATACACACATATGTGAAATTGCTGTTACTTTGATAAAGGTGACGTTTCTGGCAAATCTCGCTTCCACTGTATTGGGCCATTCTCAAAGTTCTGGATACCAGATATAACTCCGCTTTCTTTCTGTGTGATGATCTCAAACCTGAACAAAAAAGTAACATGTTAGTTGTTAGTCATGGTTTAAACTTCATGGCAAAGGGTCACACCATAATGCTCTGTTCCTATGTCAGTGAATATCACACAAAATACTCCTCACTGTCCCATGTGAAAAGTGGAACAGATAGCAGTACTGACAACTCAACAGCACGCACAGGTATACATGCATAAGGCTGCTGCCTAAATGCCAACACAACAGTCCGCCACTAGAATTACAGTTGATCATCGAGGGAAGCAGGAATCACCAGAACACCAGCAGTTGCACACACATTACTGCATAAGGCAAAACCATCTAGATCAGCAACAAAAGCGGGGCAAATGCAGTTCTAGGAACAGAACTAGGATCAGTGGACATCTCTGGGTTGTTCTCTGCTGCTTGGAAAAGTGCCATAGAATAGGACACTGACATATCCTGATGACTTAGAAGGTTTCTAGAGGTTGAGGGTGTAATCCACAGTGATGTGGACATGGAAAGCTAGGGACAGCTATCAAGACACTCTTCTTAGCAGCCGAAAGAGAAACACAAACATCTGATTATGAGGTCCCCATGCCAGACAGATCATTTCCATGAACTGGGAAGGAGAATGATGCCAGAGCAAGTGTGAGTAGAAGAGATGATGGCCGTAAGCCTGGCTGTGGGTAACACTGCCAATGGGCCAAAGAAGAAAATAATGATGGGAAAATGGAATGTAAGGAGCCTATATTTAGGAAAACTTAGTATATTCAGTAGGGAAGAAGTAACTGGTTTATATGTTTGATAGTATAGCCAAATTGATAAGAATGCTCATTCTTAAACATCCGGTGTACTGATGCTGAGGTAGAGTGTTCAACCCCTACAACGGTCAGTTGGAACAAAATGTTGACTTCTCGTCCTTGACGTAAATTACAAATACCTCTGAAGTCAGAGTGGGTTCATCTGATGGCTAGGGACCCTAGCATAGGGAAAGCTAAACCACACACAAAAATTCAGTCCTGTGTTCCTAGAAGTAGTGTGTACGGACTACGCTTGAGTTCAAAGTGAGCGGGCGCAAACAATAATAAAATATGAGTATTATCTGATGTCTTATTTGTGATTTTGTGGGTGAGTCATTTTGGATGGTCTTGCTAAGGCAAACCAAGAAAACAGGTAGACGGGACAAGGTACATTGTGACCCAACAGGAGTTAAAGGTAGTCCCTTAGCACATATTTCTATTGGAATATGAAGTGCTAGGTTTTCACATATTCTAGGCATGATATATGAGGTGGGACAGCAGTTCCTTTTCTCACCACCTTTACTTCTCAGAGAATTCTAAGAAAATTCTGAAAATTGTTTGTTATCCATTTTTATAAGGGTGGGTCAATCCCATAGCCATAATGGCTGGAAAAAATAATACTACCCCTGGTGGTGGTTGAACCTAAGCCACTGTTTCGACATACAAGTGCACTATACATTATGCCATCGTGGCTCCCAAACAGTACACATTTATGTATTCAGATAAAGAAATGGATGGATACATCAGGGCTGATTTTCTCATGACAAAGTGTCCTAAACGTCAGCACGTCTTGGATATAATCCAGTCAGAATCGATTTCTCACCATCAGACGTATGACAAGAAACAATTCTACAAACTTATGCACCAACAGGAATTTTACAGTATCACACAGCAGACAGAAATGGTGAAAACAAAGGATGTGATGATCATGAAGGATTTCAACCTGAAAATTGATGTTGAAAGAACAAAATAAGAAGAAAAGATCCATTTGGCAAAGGACACATAAATGAGAGGAGAGAGACACTAACTATATTCTTGTTCAGAAGAAAAGTGTTAAATTACAAACACCCTTTTTAAGCAACGCCCAAGAAGACACTACACTAGGATCTACTCTGATGGTAACTGCAAGAACCTGACTGACTACACCTTTACACAACAGAGATGAAGGACATGTATAACATGCACAAAGACACGCCTGGAAGCAGACTGTAACTCGCAAACTACATGTCGCAGACTTCAAGATAAAACTGACAACAAGTTTTAAAATAAACATGACAAATTGATTCTATCTAAGCTGATTTCACAGTCTGAATATAACATTCAAATAAAAAACACATTCAAGTTAACGATGACAGCATAAGAAGACATGATAACAACTGATAAGATAGCTGCACAAGCAATAGACATTCTCATCTCAGCACAAAACATGCGGAAGTCGTGTGGCCGAAAGGTTCAGAACGCTCGCTCTTGAACTTCCAGTGTGTTGATGGTGGTATAGTAGGTCCTCCCTCTACAGGGGTCAGTTGGATGTAAACACTCTCGTCTCATTCTTGACAGTGGGTTCGCTTAATGACAGGGGACACTAGTAACAGGAAAGTCTGGCTTACATGCAAACAACAGGTTCAGTGTCGACTAAGCTCGAATTCAAAGTAAGCGAACAAAAAAAATATGACTTCCCGCAAAGCAGGAAGTGAATGGAAAATCTGTACAGGCAAATGGGGAAAATCCAATACCATGTCACATTTGCATAATAATATCCAGATTTTCCTTTTTCTTTTTCTAAGGCAAAACAACATTAATCTCTGAGCTAAGCTAGATAATGCTTGGAAAAACCCCACATTTCATTTCAGAGACATAAAAGTCAAACTATTTGGCATCTGGACAGATTTTTCAGGCCCTGAAATCTGTTAATACAACTGTTTTCATAGTATTTATAACAAAATAAAATCGACAAATACGCCTGCAGCTTTTACATTTATAAGTTCAAATATGACATAGATACATTTTCCAAGAACCATAAATAATTAAGGAACACTGGCAATTACAACAGCTGTGGCATGCAGAAGTCAAATTCAGAATAGTAACATTTAAGCTGTGGGAAAAACCACAGAAAAAAATTAGGATGAATATTTTGCAAGTGTAACATTCACATCAGGAAACTATACATTCTGTTGTTCTTTTAACACTTTTAGTCCCAGGCAGTGTGTCCTATCTTATCTTAAGAAGTGGTTACTTAAAAGTTTCAAAATGGATTCAAGATAATTTCACAAGACAACAACGGGGGAAGGTGATCTGAAATATCACAGAGAGCAATGTTTCGAATGACTGTTATGGGGGAACAGTTCTGCAAAGAACACACAAATGCATGAGTGGGACAGAAGGTTATGGGACAATTACATTAGTTTCTTATTCTGCAATCCACATTTGCTCTGTATGGTGTATAGCATCTATTGTAGTGCCTGGATTTCTGCTTTCTAGTACTGTGCCACTTCGGCCAACATCTTCAACTTCGATGGTTGAGGGTTTCTTTTGCGCATTCCTCCTCCCATAGGCAGACTGCCTTCTCAGGCTTGTGAGCTCTGCCTGCCTACATTTTCTGTCTGGTGTGGTCGTTGTAGCCTTTGTTCTTACAAGAACTTCCACAAAGCAGTGGTGGTTTGGCATTCTGCGTGTCCTTCATGTAGATGGGTTTCCTTCCTATGTATTACGTTAAAGTGGGTTAATGTAACAGCTTGAAGGAACAGAAGAAGTTGAGAAAAGTATATTTTGTATCGAATAATCAAACCACAAAATGCACCATTATTTTTCTTATTTTGTGAAAACACTGGGAGATGAACCTAGTCGGATTGTACCAGAGGTGGACTCCATAACCTCTGATCTACTCCACCCCCATATGCAACATCATCATCATCTCATCATCTTCTTCCGTCAAGCGTCGTGGGGAGGAATAATGCAACAATGAATGTTAAACCTATGCTGGATTAAATCGAATACCTGCTTGTGAAACTTGCATCAACTTTTCAGACAATGCTCAGAGAATCATTCAGTATGCAAGCACGGCTGTAATTTTGCAACTCAAGCCCAAGCTGTGCAATTGTGACCACCAGCACTTTCACTATGCTGCTTGTTGTCATAAGAAATGTACTGCTAGCTTCCTTAACGAATCTGCCATGTAATATTCAAGGGAAGGCTTAAGCAGAATTTTGATGCAGAAAAATTGATCCTTCTGTGTATACCATCGCATCTTTATCATTACAGTTGTCAATAAGGCCCTTAACTTCTGCATCTGTTGCTGTGAGATTCCACTTTCAGCACATATTATCGAATTTTATAAGAACAGAATAGATATCTCAGAATGTTAGGGGAATTGACGTCCTTTCTTCACCAGGATCATTATTTGTTACGTCACATAACTAGTTTGAATGTGTCTTTATCCGAATCTAACCCCGACTTGTTCCTCTTACAGAATTTTATAAGAATAGAAAAAATGTCTTGGAACGTTGAGGAAAACTGATGTCCATTCTTCACCAGGATCATTATTTGTTATGTCAATGTCACATAACTAGTTTGAAGGTGTCTTTGTCCCAATCTAACCACAACTTGTTCCTCTTTAACCTGTTCCCTTATCCTCTGCCATTTAAATGGTAAATCTTTGAAGCCCATAAATGTGATTGTACAAACAACTGTTAAAAACAACAGGACTGGACAAAATCAGTAGTCTCATTTGAAAGACGTCACGAGAAACGAAAATGATCACATATATTGAAACAGTCAATATTCTGTGGCCAAATCCTGAGAAAAGAGAAAGGACAAAAACCTGGAACATATTGTATCTTCTTCTTTTTCTTCTTCTTCTTTCGTTCGCTTGAAATATGTCTATAAATGCAATATTCCATGGCATAATTGCGTGGTATCCTGATTTCTGTGGTGCACCTCCTGGCTGGTTGCCTCTGTCTTCAGCACCTTTCCTTTACTAGAGGAATTTAGATGTGTAGGCACGCACACGCGCGTCTGCACATGCATGTACGTACATACACATCCAGAGCATTCTGGTTATTTTTCTGCACTAGTGGACCCCCCCCCCCCCCCCCACTCTCTCTCTCTCTCTTTCTCTCTCTCTCTCCTGTTAGTAAAAACAGTTCCGCCACGTGAAGGCCAGGAGTTTGACTTTTGCTGCAGAGGTGATGAATGCACGAGCCATGGGGTACTTGCTTTACAGTAGGAAATGGCTGTCAAAGGCTGAGGTAACAGATCCCCATGTGGATGTGGAAGGTAAGGGGAAACTACCACATTATCTTCCTTCAGTCTTGTGATGAGAAGAGAGGCATTGGAGAACATTGTGACAACTGGAAAGATCGAGGGGAAGAGAGGCAGAGCAGACCAAGAAAAGAAATGATGCTGGATGAATTGAGATGGCATGGAGGAATATCATCAGCAGGGTTGATCCAGAAAACCAAAGACCAAGATCTGTGGAGAGTCATGAACGTCTATGACAGCCGGCATGTCACTTCATAATGATGATGATCTGGTTCCCATATTTAATAGACTTGGTTGAACCCAGAGCCCTACTGTTTGGGAAAAATGATTCCGCCTCTGCCAGGTATTGAATTCTGACTACTGTCTCGACAGACAAGTGCACTAACTACTATGTCACAGTGACTGCAAATCTGAAAGCAGACACCGCTACCGGGAACCACAAATCAAAGACCAAAACAGGAACAAAAACAACCAAGGCTTTCCATAATCAAGCAGAAGTCAAATTCTGTATAGTAGCCGGTTACATTATGGAAAACCCAGAGACACAAATTGTCTACAAGCATGTTAAGACTTATATAAGAGTATATTTATAACAATGGGCCAGTACAGCCACAAGACACTTGCTAACACAGTGATTCCCAGACATTCCCTCCCTGGGGCACACATTTGTAATGACAATGTGCTCACAATCCCTCTCTGGGCCACACATTTGTAATGACTATGTGCTCACAATCCTTCTCTTGGCCACACATTTGTAATGATAATGTGCCTGCTCACAATCCCTCTCTGGGCCACACATTTATAATGACAATGTGCTCCCATCATGTTAAATTGTGTTGATCAAAATAGCTTTGAAAACAACCAATAAAACCCTAATGTTGTATGTCTTTTGCTGGAGGTTGGGATCAACCTCGGGTTGATTTATTTGAATATTTATGTTCAGCTGTTTGCCACTGCTTTCTGAATGAGAAGTCTACATTTTTAAGTCCAACTGACCGGTGCAAGAGATGAACACACTGCCCTACCATCAGTGCAAAGAATGTTTAAGGAGGACCATGATAAACTTTGGTGATGATGACCATTAATTAACCCCTAGCAGATCATTATTTATAACACAGAACGCAAATCTGTGACTGTCTTCACATCACATATGACACAGTTTCTAATCCGCATCGATATAGCAGACTGCAGTGGCTGAGAACCACTGGGTTAATTGGCCAACACTTGAAAGTTTTTCCACGAACAGATACAAATGTAAAGCGTTTCACAGAAAGGTTACATTAACAATAATTGTGCACAGCTTGTGACTGGACAAGTCAACTATTAAAATAAATGTTTGTTACAAGGTTACGTTGTTATGAGCTACAGACTACATGTAGCCAGCCATGGTAGTGCAGTAGCTGGCATGCTTGCCTGCCTGCTGGACAAGTGGTCATGGTTTCAAAGTGGGTCTTTAACACTGACGTGGGCTCCCATGGAAATGTCATGGGAAGTCGAGGCAACCGGTGTGACACTGACCACATCACCCACTATGTGCTGACTGTCTATACAAATATGGGTCTAGCACCATCACCGTATGCCCCATGTGACTGAAGTCATGCAAGAAATAACCCTTTACTTTTACCCCCTGAATGCCTATTGGTCTATACAAATATAGGTCTGGCACCCTGAATGCATGTAAAAAATAACCCTTTACTTTTACCCGCGGAATGCCTATTGGTCTATACAAATATAGGTCTGGCACCCTGAATGCATGTAAAAAATAACCCTTTACTTTTACCCCCTGAATGCCTATTGGTCTATACAAATATAGGTCTGGCACCCTGAATGCATGTAAAAAATAACCCTTTACTTTTACCCGCGGAATGCCTATTGGTCTATACAAATATAGGTCTGGCACCCTGAATGCATGTAAAAAATAACCCTTTACTTTTACCCCCTGAATGCCTATTGGTCTATACAAATATAGGTCTGGCACCCTGAATGCATGTAAAAAAAATAACCCTTTACTTTTACCCCCTGAATGCCTATTGGTCTATACAAATATAGGTCTGGCACCCTGAATGCATGTAAAAAATAACCCTTTACTTTTACCCCCATTGGACTATACAAATATAGGTCTGGCACCCTGAATGCATGTAAAAAATAACCCTTTACTTTTACCCTCTGAATGCCTATTAGTCTATACACATATAAGTCTGACACCCTGAATGCATGTAAAAAATAACCCTTTACTTTCACCTCCTGAGAGCTTATTGGTCTATAAAATTACGGGGCAAGCACCATATGCCCAATATAAATCAAGGCCTGTAAAAACAGTTCTTTATTTATTTTTGTTTTACAGACTACATGTGACATCATAACTCATCATCATCATGTGCAAAGCTGAAAAGTGTGGGTGATCATAGTTCACCATCTCTCTCGATCACCAGTCTCTGATCAAATCTGTGTTTTTTGTTCCCAATATGCCATGTGACCTAGCCATCGAGGTATTTATTTCTTTGCCTTTCTCTTGCTCTTTTCCCATCAGTTTTGCTAGTTGTCACTAAGTTTTCAAGTTTATTTCTCATCATAATGTGCCGGAACAATCTTTATTGTCTACGTCTAACTTCTCTAATAAATGTATGGGTTTCATGTGTTTAATATAACTCAATCCATCAATTTATGGTTTTCATGTGTTTAATACAACTCAATCCATCAATTTATGGTTTTCATGTGTTTAATATAACTCAAACCATCAATTTATGGTTTTCATGTGTTTAATATAACTCAACCCATCAATTTAGGGTTTTCATTTGTTTAATACAACTCAACCCATCAATTTAGGGTTTTCATTTGTAATATAACTCAACCCATCAATTTATAGTTTTCATTTGTTTAATATAACTCAACCCATCAAAATAACTATTTCTGTATTACTCATATCTACATTCCACTTCTTCCTTGTTCATTCTGAAAAGGATGTTTATTGTGTTGTGTCCATTTACAGCAAAGCTGTGATATTGGCAGTCTCAGCCAACACTCAACTCAATTGCAACAAATTAGAAAAACATAACATAGAACAAGTTTACAAATGTACTATTTGCCTATCCGAATCAAACTGTAGTGGAAGAATCCTGCTTTGAGACAGAAATTAGAATTAGAATCGCGATGGCTGGGAGGGTTAACCCGGTCAACAAACACCCGAACAAGTCGGATGTGTTGGCTACAAGGTGCAAATATTGCAGCTCGGCTGTGAGCAGACACGACATATTTACGTCCAAAACAAAGGTGTCAAATGAACGAAGAAGAAGAAGAAGAATCACGATGGCAAAGAAGGTATTTATCAACAAATGCATGAAAAAGTTGGATGCAAATATCACAGCTCTGCTGTGAACAGATACAACGATCATGACGATGATAATTTACAATACTTCTTAGCATAACTACTGACATATACACCAATGATAACTTACATTGTATTCTTATTGCTGCGACCCCCATAAGGCTGAAAGGGCAGCTGACCGGTGGCTGTGTGGAAAAATGTCACCCCAAGTGACCACAGGTCAACTTTGGCATCAAACGACTGGGAATTTGGCAGTTTCAATACAGCCCTCTCATACATGCCTGGATGCTGTGAAGAGAAAATTCACATTTAATCTATCACTTTGAGCATAGAGGTATATGGTTACCCCATGACAGATACAACTGCAAGCATGTGAAGAGGACACCACAATTAATCTATCACTTTCAGCATAGAGGTATATGGTCACCCCATGACAGATACAGCTGCAAGCATGTGGTGTGTTAGGCCTTCACGTGTTCCAGGCATAAAGAGATGGAATGGAAATCAGTATGGCTGAATGGATAAGAGCGCTCGTTCTTAAACATCCAGTGTGCTGATGCCTAGGTAGCGTGTTCAACCCCTACACTGGTCTGTTGGACTAAAATGCTGACTTCTCATCCTTGACTTGGGAACATAAATTACAAGTACCTCAGAAGTCGGAGTGGATTTGCCTGATGGCGAGGAACACTGGTAAAAAAGGAAAGCTAATTCACATGCAAAATTCAGTCCAGTAGTAGTTAGTGTAAGTACTGTGCTTGAGTTAAAAGTCTTTCACCTTCCTTTTCCAATCTGCTAGCCTCTTCATGTCCAGGGACGTTGCAATCTGCCAGAGTTGGGGGAATGAACCTAGACCACTGTCTTAGCAAGCACGTTTGCTATGGTACATACTTCAACCCATCCTGGGTACCTGGAAATGTCTTGGATAGTAAAGGCAGCTGATGTGATACTGACCATATCACCCGTCAAATGCCAAGTGGTCTATAAAAATATGGGCCGAGCACCATATACCCAATCTGCCTTAAGGCGTGAAAAGTACAGATGATTATTATTGTATACAATTCTCCTTCAAATCACTGATACTACAAACCTATGGACACATATATTAAAGGTATTCCCATTTTCTTACACCCATTTCACACACATTAGTCACAAATTTATCAAGCGAGGTGACCAGATAAATTTCTTCTTGTCTGTTTCATTCTCAACATATACAAAGTCAAGTATCTGTTCTATGACAGAGTGCTGGACTGCCAAACAAGTAGAGTAAGCTTCAACAAGGGGAAAAAATGATAATGATTCGCTATATATTTGGTTTTCAACAGTGGTCTAGTACAAACAATAATTTGCACGATTTATTGCCTGGCATATTTCGCTGCATCTTGTAAAGTGCATACTGCAGAGATATATATCATATGAAGTGAATAAATGAATAATAGTTAAGCTGAAACAATTAAAACATGTGGTCATAGGTATTGTTCAAATGTGGAACATTTGTTATCCCCGCAGTGATTTTAAATTTAACACAAACTCTTTTGTTTGCATAGAACAGCCTGAATCTGCCTAATTGCTAACACCTCACTATATTTGAGCAACTGTTTATTGTTCGTCAAATACACTATATTAAACACCTTTTCTTTTTGAACCAATGACCATATGTTATTAGGTGTTTAGAAATCAACCTGGACGGCATTTTTATAGCATTTTGACTGCACAGGGATTCCTGATGACTGATTAACACTCTTTTCCACCTACACTAGTATTTGTTCAGCTACTCAATTTCCTATATGGCTTTCCGTTCTACCTACGCAAGTTGCTCGGTACTCACACTGTAATTGATAAATGCAGCTTGATTTGGCGTGCAATAATTCTTTTTCAGAGTTACCACCCCAAGACGTACTCCTATCTGTTTTTTAAAGATTTTGACCCTTACTGACAGACACACTGGAGAACATCATCTTGACAGGAAACATCAGTGGTAGAAGAGACAGAGGCAGACTAAGAGAACTTATGCTAATGGTCTAAAATAATTGCATGGAGGAATGTCACTAACAGAATTGATCCAGAACACCAAGGACTGAGATCTATGGACAGACATTAACGTTTGCACCAGATTTAGTACACTTGATTATGATGACTTTTACAGAGGAACATAGACTTCCCAAGACACATGAGGTGGACATTCTGACCCTTTAGCTATCCACTGCTGCTGCTGCTGTTGCTGCTGCTGCTGCTACAATGATGACTAGTAAGTTGTAGAAGTCTTAAATAATGTTAAAGGTCAAGATAACAGCAAGACTCCAGAACATACCAAGTATTCCTCAGTTCCGTATAAAGACTGGAAACTTTCATCTTCATCCAGTTTTCTTGCAGCACCAAAGTCTGTTAATTTGTACACAGAAAATCCATCCTCTGTAATTGATCTGACAAGCATATTGTATTAAAATTAGTAAGTTTTAGTGAATTTTTCTTGGTAAGCACACTCTTGAAATGTACACTCTTGGTATGCATACTTTTGTAGGTGCACTCTTGGTATGCACACTTTGGTAGGCACACTCTTGGTATGCACTCTTGGTAGGTACACTCTTGGTAGGTACACTCTCAGTATGCACACTTTAGTAGGCACACTCTTGGTAGGCACACTCTTGGTAGGTACACTCTTGGTAGGTACACTCTTGGTATGCACTTTGGTTGGCCCACTCTTGGTTGGCACACTTTTGGTATGCACACTTTAGTAGGCACTCTTGGTATGCACACTTTGGTTGGCACACTCTTGGTATACACACTTTGGAGGGACACACTTGGTATGCACACTCTTGGTATGCACACTTTAGTAGGCACTCTTGGTATGCACACTTTGGTTGGTACACTCCTAGTATGCACACTTTGATTGGCACACTCAAAAACCTTTTTTCTTTAACCATATCAAATCACAATATAGATGGATTCAAGATGTGATTGAGAATTTACAAATGGCTGTAACAGAGGCAGTGCTTCTGGTATATGATTAGACAAAAATTGTGAAAGACTTACAGGGATAAACTTTCGCACAGGACAAACCACTGCATGAAATGTAGACGTCATTAAATAATTTTATCACATCTATACCTAATTTGACAACAGTTGATGCTGTTACCATAGACTCAAGGATCATATATATAATGCATGCTATGCATTAATCCTTATATTTTCTAGCATTCTGATCACACCAAGACTATTAAACAGTTACTACACCAATGAATTGTTTTCTTGTTCTTTCAGCAAGGCAATGATGATGTTTAGAAGTGGATGGTTTGAATCAAGTTTACCTATGGCTTTATAGTGTTTTGTTGTCTAGATATTCTCTGACATCAACTTCTTCTCCTCTGTATTCCACAGGTGTCCTTATTCCCCTTGTTTAGACTTAGTAATACCAAAATCAAGGGCAGCTGCAGTTGTGAAGTGGCTAGCTCACTTGCCTTTGAAGTGGGGGATTTTGTTTATTGATCTGGGCTATCAGGTGGACCCAGTCTAAAAATGGGTACAGAACGTTTTCTGGGAAGCAAAGTATGCGATATATTCTAGTTTTACCCATGATTGCAGACATGCTCAATGTGCTGTAGGCTAAATCATCTCCAAGTGGCTGCAGACATGGAACACACCTTGCATGAAGCCCTGGATACAGTTAAGGGCCACAGGCTGAACAGTGTAAAATCACGGATGGCTCAGGCAGAGGAGACAGAAGAAGTGTGCATGCACGAGAACATTGAGTGAGGACAGAAGTGGGTCAGAATGCTAGAGGAAAGGTCAGACCTCTGTAGGGTCATAATAATAGTGGATCGGGAATGAAGGGACTGGCAAGGAGGCTGCACTGAATAGTAGGTCTAATAATTGATTGGCGACAATTAGCAACCAGGTGGCTGAGAGAAGTCATGCTTTTAGGACTAAGGCAAAGGCATGGAGAAGTATCATCAACATACATATTTCAGAACACAAGGACCAAGCTCTGTGGAAAGATATGAACTCCTATGCTAGTTGGCAGGGCACATGATGATCAATCTCTGGGGAATAACCCTTTAGACCATGGAAACAACTTGGAAAAAATCTATTTCTTTTCTATGTTTTCATTTATGCCAAGCCATACCTGTGATTTCATTTCTGAAGCTATAATTTCAATGTGAAACATGCACCAAATAATTCAATATCCTCTAAACATAAGTTTTATGTCATAAAATGGTTGCTTACCTCATAATATTTCCAGGTTTAATATCTCTGTGTATTACATTCTTCTCTTGCAGATACCTCATGCCCTCACCTGAATGTGTATAAGAAAAGTCCTGTTTGCTCTTAAAGTTAGTGAATAAACAAATAAACAGTTATCTGAGAACATAACTTATGCAATTGTACACTTTATTTTTAGTTCAGCAAACAAATCACATTGTCTACTTTTCCTATTTCTGCTAGTGTTCACATTGTCTACTTTTCCTATTTCTGCTAGTGTTCACATGTGTAATTTTCCTATTTCTGCTAGTGTTCACATTGTGTACTTTTCCTATTTCTGCTAGTGTACACATTGTCTAATTTTGCTATTTCTATAGTGTTCACATTGTCTACTTTTCCTATTTCTGCCAGTGTTCACATTGTTTACTTTTCTTATTTCTACTAGTGTTCACATTGTCTACGTTTCCTTCTTCTGCTAGTGTTCACGTTGTCTACTTTTCCTTCTTCTGCTAGTGTTCATGTTGTCTACTTTTCCTTCTTCTGCTAGTGTTCACATTGTCTACTTTTCTTCTTCTGCTAGTGTTCACATTGTCTACGTTTCCTTCTTCTGCTAGTGTTCACGTTGTCTACTTTTCCTTCTTCTGCTAGTGTTCATGTTGTCTACTTTTCCTTCTTCTGCTAGTGTTCACATCGTCTACTTTTCTTCTTCTGCTAGTGTTCACATTGTCTACGTTTCCTTCTTCTGCTAGTGTTCACGTTGTCTACTTTTCCTATTTCTGCTAGTTTTCACATTTTCTACTTTTCCTATTTCTGCTAGTGTTCACATTTTCTACTTTTCCTATTTATGCTACTGTTCACATTGTCTACTTTTCCAATTTCTGCTAGTGCTCACATTGTTTACTTTTCCTATTTCTGCTAGTGTTCACATTGTCTACTTTTCCTATTTCTGCTAGTGTTCACATTGTCTACTTTTCCTATTTCTGCTAGTGTTCACATTGTCTACTTTTCCTATTTCTGCTAGTGTTCACATTGTCTACTTTTCCTATTTCTGCTAGTGTTCACATTGTCTACTTTTCCTATTTCTGCTAGTGTTCACATTGTCTACTTTTCCTATTTCTGCTAGTGTTCACATTGTCTACTTTTCCTATTTCTGCTAGTGTTCACATTGTCTACTTTTCCTATTTCTACTAGTGTTCACATTGTCTACTTTTCCTATTTCTGCTAGTGTTCACATGTGTACTTTCCCTATTTCTGCTAGTGTTCACATTGTGTACATTTCCTATTTCTGCTAGTGTTCACATTGTCTGCTTTTCATTTTTCTACAAGTGTTCACATTGTCTACTTTTCCTATTTCTGCTAGTATTCACATTGTCTACTGTTCCTATTTCTACTAGTGTTCACATTGTCTACTTTTCATATTTATGCTACTGTTCACAATGCCTATTTTTCCTATTTCAGCCAGTGTTCACATTGTTTACTTTTCCTATTTCTGCTAGTGTTCACACTGTCTACTTTTCCTATTTCTGCTAGTGTTCACATTGTCTACTTTTCCTATTTCTGCCAGTGTTCACATTGTCCACTTATCCTATTTCTGCTGTTCTCACTCTCCACTTGCATATGTTAAAGCTGTCATTCTTGTTTTGCCAGCACTATCCTGATGAAGCTCTGGTACCTCTGGTTAGTGACAGCCCATACCAGACACGCCTGTGATAGGAGGACCTGCATTCACACAGTTCACTGACTGTGAAATGTGACTCTGCGTGATGTCTTGGGAAGATAATGTGATAGTTTCCCCTTGATCCCCCCCATACCCACCTACACACTCTCTCTCTCTCTCTCTCTCTCTCTCTCTCTCTCTCTCTCTATATATATATATATATATATATATATATATATATATATATATATATATATATATATATATATATATATATCTGCCGTCTTTACCTCTGTCTTCATCAGCCATTCTGACAGTCAGGAAAAGTGAGGGCTTTGGGGTGCTCAGCTGCAGAGCTGTCCATTTATCCTGGTGGATACTCTATGCCCACTTATCCTGGTGGATACTCTGTGAAAACTTATCCTGGTGGATACTCTGTGCCCACTTATCCTGGTGGATACTATGTGCCCAGTGCAGCATTTGTCACACCACTGTGTTCCTATCCTCTACAATGTGGAGGTGCAGTTGGGATTTTCCTGCCACGGAGTTATGAGACCATGATGGCATTTCTCAAATTGCAATGTTAGATCGAACTGTATAACTGCTGCATGGAGTGAATCTTGGAATGTGAGTGAGCAACTCAGGAAGAGCTTATAGGCAGCAGAGATGTGGTTTCAGAGACAAATGTTGCAAACACCTTTGACAGCCACAGCAACTAACAACAACTGCCTGGGGAAGAGGCTAATGAAAGTACAACATTATAAACAACCGTAAGAAAGAGGCAAACTGTTCTTTGGTTATATTATATTTACAGAAGCATTTGAGAAAATCGATTTGACTGAAAAGATAGCCAGTAGAAGAAGCAGAGGCTGACCAAGAAAAATGAGCTCAACAGTGTAAGAAAATGGCATGGAGGTGTATTTTAAAATGAATTGATCCAGAACACTGAGGACTGAGATCTGTGTAATTAACAATGATTGCCTGGAAGAAGCTAATGACAGTAGAACATTACACACAACTATAAGATTATAATGAGAAGCCAGGCATTAGGGAACATTGTGATGACTGGACAAGATCAGCATTTGAAGAGGCAAAGGCATACCAAGAGAAATTATGCTTAATAGTCTAAGATGATGGCATGGAGGGATGTCATTAATAGGACTAATCCAGAACATCAACGAGATCTGTTGAAAGACTTGAATGCCTACATCACTCTGCAAGTTAAATACTTTGGCCACGTTAAAAGACAAAAGATGTGGATATACAGAAGAACATGTTGTATTTCATGGAAACCAAAAAAATCAAATACAGAGGTTCTAAATTGGGAATGAAAAGAGAGTATATGAAATAAATAACAAATGAGGTAAGATAAATATTTCAGCCATGTTACAAGACATAACACTCTTATAAAAAAAACATACTGGAGGGTAAGGTTGAAGGCTAGCAAGCAAGAGGAAGACATCGATACAAGTGGGAAGATAACATCAAGCGATTGGCGAACAGCAATTTGACAGAATGTACAGTCAGGGCGAGAGACAGTGTTGGAGACCCATTGCAGCCAACCTTTACTGTAGAGATGGCACCTGATTGATTGATTGAACGCTTTCTGCAAGGCACATGATGATAAGGGCCATATTTATCAGAATATGACCTCTATAACTGGTAAGGGACACATATGATTCACTTACAATTAGAAACACAGAGGCACTAATGTGCCACGCTTAGGCCTTCACACTGATCAAAATCGCTCGTCACCTCCGCGAGAAACACACTTGAAAACAGATGCTAGAATGGCCAATCAAGGGAGGATGACTAATCAAGGGACCATGACCTTATCTGTGTTGAACTCTGCCTGGGATTACAGACTTTGCATACTGTGTGTCTGCAAGAGAATCACAACAATCCTTCCTGATAATAATGAAAGGCAATGAATACCCATCTTTTGCACACGTTGTATAGTGAGGTCACAAGCATTCTGGGATTGAGTGTGCTCCTTCCCCACTGGGAATTTCACCAGTTCCTAATTAAAGGTGCACAAGAGTAAATGGTAGTCCCAAAGCAGATACCGCCAATGGGGTGTGAAGTGGCAGGTCTTAACATATTCTAGGCTATGACATGAGATGGTCAGTTCCCTTCCTCATCAGCTTTCCATTATAAACAATTCTGAAAACTGTCTGGCACCCATTTTTATGAGACTGGGTCAACCCCCAGAACCATACTGGTGGGAAAAATAATCCTGCCTCTGCTGGGGACTGAACACTGACCAATGTCTTGGCAGGCAAGCACAATGACCATTGTGCCAACATGATCTACTCAAAATGACAGGGGTTTTACAGCAACAAACAATGAAATGTGAAGATTACTTACAGACATGGAACAGGACCAGGAGAAACTCCTCTTCTGATAGCCCGTAGTAATATGGCGGTTGATCCAGCATGTGGTGTAGGGATCCGCCTTCACAATACTCCATCACTAGAATCGGCTTGGAGCTGGAGACCTGGATACATATCAATTATGATATGAGCACATGACATTGATCTCTTTAACTCACTACGGATGGATCTTCAGCATCCGAGCCTGCTATTTCCAAGCATTTTGAATGGTCAGTTTATGAAGCTGCTATTTCCAAGCATTTTGAATGGTCAGTATATGAGGCTTCTATTTCCAAGCATTTTGAATGGTCAGTATTTGAAGTTGCCATTTCCAAGCATTTTGAAAGATCAGTTTTTGAGGCTGTTATTTCTAAGCAATTTGAAATATGATCAGTATTTGAGGCTGCTTCTAAGTATTTTGAAATATGATCAGTATTTGAGGCTGCTATTCCTAAGCATTTTGAAATATGATCAGTATTTGAGGCTGCTATTTCTAAGCATTTTGAAATATGATCAGTATTTGAGGCTGCTATTTCTAAGCATTTTGAAATATGGTCAGTATCTGAGGCTGCTATTTCCAAGCATTTGTACCGCCAGACTTCTATTCACATCACGTAACTATTAACAATTTCTTGGTTTCTACAATCATGTATAACACCAATAGCTTTAAAAAAATTGAACATAACTGGCTCTAACTTGAATAGTAAATGAAAACTCCCTCAAACACCCCCCACTCTCTCACACACACACATACACACACGCATATAGAAAGCCCTTACTCTTTCACTCTCAGAGAAAGAGAGATAGAGAGAGAGATAGAGAGAGAGATAACATGAACAAACTTTATTTTAAAAGGATTAAAAATTGGGTAACGCAGGACAAAGCGAGAGAGACAGAGAGAGAGAGAGAGAGAGAGAGAGAGAGAGAGAGAGAGAGAGAGAGAGAGAGAGTGAGTGAACCTGAACACACTTTATTTTAAAAGGATTATGAATTGGGCAACGCAGGATGGAGAGAAAGAGAGAGAGAGACACAGAGAGAGAGAGAGAGACACAGAGAGAGAACACAACAAACTTTATTATAAAAGGATTATGAATTGGGCAGGCAGGCTCATCTGACATTCTGTCCTGCTAATCTCTCTGCTCTAATACATTATTTCATTCATATATCACTTATGAAGCTAATCTAGACAACAACAACATATATGCATGATAAACACATGAAAAAAATGCAATAATCAATAATGACATTAAACATAATTTTTGACATGCCAATTATAATTAGCTTAACTAGATGTATCGTCACACAGATAGGAGAATGATTATTATATTAGTTGTCCTTTGATATTATTATTATTATTATTATTATTATATGTGTGTGAGAGAGAGCGAGTGAGAGAGAGACAGAGAAATAGACAGAGAAAGAGAGAGGGGGGAAGAAACAGAGAAAGAGAAAGGGAGAGAGAGGGAGAGAGAGGGAGAGAGAGAGAGAGGGAGAGAGAGAAAGAGAAAGAGAGAAAGAGAAAGTACATATTTTGGAATTTGTGTTTTCTTGAAAACTACAGTGCATTCAGCTTTGCTAACTAACAAGCACTTGAATACTGTGAAAATCTTCTTCTTTTGTGTTCATCCGGAGTTTTTTTTTCCGGATGTGATTGTGTTGTGCCTGTTTACAGCAGAGCTGCGTTCTTGCGCCGTTAGGCCGACACATCAAACTTCTGCGGGCATTTGTTGACCGGGTTAACCTTCCCGGGCTGTGAAAATCTGATTCCTTCCTCTCTGCATGTGCGTTTTAAGGAGAGAATTGACATTTCCTTGATACATAGCTAACATTTAGTGTATGTTACTATGACTGACTAGACTAGCAATCTCATGACACACACATAATGGTACAATCACTGCATTGTCATATCAGTTTTATTTATCACGGTTACTAACCATTTTCTCAATAGTCAGTAACTTGATGATGTTGGGATGTAGTAACTGGCGCAGCACTTCCAGTTCGCGAAGATCATCCTGCTTGTATCCAACACGATCATGAAAAACTTTCACAGCAACATATGATCCTTGAGTCTGTGGAAATAGCATAGACAGTTATATAAGAAAACAATGCAAATCATCTGTCGTGGAATACTTTCACAGCATGTAATGATAGAAAGTAAAAGAAGAACAAACACATTCCTTGTGTCTGTGAAGACAACATGACCAATAATAATATCATAAAACAACGCACATCATCAGTCATGTTAATGAGACCATGAACAATAACATCAGAAAACAACACAAATCATCAGTCATGAAAAACTGTTATGACAGAAAATAAGAGGAGAACGCTGCTCCTTGTGTTTGTGAAGACAACATGACCAATAATAACACATAAGAACACAAATCATCAGCTATAATCTGCTACAGGTTTAAATAATTGCCAAATGAAAACTGATGGACAAAGACACATGAATATTGGTTCACAAAGACATATGAACATTGGCTCATAAAGACACACATACAGGTACATGTTTTTGGAGGTCTAGACAAGCTGTCAATCCCAGCAACATATATCCATGCTGTGCTGGCATAGTGGTTACTGTGCTGGTCTGCAAGACAGTGATCTGAGTTCAATCCACATCAGAGGCAGATTAGTAATTCCAACTAATACGCCTCCGGGGTCCACCCAGCTTCATAAACATGGGTGCAATTTTAAAGTTTGTATGGGAAGAAAATGTAATGAGAAAAGGAGCTAACCAGCCTACCTCATTATGTTGTGGACCAGAATATGTGTAAGCCTAACAATCCATATACAAAAGGCAATATCTGGTATGGGACAAACTTTATCTTTACATTAAGACTCCCATGGTAAAATAACCAAAGGACTCTTTTACATCCAGACACCAATGGTAAAGTAACCAAAGGACTCTTTTACATCCAGGTACCAATGGTAAAGTAACCAAATGACTCTTTCACATCCAGACACCAGTGGTAAAGTAACAAAAAATAAGCCATAAAAGTCAAGAGGATCTACTTCTTTGCACTGGGTTTTATTACATATGGCTTAGTCTCTTTCTGCAGGTTGGCCTGCCGAAAGCGTCGCACAAAGCATGAACTCTGTGGCTCCAGCGACGACCCCCAGGAGTCTCCAAGAAAAAATCTCTAGTGAACCGAAAGGCCTAGCCAGAATCGAATCCACAACCTTCAGAGCGCGAGGCAAATGGCTTGACCAATTCACCACGGAGACTCCCAAAGTAACCAAAGGACTCTTTTACATCCAGACACCAATGGTAAAGTAACCAAAGGACTCTTTTACACCCAGACACCAATGGTAAAGTAACCAAAGGACTCTTTTACACACCTTGAGGCATACTGTGTATCTGGTGTTAACTCCATGTTTTAATATACCAACTGGCACTCAATGGATGACGTAGTGAATATCCCACTAACACATAGGCAAAGCTCCCTGAGTCGCCTCTTATGACATGCATGGTAGTTTTCAGTGATACTATTCTGTGCTTCCATCTAGGATCCTGGTAACACACAGGGATAATACCACACTGGCCACCCTTTAACTCCCAGGACATTTCCTGATGTCCGTTTTAGGCTGGGTAAACCTGAGAGCACAATCTATACTACCAATGCCAAACCTGGGCGATGATAGAGCACAAGAAAAGAATTACAACACCGGAAATGAGATTCCTGAGAAGAATACTCAACGTATGTAGGAGAGAGAAAGTCATAAATGATGAAATCAGGACTAAAGTGGGGGTTATTGCAGCGCTAGATTTCATTAGAAGACATCAAATGAAATGTTCAGCCACATAACTAGGCTACCATCTGACAGTATACTACAACTAATAGCAATGTTGTATAGACCAAATGGGACCAGAAGAAGCCGGCCATGTAAACTATGAACAGAGGGAATAACAGATTTCTTCGTGATCTCGATACACGAAGCCCATAATTGGGCATTCTCCCGCTGTTTATGCTTCAGCTCGACACCGCAAGGTACAAGAGGAACATGATGATATATATATATATATATATATATATATATATATATATATATATATATATATATATATATATATATATATATATATACACACAAGAGGAAGAGGACGAGAAGAAGAAGAAACAGAACTTGAGAGCCCAGGTTGATTTGAAAAAATCTGCTACAATGGGGATTTAAACTGGGCCGCCATGTAAGCATCCACTGCGCTACCCAGACTCCCCTAATGTATATGTATGCAAATCTAAAACAAAATAAGCCTGTCAGTATTAAGTAGCTATTATCTGGAATTCACCTTTTAAGTTAATTTATTGTTCATTGTCTCATATAGAGGTGTTGAAATCATATAAAAATCATGTGCCCATGGGGTAAAGATGTTGAGAATCACTATGCTACAAAGACAAATAATCTAAAATGCCCTTGGATATCTGTTAAGTGTGATGGATGTGTCCCCGGTGCAGTGACATTGATCCTAATAACAATTACAATCATTGTAAAATCTCTAAAGGGAGTCACAAGGCAGCAAGAGAGATGAACAGTCAAAAACACAAAGCTTGGCTGTCTGATGGAGCTGACCCCGTGACCACTCCATCTCTAAGTGCTGGTGGTTCTGGAGAAGAAACAAAGCTGCACTAATGCAGTCTGGTAGAGAGAGTAGTGATGGGAGAATCAAAGCCACACCCTCCCCCAACGTCACCTATGCTGCGTTGAAAACAAGCTTTTGGCTAGAAGGCTTAAATATTACAGCTTCGCTGGAAATAGACACAAAGCAAAACATGTCCTTTCTTCTCTCCTGGGCGAACGAAGACAAAGCAGAAGACACTTTAGCAAATATGTGGTCTGATGTCACTATACGGGATTTTCTTAGCTTGCTGGGAAAATTGGAAACATGTGGGCTTCTTTCCACTTAACTGCGCAATAGATGACGCCAAGCAGTTGAACTCAACTGTAACTTAAGTTGGGCGTGAGAAATGTATTCTGGGTGAACAGATATTGACACTAATACCAAAAACAAAGTGGGTGGAGACGGTAGTAAATCAGTCATCGTCTTTTTCTCTCATCATTCACTGGAACATAGATCCTTTCATCTAATTCACGTCAAACCATTTATAGACTTGGTAATGTTTGGTTGGATTTCACACCTGTTGTGTTTCCCACGGCATAAGGCAGCCAGTCTCGTGCCCAACCTTACTTACCAGCATCTTACGTCATGCGTGGTTAGTTACATCGTTACCGTTCTCTGCTTCCCTCGTGAGCACCGGTAACTGTCATTTACTGCAAATATAGTACCTTGCGGTGTATGGCAGGGAGGTCTTGAACCCGAGGAATTACGACCGCCTGGCTAGTGTAGTCGCCGCGAACTGTGCAGGATAGAATTTTGTGTGTCCCCGACAGAAAAAAAACACTCAAATATCTCCAGGATTCTAACCCGGGTCTCCCGAAGAGGAATCCGGCACTAGGCCAGCCGCTCCACACGGGCGAATACACTCAGTCGCCTACAGTTTAAACAGTTGCGTTCAGTTAGAGATCCATTATCCATGTCATATTGGGAGTGTGGCAACGGGACCACAAGTGTACAATAATCGGCAATCAACGTGTATGGTGGTCAGTATCCTACTTCTTCCTCTTCTGCCCTGTATTCCCCAATGAAGCACAGGCCATCAATCAACCCACACCAAGTAGTCCTATCTGTTGCTATCTCGTTCAGCTTCCCCTATGTCCTCCCAATATTTCACCTCTGTCTGTAATACTCATCTCCTGTGTGTTTTTAGGTATCCCGCTATTTCGTTTGCCTTGTGGATTCCAGACTAGAGAGTGTCTAGTTTTCTCAATGTGCGTCCTACCCACCGCCGGCGTCTTCTCTTCTCTCTCCCCCCCCCCCCCATGATTGACTAGATTGTGTGGTTGAATGATTCTACGTGATGGGGTAAGCCTGCCCTTAACACAGACCTTGGTCACCTATTGCGACATACCTGAGAGCGTGCAGTGTTACCAATCTGTTTCCCTTACGGGCCCCGCTAACACACGGGCGTTGGAACAAATGGACTAAAATGCTGACTTCTCGTCCTTGACTTGGGAGCGAACATTTCAGGTACCTCAGAAGTCGGAGTGGGTTCGGTTCGCCTGATGGCGAGGGACACTGGTAATACGGAAAGCTAATCCACACGCAAAATTTAGTTCAAAGCACCAGAAGTAATGCGTATGTGCTATTCTTAAGTTCAAAGCAAGCGAGCAAGAGCAAAATAATATGTATGTATATATATATATATCGGGCCGGCTCGTAGTTTTTGCCACTACGCTACCGCGGTTCCCATTGTGTGACATGGTGAGCTTCTTGTCACTACGCTACCGCGGTTCCCATTGTATGACATGGTGAGCTTCTTGTCACTACGCTACCGCGGTTCCCATTGCGTGACATGGTGAGCTTCTTGTCACTACGCTACCGCGGTTCCCATTGTGTGACATGGTGAGCTTCTTGCCACTACGCTACCGCGATTCCCATTGTCAGACATGGCGAGCTTCTTGCCACTACGCTACCGCGGTTCCCATTGTGTGACATGGTGAGCTTCTTGTCACTACGCTACCGCGGTTCCCATTGTATGACATGGTGAGCTTCTTGCCACTACGCTACCGCGATTCCCATTGTGAGACATGGCGAGCTTCTTGTCACTACGCTACCGCGGTTCCCATTGTGTGACATGGCGAGCCATAATCGCCCCAGCGTATCGACATGGCACGTGATGATTATAATCTATCTATACTTATTTTTAAACCCACAACGCCCGGTTTTCCCCCCGTTAATTGCTTCTATTTCTGACATAAACTTATACCGAACTATACAGGTGTTATTACAGCTTTAAAAGAAAGTATACATCCTTCCAAGACGCTGCGGCAAGCAGATCCAGTCAAGTGAATCATCAACCGCTATATGCAATAAAACCGTATCCTTTGATCACCTCCCTGTTCATGTACATCATATGTGCATTTCTTCTTCTTTCGTTCGCTTGAAATATGTCTATATCTGCAATGTCGTCTCTTGCATGAATTGAACTGTTTTTTTTTCAGTTCACACAGTGGTCCATAGAGTTTATCTTCCACTGTCGTCTCTCTAGGCCAGAAGGTTTGCCTAGATATGTTATATTTTGGGCAGTCTTGGAGTATGTGCTCTGCTGTCTGCGACGCCAATCCACATGTGCACATGGCTGTTTCACCAATCTTGAATTTTGTATACATGTGGTTGCGTAATCTATTGTGTCCTGTTCTGAGGCGCAGAATAATGACTTATTCTGGTCTGTCCATAATGTGGTAGTCATCTTGAGCAGGTTTTGGTGGCTTTCTGACTGATTTGATCATTCTTTTCTTTTGGTGGTATGTAACGGGCACATCAGGCTGTTCCTCTTTGGCTCCTTCCTTAGCCAATTGATCAGCTCTGTCGTTTCCGTGTACTCCACAGTGGGATGGTATCCACTGTATGGTGACTTTATGCTGACTGCTAAGTTCAGAAAGTAGTGTCCTTAGTACTGGCAATTTCCCAGAGAGGAGCGCCTCGAGTACTGATTTTGCATCTGTTAGTAGCACCACAGGTTGTGTACCATTGCTGTTATTTAGTAATTTCTCTGTTGCTATCTTGATTGCCTCAATTTCCGCATCATAGTTATGGCAGTACTTTCCTGTCGGTACTCTGGCTGTGTCCCTAGTATTATTTGGGTATTCTATGTACACTCCCGCTCCTCCATTTCGAACAGCATTTTGTGCTGACCCATCTGTGTAGACTCGGATCCAGAGGTCCTGTGGGTATTCTTCATCAAGGAAGCTGAGAGTGGCTGTTCTGCGCTGCACACTGTTCTGTTCTTCCTTGTCAAATATTCCTCTCACTTTTGTCTGGATTTGTAACGATAGTCTATGCTCATCTTTCCATGGAGTTCGCTCTGGAATAGTTGTTAGGGGGATACCAACTGTGGGCAGATCAGTGGTTTCTCTGCAGAGTCGTTTGGCCTGGTGGATAAAACTACTTCTTTTCAACCGCCCCATAGCTAGGTTTTCAAATCTGTTCTTCATAGGGTGGCCTGGCAAGCTGAGGAACTTTTCTGCTTGTATTAGCGTTTTCGTATCTCTGCGCTCACTCAGTGCCTGTGTCCTCCCCATCTTCTCCATTTCCACTATAGGGGTTGATCTCATCCCTCCTGTGGTGACTCTAAGTGCTTGATTTTGCACCTTGTCCAGCTCTTGTAGTGTGGTATTTGATGCTGAACACCACGCAGTTGACCCATATTCCAGGTGTGGTCGTATGCTCTGTTGGTAAACTTTGCTAAGTATTTTCGTACTGGCTCCCCATGTGGTTCCACTTAGCTTTCTCAGGATGGCTATTTTCCTTCTGGCTTTTGCTACTGCTTTGTTGATGTGCTTTCTCCATGTCAGCTTGCCATCAAATGTTACTCCAAGGTATGTTGGTTCTTTATCTTCTCTTAGGGGTGTTCCATTTATCTGGATGATCCCTGCCTTTTGTTTTGGAGAGAGGGTAAATAGGGTGGTGCTGCACTTGTCAGTGTTTATGCTGACACACCATCTATTTGCCCATGCAGCAAATGTATCTACAGCTCTTTGTAGCAGTCTGGTGGCCACTGATGCATATTCATTTGTGCTCCATAGAACCAGGTCATCTGCGTACATTGCCGCTTTAATTCCATGCGGTAGGTGAGCAACAAGATCATTGATGAAGATTAGAAAAAGTGTGGGGGACAAGACTCCGCCCTGGGGGACACCGTGACGCAGTAGTACTTTCTTGCTCTTGAGTCCGTCTATCTGTACTCGGGCTCTTCTGTTGTGCAAGTATGCTTTCACCCATTTGTACATTCTTCCATTGACTTTGCAGTTTCTCAGTTTCTTCATCAGACCTTCTTTCCAGACTTTGTCAAAGGCTTTCTTCAGATCTATCCATGCCGCAAGCACCAGCTTCTTCTCTTGGAATGCATCCTCAATTTCTTGAGAGAGGTAGGTTGTCTGATCTTCCGTAGAGTAGCACTGCCTAAAGCCAGCCTGCTGTGGCACAAGGATGTTTTTACTTTCAATGTACCACTGCAGTCTGTGATTGATGATGCGCTCCAGTGTTTTGCAGAGACAGCTGGTGAGGCTAATTGGTCTGTAGCTAGAGGCAATGGAACCATCTTTCCCTGATTTTAGGAGGGGTATCATGATTGCTTCTCTCCAGGCTTGTGGAACACTGCCTAAGGTCCAGCTGTTATTGAAGATCTGCAACAGCTTTGTTTTGGCTTCTGTTCCTAGGTTCCTGATCATTTCATTGGAGATACCATCAGCTCCTGGTGACTTTCTCATTTTCAGTTTTGATATGGCTAGCTCCAGTTCGCTGATTGTGATGGGTGCCTCCAGAACCTCATGTACTATTTCCTTCTGTCCTGTATGTTGTCGTTTCTCTCGAATCTCTTGTTGTTTCTCTGGACTAATTTTGATATTGCTATCTTGCGCGAACGAGTCCGCAAAATGGTCAGCTGCTTGCTTTCTTGTTAAGATTTTTCCATCTTTATGTAGTGCAATTTTTGAGTTTCTCCCTGTGCCCTCGTCATTAAGCTGTTTTATTAGCTTCCACAATTTCCTTGTGTCTCTTTCAAAGTTCAGAGACTCCGTTTTCTCCTGCCAGCTTTTCCGTCTAGCCTGCAGCTTGGCCCTTTGAAATTTGGCTTTTGCATGCTGGAATTTATTGTGGTGCTCTTGGCTGGGTGTGGCCTCTGCTTGCTTTCTACACACTTCAACATCATTATGCAACTGTTCCAGTTCACTACTCCAGTAGGGTTTATATTGTTTACGGGCTCCTCTTGGTACTGTTTCTCGCGCTGCCTGTAGTATGCATTTCCCAAACTCTTCAACTGCTTTATTTATGTCTTTCTCAGTGTTCAGGTTTCTAACCAGTATGCTGGTGCGATGCTTGTACATTGTCCAGTCTGCTTTCTTGTAGTTCCACCTCGAGAGGGTGCTGCTTTCACTTACAAGCTCATTTTCTACGGTTAGAAAGACTGGCCGATGGTCACTGCCACCAAGTTGTTTCCCAACAGTTCGTGTAATGTTCCACTCCAGGTCTGGTGAATTAAAAGCCAGGTCAGGTGTAGTTGTAGAGTGCCATGATCTCGAGTAGAAAGTATGTGGGTCGGACGGCTTGTTAATCAACATGAACCTATTCTCATCTTGCCAGTCTTCCAGTCTCTCTCCTCTCTGGTCCATGTGATCATAGCCCCAGCTCTGCGAGTGGCTGTTGAAATCGCCACACACAATCATTTTTTCTTTTAGTGGTAGAGTGTCCAGTGCCTGTGGGCGGTCACTTGGACAGTAGTAATTGATCAGATGTAGATCTGTATTACCTGTCTTAAGTTTAAGTGTCTGATACTCAGCCCCTTCCATGTAGACTTTGATTTGGGAAGCCATGATGTTATTTCTTACAAGGGTCAGTATCCCACCTTTTCGCCTGTTCTTTCGGTCAGATCGGTAACACTGGTAGCCTCTGATTTTGAAGGCTATATTTTCATTGAGGTGAGTTTCTTGCAAGCAACATATGCTTACTTTTTCTTGGTCCAAGATTTTTTCTAATTTTATTTTTTTGTTGCTGACTCCCTCCGCATTCCAGTGCATTATTTTAAGTCTTCGTTTAGTATGGCCAGTCGTCCTATTCTCATGTCCCCTGGCTCCACAGGACATCTGAGAAGGACCTCCAGTAGTTGGGGTTGGACCCTTTCGAGACATAGGGCCCGGCACTGCACCTGCCTGGAGGTCCAAAGCAGGGCGAGCACCATAACGATTAGCAGTAGTCGACATATTCCATTTTGCGTGATTGCGTGGCATCCTGATTTCTGTGGTGCGCCTCTTGGCTGGTTGCCTCCGTCTTCAGCACCTTTCTTTGCTAGAGCAGACTGTGGTCTCACTCGAGTGTAGATGTGTACGCGCGCACACGCCTGTCTGCGCATGCATGTACGTGCATACACATCTAGAGCATACTGGTTATTTTCCGGCGCCAGAGACTCGCCGTCGCCCCTTCTCCTGTTAGTTTAAACAGGTCCGCCACGTGAAGGCCAGGAGTTGGACTTTTGCTGCATAGGTTATGTATTCACGAGCCATTGAGGTATTTGAGCAATGTTGGGCGCTCACCCCAACACCGCGCCTCGGCTACATACAGCAACATTTGGAACCCATATGTGCATTTAGTATGCATGTTATTTTCGCCGGTGCAATATGCCGCAGCGGAGGTCAGAATGGCTGAATGGATATGAGGGCTCCTTCTTAAACATCCTGTGTGCTGATACCGAGGTTGTGGATTCAACCCTTACACCGGGCAGTTAGACTAAAATGTTGACTTCTCGTCCTTGACTTGGGGACGTAAATTACAAGTAAATCTGAAATTGGCATGGGTTCGTCTGATGGCGAGGGACACTGGTAATAGGGAAAGCTAACCCACATAAAAGAATTAGTCAAGTGCACTAGAAGTAGTAACACATGTATGGACTACGCTTGAGTTCAAAGCGAGCGAACTTTAAAAAAAAAATTGTTTTATATATGCCGCAGCCGGGTTGTCAAACTTGACTACACGCTGGCACAAACTTGACCATTCAATCCTGTGTCGCATTCTCCGGTAATTTATGTAGTATAATTTACTACAGTATTTAACAGTTTGCATTACTTGAACTAGAGGGAGATGGTGTTTGCAGGTCCTGGGCCCGCGTCTTATTCTACAGGTAAATCCTTCATGTGCCATACTCGCAATGAAGGTCCGATGTAATGACCCCAGCACACTCCAAGCGATTTCACCGTACAGGTATCGGGCTTATATCCAGATGGGGTAGCTTTTACATAAAATAAATAAATGAATATAACACAACCTTGACTGTTATAACTGGGCGGCCCCTACTCCTCGTTCGATTACTCGGTCACAGATCAGATTGGAGTGAAAATAAGGAGGCCCCATGTACACACAGAGAATGTAAAAAATCCCTACAGGGTTGAGAATCGCAAAGATTAGACCGAACTACGGTAAGCGTGGGCGGTCATGTTCTGCCATCTCACTCGATCACCAGAGTCGTGGATCAGCTCCGTGTTTCTGTCTCGACCATGCCACAAGGCCAAGCCATCCAGGTACTTGCTTCTAGGTCTTCCCCTTGGTCTGTTCCCCTCGATCTTACCAGTTGTCACCAAATTCTCCAATCCATTTCTTCTCATAACATGCCCAAAAAATGTTGACTGTCTACGTCTAATTTCTCTAATCAATTTACGATCTTCATTTGTTTCTTGAAGGACTTGTTCATTGGTCTTTCTGGCTGTCCATGGTATTCTTTGCATTTTCCTCAGAAACCACATCTCTACAGCCATCAGATGTTTTTCAGCCTGACTGCTCATTGTCCACGCTTCACATCCATACAAAAGTACAGGTTCAATGTAGCATCTCAACACTCTTTTTCTCGTTTCAATTGACATCTTTTTATTGGTCAATATGTTTTTCATCTTGCTAAAGGCTACTTTTGCCACGGCGATTCTTGTTCTAATCTCTTCAAGGCATCTCCCATCACATGTTATTACTGTTCCGAGATAATTGTACCTGCTCACTTGTTGAAGAATATTCCCATTTACTTGTATATTACATTGTGGTATTTCGTCCTTCCTAGTGACGACCATAATCTGTGTCTTTTTACAATTCAATTCTAATCCTAGTTGTTCACTGTGTGTAACAATCGCATCTACTAAATTTTGCAGGTCCTGTTCATTGTCTGCAATCAAGACTGTATCATCTGCATATCTAATGTTATTGATGCATCGTCCCCCAATGTTGATTCCTTCCATATCTTCAATATTTTGGTATAAATAAGAAAATTAAATAAAAAATTTTAAGCAATGGGTTTTAATAAAGAAGTAAAAGTTAATATCAAAAAGAGTAATGAGCCAGATACAGATAACAGTGTTAGAATTACTATAATCAACTAGTTCGCTGAAATGCATAAACTGTACATTTTAACAACGTAAACATACGGTGGAGTGTAGATACATTGTAAGTTGTAACAACAATACATACAATATTATAACATATAAGAAAAGCCGGACATTTTAAAGGATTTTAGCTTTGCCTGCCGGACGGAGAATATTAGGCTAGAAAGGAGGATATGTCCTCTTTTTGCCGGACGTCTGGCAACTCTAGCCATAGACATTCTACAATCAGGGCATCAGAATTGTGAAGAAGAGATGGGAGAAGTACATCGTCTTGAGTTGAGGATTGAATACGTATAGGAGGACTTAAGTAAACAGCAATTTTCAGGAACTTTCCTTAGCCCCTTCATACCAAGGGCGATGATCCTATGTAAACACACGCACGCTCACGCACGCACGCACGCACACGCACGCACGCACATACACACACACACACACGCACATACACACAGCCCACACATACGAACTAACACACACACTCACATAAACTAACATACACTCACAACCCGCACACGCGAGTTAACACACACACACACACACACTAATCACAGACACGAGCTAACGCACACACAATCCTCCATTAGCACGCACGCTCTAGTTATAATTCTTGGTAAGATGGCACTCAGTCTGTCACCGCTAACATATGTGTTCACGTAGACAGTTCGAAACTGTTTCCATTCTGGGACAAAACAGACAGACATGGTGGTCACGTGGAAACGTCGATAAACAGACTGTACTATTATCATGTACTTGACATTTAAATGTACTTCCCAGGAAAAGAGTTATCTGGGATGCTTGAGTTTCAGGGATAATAACTGGCTTAACTCTTGGTATACCACCAGCCGCTAAGAAATATTGATTCTACGGAATCTTAACTTGTACTTCTTTCTTTCATTTCTGTGAGCGCCAATCAATACTTGTAAATGTGTTTATCCACCTGCCACTAAACATGGCAGATACTTCGGGTTATAGTAGGGGCATTCAAGGTTTAGTACCAGACGATGCTCAGTACTCAGAGTAGCGGTCAGTCGGACAGATAATCATATTGCATGTGGTATCATTAGTAATGGGACTCCTCACTGGTTGTTAAAGATTAGGACGAAGCGAATAGGAGAATGTCCTGATTGCTGTAATGTCGGCTCTTGACCCAGCTCAACTCAACTTAGTATCAGTTGTCATTATTAGCCAGATCTACAAACCACTCCCTTCTATAAGTGTCAGTTAACAATTATCAATGAACACAACGATTATTACGACCAAGATATAACAAATGCAGAGTTTACAATAACAACACAAGGGATAACACTGAAATAAATATGCGTTTTAACTATCTATGTTAAGTGATAACCAATGGGATAAACCAGTGGTTCTCAACCGGTGGGGAATTCCCCCCCCCCTGGGGTGGGGGGTGGGGGGATTTTAGTGTTTCCAGGGGGGGGGGGCATTTCAAGATCGCGTTAATACAAGAACCGATTACTTGATATTGTTTTTCCCTTCATACTTTACAGTTATGTGCGTCTCATCCTTCTAAAATTCATTTTATAAAGTAAGTAGACCCACAAATCATGTTTTATGTGGATGTCTAGACTTGTTTTAGCATATGCTATTAAATTTACCTTCCATTTTTACGTATACTGTGTAGGGGTGGGGGATCTTTAGATAGGAAATATGAAGGGGGGGGGGGGGATGACGTTCTGAAAATACGGTGAAGGGGGGCACGGGCCAAATTTTTTATAGGAGGGAGGGGGGATGACGTTCTGAAAATATGATGAAGGGGGCACGGGCCAAAAAAGGTTGAGAACCACTGGGATAAACAAAAACACAAGAGACAACACCTAAAAATTCCAGCAAAGCCAACATTCCATCAGGTGAAGAACAGAATAACACATCTTTCTCCTTGGAACTCAGAAGCAGTTGATATAACGGTTGGGTATGGCCAAAGTATCTTGTTAATCTAATGTGTATTTCTCTCAGCAGCGTTCTTGTAATTTTGTTAATTGAGTTGCTCTAGGACTTCCTCGTTAGTCTTTTGTTTTAAATCGGTGACATTCGGCCAAGCCTTCTTCAGCCCAGATCAGTATCGGGTGTTTAGTATGTGGTCTGACAAGTAGCGACGCCGTGGCCTGATTTCAAAACAGCCACAAGACCTGGAAAGTGAAACTACTGCTGCTGCTGCCGCCGCCGCCGCCGCCATGCCGCCACCGCCATGCCGCCGCCGCCGCCTCCTCCTGCCGGCCTCAACACAGTATACGTGAAAATGGAAGCTACATTTAATAACACATACTAGAACAAGTCTAGACGTCTACATAAAACGTGATTTGCTGGTCTACTAACGTTATAAAACGAATTTCAGAAGGGCAAGAAGTACAGAACCGTAAAGTATGGAGAGAAAAACAATATCAGGTAATCGGCTCTTGTATTAACGCGATGTTAAAATAATCTTAATTCCCCCCCCCCCTCCCTGAATACCCTAAAATTCTGCCCTGGGGGAGGGGGAATTCCCCACCGGTTTAGAACCACTGCTCTAGATGTTAATACTGATTTCATGCTGTTGAAAGTTTTGGCCATTCCTATTCTCTTTTTTATTTCTATTTCGCTTCTGTCACCATCTGTTATTACATGCCCATGATAGGTTAAACCTGTTAGCTATTCTAGTATCTCCCCGTCTACTGTGATGTTCATTGATGGTCTTTCCTTTCCATTGCTAATTATCATAGTTTTCGTTTTTAGGATGTTAATATCTAAGTCACATTCCACAATTATCATCAACACTGGCTCTATTTACGCCGTGTCAGATGTTAATGCTTTTTGCGGTTTTCTGTTTGGGGATGGTCAGAGCGTCTGCTTTTTTTCTATGTCAATGCGTGCTTTATCCCCTACACCCGATTTCTGTAAGGTGTGCCGCAAGAGAGCCAGGAGTGTACCACGAACTATAGAATGTAAAGATTATATGCAGCGGTGGGAGCCGAGGTAACCTAGTGGCTAGACACTTGCTTGCCGGTCCGGTAGACATGGGTTCGTTCCACGTGGGGACGGATTCGGATTTTAAAAATTGACTTGGCTTACAGGTCGACTCAGCCAAACATGGGTGCCAGGAAATGTCTTGGGAAGTAAAGGCGACCAGTATGATGGGTCAAGCACCTATCTAATGCATAATGCGTCTTAAGGTTGTGTTTTACCAATTTTAGACCAGCTGATTATGTAATATTGGTTTATTTTGCTGCAAACGTCAAACTGAAGTGCTGCCTATAGACATTGAGAGACTATGTTTCGGTTTTTCTTTCTGTAATTTTTAGTGCATTTACATGTGTTTTTGAATACCACGAATCAATATGACAAATATATTGGCATTGGAAAAGATGAAGAAGTAAACAGTTCCATTAACAGCATCAGATCTCTGACCTAAAATGCCATGGCCGCATGAAACATCACAGTGGTTTAGAAAGAACAGTACATGGGCATGGTTTCTATAAGACCAAAGTTCCCCAAGAGCGGTGGACACAAAGTTAAAGACACCCTGGGCATGAACACGCATGAGGCAGAGGAACAAGCACAGGATGGGAGTCTTTTCGGAAAGATGTGATGAGAGCGACGTTCTGTAAAGGACATGCTACCCGATGATTATGAAATGTGCATTGTGAATACAGGGGGCTTCTCATAAGTCTTTAGCCTGACAATGAAGGAGTAGGCGGAGACAATTGAAACTTGGCACATGTATAGCTCATTCAGTTTGTAATGTATAACATTGGGCCCAAGAAAGAAAATCAAATGCACACATAGCCAAATTCAATATCGTAGAGGAACTATGATGAAGACATCAGCAACCAGTGACGACAATCATTCTTTTCACGTCTTTAGCCCATCTTGAACGCTGCTATGTCCCGTTAGAAATTGATTTTCCCAAGACTTCGCGATGTCATACGTAGGGCAGACGTAGTTATAAAAGGTGAGCATCGTGAATTCGATTCGCTGATCTGTCCTGCACGTGCGGGAGTTTGCTTACATAACGAGCCTCCATTTTGTCTATGAGGCTGCTGATCCATACACACCTGCACGTTTCCTGCACAATGCAACCGCCCCCCCCCCCCCAAGAAAAAAAAAACCCAACCCTCAGCGAGCCATGTACGCGCGAAAACTTTAAAAATAATGTGTCTTTACAGTGATACATGGCACACCCGCCTGTCTTAAACATTTAATTTCTCTGTCAAGTGCAAAACTTTTCGACCGCTCCTCGTACGCCCCCCCCCCCCACCCCTCCCGTCCCCTAACACACACACGCATGCACAGATGAAAATGAATAAATAAACAGCTACACGCCCATCAGGATTATGTTGGTTAGATGTTATTTGGAAAGAAAGAAACACACCAAGGATGTTACTACTATAACGAAGTATATAACTATAACGTTACAGAAAACGTTCCTCAGTGGATTAAACACAGACCACAATGTAAAAACAGCATGATGCATTTCAGATAACCAACGAGAACAGTTATAAATAAAGTCGTAGACTCAGGAGGTATATCACTAACATCGAACAGTACCGGTTGTTCTCACTTTATCACGCTTCCAGTTTTAATTTGAATTCTAAACGAGTAGTTCATGTCCTGTGTCACAGTGTATTTGTTTGTGTTATTATTGTCCTCCAAGTGTGTTGTATTAAGATATTAGTATGATTCCTGCAGTTACTATTTGGGTGAGATCTAAGTGCTTATTTGGATGATGTTTAAATAGGGTATTTGTGATTTAAAAATTGTTTTCTAGGCAGAGTTCGATTAGTCCCCACCACCTCCCCCCCCCCCCCTCTCTGTCTCTCTCATGTTAACGTCTTATACCGAACGACACTTGTATCTGTTTTCTTCTCCGTTCTTTCAACTCATTGCTTTTGTTCTTTTGTTTTGTTGTTTTTGTTCCCTTGCTTTGAACTCAAGCGCAGCCCATACACGTGCTAATACTTCCAGTGCACTTGACTAATTTATTAGTGGATTAGTTTTCCCTATTACAAGTGTCCCTCGCTATCAGGCGAACCCACTCCACCTTCTGAGGCACTTGTAAGTTACGTCCCCAAGTCGCGGACGAGAAGTCGGCATCTTAGTCTAACTGACCGGTGTTGGGGTTGAACCCGCTACCTCGGTATCAGCGACGGAAGTTTAAAAGCGAGCGCTTTTATCCACTCGGCTATGATGACATAATTTTCAACTCATAATTTTCACACATGTGGTAATGTCATAAATATATTTTATTGACCCAACAACGTTATTACTCATTACCAAGTATATTTTACAGTCAAACCGCCTTACACCCAAATGACAGTATATGACACTGGTTTACCTTGCCAATCAATTATTATATGGGGGGGGGGGGGTCAATAAGTAAGTCACAAATGGCTGTAGAAAAATAATTAAATACGATAACAACTTTAAACCAGTTTACTTTTATACATACATTGTCTCTCTCTCTCTCTCTCTCTTTAAAAAAAAAAAAGAAATCCACGTGGACTTTCAGTAATAAAATGTCCCCTCGTCTCTGGGTAGTAAGATCGGACGCCCGTGTGTATTGTTGCGCACGTAAAAAATCCCTTGGCAGTTGGAAATCGAGCCTAACGGCGCTGCCCGGGCAAAATTTCGAGCTAAAAATCTACCCAAAGTATTTCGGGATCCTCGCCGATGCTACGGAGTTCGTGCATTGAGCTGAGTTTCTCCAGACTCAGGTTTGAGTTAGGAGGAAAACGGAGCACTTATAGGTTAAACCCGTGTGCCGTGGTGTTGATCCAACGACTAAACTAAACTAAACTATACATTGTCTATTCATTTCTCAACGTAATTTCCAGGTGGGTTTTCAGTGGACCAAAAAGGTGGAAATCGCTAGGGGCTAAGTCGGGGCTGTAAGATTGATGTTCCAGAACTTCCCACCTTAGTTGGTTAATTTTCTCCTGAGTTAATCGAGCCGTATGTGGTCTGGCATTGTCATGAAGAAGCAACACTCCTCTAGTCAGCAGTCCTGGAAATTGCAATCGATCATGCATTATGCTGTATGCTGAACCATGTGAGCACCCTATTGCAGATGCTACAGAGTCTATTGTTACTCGCCTGTCACCTCTAATCATTTCCTCCACCCGCTGCACGGATGATTATCTCAACAGGACGACCAGATCGGATTTCATCAACTATTTTAGAGCGTCCTTGAGAAAATTTTTCTACCCAGCTATGCACCGCTTTACGGGACAAACAGTTGTCAGCATAAACAGGGAACATTTCCTTATGAATGTTCTTTGCAGGCAGTCCTTTTGCCCACAACAAACGCACAACAGCACGTTGCTCTTTGGTTGCACACTCCGTAAGTACAGTCGCCATTTTGTTTATGCGCTGCGCATGTGCATGACACCTAGCGCCACCTGACAAACGGGAATATAAAATTCGATGTTGCTGTCACCTAATGACACCTGTAGAAAACACCAACTACATTTACCTGCCATCCCACATAGCTGTGTGACTTACTTATTGACTCGACCTCGTACTTGTATTTAAAGATTCCTTTTTATTAACAGGAACTCAGTTAAATCTCCCTGTCTCCTGTCTGTCTCTCCATCTCCATTTTACTCTCTCTCTCTCTCTCTCTCTCTCTCTCTCTCTCTCTCTCTCTCTCTCTCTCTCTCTCTCTCTCTCTCTCTCTCTCTCTCTCTCAACCCTCCAGTAGATGAATTCGAAACGTAGAAGCTGAGCAACTGCTATGTTACACGGAACTAACATCGGCTGGGCCACACGATGAGCACACACTTGTATAAAAACAAACACAGTGACCCATGCACGAAGTAAGCAGCCTGTTATCGTAGCCTGAGAATTCCTATATGCGTAATGTCATACGAGACAGATAAATTAAGTGCGTGCACACACGCACGTGCGCACACACCCACACACACGGGTCAATGCACACTGGGCATTCCCATGCGTGGTCAGCCCTCCGATGCGGCAACCAGTCTAAAGTACTGGTATTTCTGCTCACTGGTCCCATGAGTAGTATTTGGTCCCATGACATGCTTGATGAGACTTCACTCTTAATTCATGCAGTATCCCAAGGCCGAGTACACACTGCACTGATTAAATTATCAGTCCCGTCAATGATGTTTCTTTACGTTTGTATTTTGTGTGTGCGCTCGCTCGCTTTGAACTCAAGCTTAGTCCATATACACTACTTCTAATAGTGATGGACTGCAGTTTGCGTGTGGATTAGCTTTCCCTATGAACAGTGTCCCTCGCTATCAGGCGAACTCACTCCGACTTCAGAGGTACTTGTAAGTTTAGTCCCAAGTCAAGGACGATAGGTCAACATTTTAGTTCAACTGTTCGGTGTATGGGTTGAACCCCTTACCTCGGCTACAGTACACCATAAGTTTAAGAACATGCGTTCTTATCCATACGGCCATGCTGACCAACTTACGTTTGTATTAGTGCATCATTTGCCAGCTGGTCTGCGCGTTTATTACCTTATACTCGGCATATCCGTTTGCGTACATCTAGATGTGTGTTACTGTGTACAAGCATATCTGTATATTAAAATAATATTTGACTGGTAAAATCAATCTAAGAACATCTGCGATGATAAAGTAAATATACGAAACCTCGCTTCCACGTCATTGTGGCATAAATAATAATAAATGTTTGCATATCCTTTACAGGACATCGCTGTCAACATCACCATCTTTCAGCTGATTGTTGATTTATTGGCAAGATTACGCTCAGTAGTCTGCCATTGCTTTCTGAGCGGCCGGCTCACATACCCCGTAAGTTATCGACGCGATCCGAACCACTGATGATTCTCACCGTCGTCACGTTACTTACGAGAGTATACGAGATTACGGAGAAAAGTCGCTAACCTCTAGGCCAGGAAGCCGGCCATTGTGGCATAGTGGAGAAATATTTCTAGACCAATATTTTAGACATAGCAGTATTCAACGGCTATGTAATCCACACTATACCGACCGCCACATCTCCCAGAAACACATTTATGCTGGATCTACCCCGTAGCCACGAGATCATAAAAACATCCTGTCCTAGGGTGATGTCAATCCAGGACCACCGAGTGGCAGACACTATACTGACCACTGTGCCACTGAGGTTAACAACTAGTATTACCAATTACTTTAAATTTATCTGACCAGAAACGGCTTAGTATTTCAAGAGTACAGTGAGTGAGTGAGTGAGTGAGTGAGTGAGTGAGTGTGGTGTGTGTGTGTGTATGTGTGTGTGTAGGGAGGGGGAGGGGTATTATACAAATATTGCAAGAGACTAATTAACGAAGATCGATAATACTCACATTAGGACAACGCAATCGACTTTTGGCACGTTATGAGAGGAGGGGATACGATAAAGTTGTGACAACCGGGAAAATCGATTGTGATAGATCTTGAAGTCTACAGTGTGAGGAAATTTTGAATGCATTGGCAAATAAGCACGGAGGACAAGTAGACATCGCAATTACGATGAATGTTTACGGAGGAACATGATCGTCTACGCCGATCGACATGGAACATAATGATGATGGATACAATGACAACATCAGATGCAATGCAATTCAGAATGTAGTAAGCCAAGCTAGAAACATTTCAAAATGAAAGTTACAAGAAATAAATCCTTATCTATGACATTTAGAAACAAAATAATTTTTAACTGTTATATTCGACTTATTTTAGCACGAATTGAATTATAAGCGATTTGTAAACAGGCAAGGCAAACTCCTAGAAGCCACTTACATCTGGTTTAACAGAAACAATTCCCTAAGGATAGGACAATAACATCTAAGAACAGGTAGCCGCAAACTTAACTGATTTATAGCCGAAGGATACTATTTCGGCAAATGTGAATTCCCATTAGAAAACAAGAGCGATATATCGCCACACTAAATATTTATTTCATTTCATGGTATCTTCCGCAATTTTAATGCTCAGTAAATAGACATTTACATTATAAGATGTGTTCATTTGATTGTGCACAATGTCTGGCCGAAAGATACTTTATTGACTGGTCCTGAATCAGTTAAAGACTACCGTAGAGTTCAAAATGAGACTTGATGACGAATGTGTATGGAAACAACCTGTGATGACAATAGAACAGTGGTTCTCAAACTTTTTTGGCCCGTGCCCCCCTTCACCGTATTTTCAGAACGTCATTCCCCCCTTTCGTATTTCCTACGTAAAAATTTGGCCCGTGCCCCCTTCACAATATTTTCACAACGTCAACCCCCCCCCCCACCCCTTTCGTATTTCCTACCTAAAATCCCCCCTCCTGCTCCTGCCCCTACACAGTATACGTAATAATGGAAGCAGATACCAAAACAAGTCTAGACGTCCACATGAAACGTAATTTGTGGGTCTACTTTATAAAATGAATTTTAGAAGGCGTACAGAACTGTAAAGTATGAAGGGAAAAACATTATCAAGTAATCGGTTTTTGTATTAACGCGATCTTGAAATAATCTTCATCTCCCCCCCCCCCCCCCCCCGGAAACCCTAAAATTCCCACTGGGGGGAATTTAATTCCCCACCGGTTGAGAACCACTGCAGTAGAACGTTTCGTTTGATTGATCTACACTGATCCCTCCAGGCACAGCCGTGACCCTCGGCAACCACAGTTGGGGCCCAACTGTATGCGGATCTCCGTGCACTCAAAACAATATCCAATTTCATATCTGAAGCCGGATTCGATGTCAGAGAAATAACACAAGAAGAGGAAGGGGGAGGGGGGGGGGAAGAGGAAGTGGAGAAGGAAGAGGAAGTGGAGGATGAAGACAATGCAAAGGAGGAGGAGGAGGAGGAAGAGGATGCGAATGAGGAAGCACAGGAGATGCAGCTGCAGAAGAAGAATGAGAGGTAAATGGGGGGGGGGAGGAAAAGGAAAAGAGGGAGAGGTCGCCGAAGAGGAAGAGAAGGAGGAGGAGGAGGAGGAAGAAGAAGAAGAAGAAGAAGAAGAAGAAGAAGAAGAAGAAGAAGAAGAAGAAGAAGAAGAAGAAGAAGAAGAAGAAGAAGTAAAGGAGAAGAAGAAGATTCCAATATGAGAAGCAAGGCAATAATATCCATACCGATGAAAGGTTGTGAACGATGCGTCACGTCCACCTCAATTCCTCATAGTACGCCAGGCACAGAGAAACAAGAACGTCCGAACTAGTACACCAGCAACTAGATAGCACAATGTTAATTGTAAAGGGGTAAAGCAGCCTTTTCACGCCTTGAAGGTATACTGGACATATTGTGCTAAACCCATGATTGTGTAAACCAATCAGCGCTCGATGGGTAATGTAGTCAACATGACACCGACAGCATTTCACCATCATCATGAGTTATGCAGATAAGCGTGGGCGGTCATGTTTCGACATCTCACACCATCACCAGAGACTTGGATCAGCTCTATGTTCTTGTCTCGGCCATACCACGTGGCCAACCAATCCAGGTATTTACTTCTCTGCCTTCCCCTTGTTCTTTTCCGCTCAATCTTGCCAGTTGTCACAAAGTTCTCCAATTTATTTCTTCTCATAACGTGTCCACAAAAATGGTCACTGTCTACGTCTAATTTCTCTAATCAGTTTACAGTTTTGATTTGTTTCTTGTAGGACTTGGTCATTGGTTTTTCTGTCTGTTCATGTTATACTTTGCATTTATCTGTACTTTCCAGAAAAAAAGTTCACATTACCAAAAAAAAAAAACAGACAGGATCAGTAAAGTAAAAAAAAAAAAAACAACTCACACCTCGATGGAGACTAATGACTGTGCCATCATGACTCACAAAAAGAGATCAGCATGACCGAATGGATAGGAACACTCATTCTTAAACATCCGGTGTGCTTATTCTGAGATAGCGGGTTTAACCCCTACACGGGTCACATCATCATCGAGCCTTGCCAGCTGGCGTAGGCGTTCTTGTGTCTCCACATGTCTCGTTCGTTGGTGTTCTGGATCAACTCTGCTGATGATATTCCTCCATGCCACCGTCTCAGTCCATCCAGCATCATTTCTCTTGGTATGCCCCTGCCTCTCCTCTCCTTGATCTTTCCAGTCGTCACGATGTTCTCCAAAGTCTCTTTTCTTATCACATGACCAGAGAAAGCTGTTTGTCTCATTTTTATTGTTGACACCGGTCAATTGGACTAAAATGTTGACTCCTCGTCCTTGAATTGGGGATGTAAATTACCAGTGCCTCAGATGTCAGGGTGGGTTCGCCTGATGGCAAGGAACACTAGTAATAGGGAAAGCTAATCCACAGGAAAAAATCAGTCCAGTACACTAGAAGTAGTAGCACGTGTATTGACTACGCTTGAGTTCAAAGCGAGCGACCGCAAAACAAAAATAACAAATGACTCACATAATTGTGTTCATGTAAATAAAACGTGCTTGTTTACTTTAAGTCCCGAATGGTTCATTACGTGCTATTTAAAAATAGGGCGACAAGTGTAATATCTGGGTTAATTCCTGCTACGTAGATTCTACAGAACTAACCAATCACGTACCCGAAGACGTGTACAATTATCTGAAATACCAGGCTATAGTAAAACTCAACGTCCCATGGTTATGAATCGCCAATGTGAGCATCGGGGAGCCCCGATAGTGTAGGGCTAGACGTTCCCCTGCCCACCCGGAGGTTTCATATAATCAGATTGTAACAGGCACTATTAATATAGGAACTCTTCGCTGGTTGTTGAAGATGAGGACTGAGCGATTATGGGAATGCCCCGAGTCAAGTGATGTCGGTTCTTGACTCAACTCAGCTCAACTCAACACAACACCGGGGGTTATGGGTTCGATCCGCAACGGGGTTGATTCGAATTAAAAAAAAATAAAAACTGACCTGGGCTACCAGCCTAAATTTGGTACCAAAATGTATTGGGAAGTAAAGGTGCCCATTGTGATAGTGAGAACATCAACCGCTGATGTACAATATGGGTCTAGCACCGTCTATGCAATTGTCGACCGTAAAGTAAAAGCAAGTATAGTAAACGGCGCTTCTATACGTCTTGAGGCGAATTGGCATGACGTTTCCTGGTGCCAAATTTTGTCTGGAACGACCTGGGAGCTCAGATAAATGTAAACATCCATTCGGTAGGTATTCTATCAATGTTAAAGTCCAATATTATAAAAATATGATGTGCTTGTATGTTGGTATACGTGTCTTTCGGGGCTCGTGCGTGCGTATGTTTGTACATGTGTTTGGGTCTATATACACAAACACGCGTGTGCGCGCATTTCACACCCTTCCCACACATACACACACACGTGTGTGTGTGTGTGTGTGTGGGGGGGGGGAGAGAACCACGGTAGCACAGTGGCTTCAACACTTGCCTGCCGGCCCGGCGGTCATGTATTCAAATCCCCCTTGAGGCGGTAATCTGTTTAAATACTGGCCTGGGTTCCCAGATCCACGCAGCCAAAAGTGGGTACTGGGAAATGCTCTGGGGTGGACAGACGGTCGGAGTAATTAATACTGACCATGTCACCCATTGAGTACCGTTTGGTCTATACAAATATGCGGCGGGTATCATAGACCCAATATACCACAAGGTGTGCAGAAGGGTTCCTTAACTAACTCTCACTCACTCATTCACTCTCACTCACTCACACACGCACGCAAGCAAGCAAGCAAGCAAGCAAGCAAGCAAGCACGCACGCACACACACACACACACACAGTATTTCAGTAAAACCGGAAGTCGTTGTAGCACCTTGGTTAATGCGCATGTTTACCATGACGTTTATCTAGGTTCAATCCCTAGTAGCGGCAGTTTTTTTGTTTTTTTTTCATATCCTTTTTTTTAACAGGACATCGCTGTCAACACCACCATTTTACTGTTATTGTTGATGTATTGGCTAGTTTACGTTCAGTAGTTTGCCACTGCTTTTTGAACGACCGGCTCCCATACTAATTCGTTAAAACCCAGCGCGACGCGGACTGCTGCCAAATCGCGCGCAGATGTGTTTCGAAAGCGGGTAAGCGGGATTACGAACCGCGTCCATAACACCTTCACCACGGAGGGCGGCAGTAGGGGCAGTATTCTGTTTTTTTTTCTTCTCTACCTGGTGTCGATCCAGCCACTGGTAATTTCCAGAATGCCATGGAAAGGCAAGCCAGCGAGAAAGGAAACTGGTCAGCTCACCTCATTATTCCATGGCCTAGAAGACGACAAAGGCCTACACTTCACACTGCGACACAATGATCTGCCAAGGGGTATAATCATCAACCTCATCGCGTGCCATGCCGATTGTCATGGGCGGTGGGAGTCTCTGTGGTGAAGTGATCAAGCCGTCTGCCTCGTGTTCTGAAAGTCGTGGGTTTGATTCCGGGCTACGTTTTTCGGTTCAAGAGTGCATTTTCTCGGAGACTCCTGGGGGGTTGTCGCTGGAGCTACGAAGTTTATGCTTTGTGCGACGCTTTCGGCAGGCCGCCCTGCGGAAAGAGACTGAGTCATATGGGTTGAAACCCAGTGCAATGAAGTCGACCCTCTCGACGTTTAAGACTTTTTTTTTGTCGTGGGCAGTAATAGCAGCGCTAGATCTGATTAGAAAACAGCAAATGAATTTCTGGTTAAACCACATTATGTGACGTCCGTGTATTTTCTTGCTTATTTACTAAGTGTCCAGGATTCACAGCCAAATGTTAACTGTCTGTGTGTACAAGAATGCATATTCTTGAACATCAGAAGTCTCAAACAATAAGGTTGCACAATTTATGGCTGGTATATTTCGCTGCATCTTGTGAGGTGCACACGGCAGAGTTATATATCATATAAATTGTATGGTCTCTATGTTAAAATTCACTAGGGAAATATATTGGTTTGACTTATGTTTGCTTTCTAATAAGGGAACATATGACATAAGATGTTCTTCATTTTATAAAACAAAACTGTTGCTTATTTTATCCTATTTATTTCTATGATGCATATCTCGTCTGCTGTTATTCATATACTTAAATATGTAAATGTCTTTACCTGCTCCCAAATCAACATAACGTATTCATTCAGTAGCATGTACTTTGCAGAACCTCGCTCTCATAACAACCTTCCGGAAAACCTCTCGGTCATAATCAAGATGTCCTGCTTCCGATACACCCATCTGGAGATCATCTGCCACACCCGGCACCCATCTTCTCTTTGACCTTCCTCTTCCACTCTTCCAAGGCATATACCCCTCCATTATTGTTCTCTCCAAACTTTCATAACGTTTCAAGTGACCAAAATATTGCAGTCTTCTTTGTTTTATCATCTTTAGTAGCCAACCTTCTTCAATATTTAAGACATTGCTGTATTATTATCAGTGACGTTAAAGGTATAACCATTTCTTCGTCATAGTACTATTAAGGTTTATATCTGTTTTTAATATGCCTTTTACAACCACGGTGTCAATAATTTCTGTATCCTACCGCTAGAATTTTCGCTTCCTTACTTCACAAATATTCATGAACCCTGCAAATAACCCACATTACGCAATCTTCGGAATTTCCCACTATCAGCATTACGTAAGCCATCAAAACGCACGATCTCCCCACATTAATATGACAGCACATCTCTTACTATAGCACATTTATGATTATAGTAATGTGGTAGTTGTCAAATACTTGAGCACATTCGTTTTCTATAGTAAGCGATGAACATAACCAGTTCAAATTTTTTCCGCACATGCAGCAGTGTTTTTGTCTTGTTTTCATATATATCAAGATTTCAATTTGATATCTCATTCTTCCTTTGTACCCAACATCTAGCTGCAATATTCCTTGTGTGCTTTGCTGTTTGAAGTCGTATTATGTGCAGTGCCTTATGGTGCCATGCGTGTTTGCCGTATCGCTTCAAATAATAACAGTTATTATTATTATTATTATTATTATTATTATTATTATTATCATCATCACAACTACTGTTACTATTGCTTTCGTAACTGACCATCTAAAGAGACTCAGCTCCATTTTAAAACGATATGCAGGAGAGAAATGTGGAGGGAAAGTGTAGAAGAGGAAAGCAACATTACATGCGGGGCACAACATCAGTCGACAGATTGGAAGAAGCATGCATACAAGTGTATCGTGAAAATTCAGGTCAGAAGATATTGGAGATTCATTACAGGCGATTCTCATTGCAGAATGACACTTGGGCTGTCGTGGACGATTATTTCTCGATACAAATCTCGCATTAAAATGTTTTAGTCTGATTGGAGAGGAGCGGCTGGCCGAGTGGCTAGAACGCCGGACTCTCCTTCAGGAGACCCAGGTTCGATCCATCGGTAAGGTGTGGAATTTTTTTCTGTCGGGGCAAAAAGAAAATCCTAACCTGCATAGTTCGCGGCGACTACAACTATATTGGCAGTAAATGACAGTTGACAGTGACAGTCCGATTGCTTAAATCTCCCTGTATGCTATCATGAAAAGCTGCATATTACCTTCCCTTTCTTAAGTTCTCTATCTTTCTTTATTTCCATGAACCTAACAACGATCAGATGTGGTCGAGGCACTTTGGGATCACGTGAATAGAGTGGAAGGACAGATAAATAATCAAATCCTGGAGAGAATTGTGGAGACGAAAGTGACAAGAGGATCTGGGTGACATTTAGTACTTCTAGGAAAACATAATCATACTTCATCTGGTACCATTAGCATTGGGACTCTTCGCGTGCTGTTGAAGTTAGGCATGTAAACCATAAGGGAATGTCACAGTGCTGTTATTTCTGTTCGTGACTCAACTAACTAGTGGCTATCTTTTTCGGGTAGCGGGGTAGGGGTATCCCCTATCAAAGGAGAAGTAAGGCGCCTCCTTCCCTCCGCTAGCCTACGGGACACCCTTGGGCAAGGTGGAGTACCCGTTTAGCCCCCCGATCAGGGTTACGTGAAGCCATGGGTGCAGGTGGTGGATGAAGATGGAGAGCAGCCGACAGATAGTTGTAAGTTATGGTCTTCACCTTCACGACGGTAGGCAGAGGATCTCTTTTTTGAGGAGACAATGGCTACGGTCACTGACCAGTATGGTCACTGCTGGGAAGGAAAGCAATGGCAAACTACCTTCTTTATAGATGCCAAGAAAATCATGTTGTGTGGACTCATCGATAATCAGAGAAACGGCGTAAATGGGTGCTCAACAGGAGCAGCCTCGCCCGGTAGGGATAGTCATGCGCACCAGGTGACTCCAGACCGTCAACAGGCTACTAGGTGCAAAAGATTAATTTCATTGAAAGTAGGAACTTGGAATGTTAGAAAATATACCTCATGAATTATGTAATTCTGTATTTATTGCAATCCCAAAGAAATCAGGAGCCTTGGAATGTGATCAACATCGAACAATTAGTATAATGAGTCACATCACGAAGATTTTGCTAAGAATTATCATGCAAAGAATTAGGAGGAAAATACAACCTAAAATAGGAGAAGAACAATGTGGGTTTGTAGAAGGAAAGGGTACAGTAAATGCTGTGTATTTACTGAGAACCGTAATTGAACGATCTATAGAAGTAAACAAAGATCTACACCTTTGCTTTATTGACTACACAAAGTGAGACTTGTCGACATAATAAGGATGCTTGAAGATCTACAAATTGATGGAAAAGACCTTAGACTTGTAAAAAACATATATTGGAAACAACAAGCTGCCATAAGAGTTGATAATGAAGTAGACCAATATCAGCCTATTAAGAGAGGTGTGAGACAGGGGTGTGTAATGTCTCCAGATCTGTTTTCCCAGTACAGTGAAAGTATTTTCAGAAATATTGAAGATATGGAAGGAATCAACATTGGGGGATGATGCATCAATAACATTAGATATGCAGACGATACAGTCTTGATTGCAGACAATGAACAGGACCTGCAACATTTAGTAGATGCAGTTGTTACACACAGTGAACAACGAGGGATGGAATTAAATTGTAAAAAGATACAGATTATGGTCGTCACTAGGAAGAACGAAATAACACAATGTAATATACAAGTAAATGGGAATATTCTTCAACAAGTGAATAGGTACAATGATCTCGGAACAGTAATAACATCTGATGGGAGATGCCTTGAAGAGATTAGAACAAGAATCACCATGGCAAAAGTAGCCTTTAGCAAGATGAAAAACATACTGACCAATAAAAAGATGTCAATTGAAACGAGAAAAAGAGTGTTGAGGTGCTACATAGAACCTGTACTTTTATATGGATGTGAAGTTTTGACAATGAGCAGCCAAGCTGAAAACATCTGATGGCTGTAGAAATGTGGTTTCTGAGGAAAATGCAAAGAATACCATGGACAGCCAGAAAGACCAATGAACAGGTCCTTCAAGAAACAAACGAAGATCGTAAACTGATTAGAGACATTAGACGCAGACAGTCAACATTTTTGGGGCATGTTATGAGAAGAAATGAATTGGAGAATTTGGTGACAACTGGTAAGATCGAAGGGAACAGACCAAGAGGAAGACCTAGAAGCAAATACCTGGATGGCTTGGCCTCGTGGCATGGTCGAGACAGAAACACGGAGCTGATCCACGACTCTGGTGATCGAGTGAGATGGCAGAACATGACCGCCCACGCTTACCGGCATGGCACATGATGGATGGATCTTTTCAAATGATGTCAACAAGCTACTGTATCTGTTAGATTCCTGCGACTAGTTCTCCATGTCTTAGCCTCTTGAAGCGTTCTGCTTTCTCGTTTAGTAGTCGATAAATATTATGGCATATTTTTGAACAACATTTTAGAACACACAGCCTCTATATCTCACCATCTACAGGTGCCATGTCTATAGGCGTGTGCGGTCATGGTTGGCCATTTCTCACCAGCAACAATCTCGGATCAGTTCTGTCTTTGTGAACCGATTATGCCACGTGACCAAGCTATCCGTGTATTTATCTGTCTGCCTTGAGAAGTATGTTCACAGAAAATGGAAGTATTGATTGTGCGAGGGAAATCATATGTCAGAAAGCTGATGTCGTAACACGTCAGTTATCGTCACAGCTCAAAAGTGTCCACATCGGCGTGGAAACCAACCGAAGAAAGTAATATTGTTAAAAATTGCATAGGTATTTATTGAGTACTGACATACATTTAGAGTTAAATGTTCTAAGTGATGAGATGAACGTTGTCATACCAGTGCCAATCATGGCCTGTGACCAAAATACGCGACAGGAAGATCTAGACGTGTGAAATGAGATGTGTGAGAAAAACTTGGTGTCACAGTGGAAGCTTTGATTTCCTGGCCAAAATTCCTCTCTGTCACAAGCAAGAAATCTGATTCCCCAATGATTTCATGTGTAAATGATCACATCTTGACTCCACCAACGATACTGTCTTCCTCTTCTTCGCTTTCCCCCGGTACGCATGCATGTATAATTATCATTCCCAGACATTCAGGAATCTTTACATGTCCAAAATAGTTCATTTTTCTCAGTTTGGTTTGTCTTCTTCAATACTGAATTTTTGATGGGTGGATCAGCTTTTCTTTTCCGCCCAATGAAGTTTTAGTACTCTTCTGTAACATATATAAAAAGTCGCATATGTGCTTTTCAGTTGATTTGTTCAGTTTCAGTGCCCGAGTTGCACATCTGTATATTTAAAAAAAAGTTAATTGCACACCCTTTACAGGACGTTGCAGTCAACACCAGCAATTTTTACTGCTGTGATCTCTTGGCAAGTTTACGTTCAGTAGTTTGCCATTGCTTTCTGAATGACCGGCACCCATACCATTTACGTAAAAGACAAACGCAACGCGGTCTGCTGCCAAATCGCGCGCAGATGTATTTCGAACGCGGGTAAGCGGACTTACGAATCACGTCCGTAAAACCTTCGCCACAGAGGAGCCGCCTCAAGTCTACCCGATTTGGTAGCAGACCGCGTTGCGCTGGGTTTTAACGAATTGGTATGAGAGCCGGTGGTTCAGAAAGCAATGGCAAACTACTGAACGTAAACTTGCCAAGACATCAACAACTGCAGTAAACTGCTGGTGTTGACAGCGATGTCCTGTAAAAAGGATATGCAAAAAAACCAAAAAAAAGACTAGGGAGCCCAGGATTATTTAAAAAATCTGCCTCGATGCGAGTTCAAATCTATGACCACCACCGGGCCGGTGAGTAAGCGTCAACCCACTACACTACAGTGGCACCCGTTTTGTATATTACATGTTTGTCATATATAGACAGAGAACAGTGGTTCGCTTTTATGATAACTGGCACATGAGAGAAAGCTCACAACTCCACATACTCCTAACGGCAGGCAAGAATAAGATGATAACATGCGAGGTTGTTGTCAGTTCGCCAGTGCTTCAACAGGACGAAACAAGACAAGTGATCGACATGCATCTCAAAACATGTATTCTTTATTTTCGTTGCAGTATTTTTATTTCTTTGGATGGCTTGGCCACGTGGCATGGTCGAGACAGAAACACGGAGCAGATCCACGACTCTGGTGATCGAGTGAGATGGCAAAAATTACCGCCCACGCTTATCGGCACGGCGCATGATGGATGGATGGATTTGTGTCAATTTGGAGGTGACTAGAACAAAGTCCCTGGCACGCAAAAGAACAAAGACCTTGACACATGGGAATAAAGCCCCCCCCCCCCCCCCCCCCCCTGCGTATTAAGAGAAAAAACTTCAAACTCTGAGCGTGGCGGCAGGCAAGCATGAGAAGATAATACACGAAGTTGTCATCAATTCCCTAGTATTGTACTTCAACAAGTACAAGAATGGAATGGTGTGGCCATGCAAGTAGGTTACCAACTAACAGTATACCACAACAAGCAATGATGTACAGACCAGATGGAAGCAGAGGAAGAGGCCAACCACGTAAACGATGGACGCGGGAAATAACAGAATCCTTGTGAATATCGATACATGAAGCCCATAATCGGGCACTCTCACGATGTTTATACTTCACATCGACACCGCAAGGTACAAGAGGAACATGATGAGATAAGATGAGATACAAATATTCAAAACATGTTATTTTTGTTTTTGATTGATTTAGGAATCGACATCACAGCATTCGGGGTATTCCAATAGGCGCTCCGTCCCCATCCCCAGCAGCCAGCAAAGAGTTCCAACACCAATAATACCAGTAGCAATCTGAGTATACGTCCGTCTCGCCTTTCCTCTGAGCGTCGAGCGTCGGCCAGATCCCCTCGTCACTCCTCGCTGCCTCATCCTTGCCAGACCATGGTGATCCATTTGCTCCTCCGAGGTGTGCACATGCTCCCACAAGGCCGTAACCACGTCTGCCTTGTTTATTTTTGTTTTATTGTTGATCTCGCTCGCTTTGAACTCAAGCGTAGTTCGATATACAAGCTACTAAATCTAGTGCGCTGGACTTATTTTTTTATTTTTTTTGCGTGTGGATTAGCTTTCGCTATAAATTGTCTCCCCCGCCATCAGGCGAACCTCCTACTCCGACTTACAAAGTCGTGGTTGTAATTTACGTTCCCAAATCAAAGATGTGAAATCAACATTTTAGTCCAACTGATCGGTGTAGGGGTTGAACACCCATTCACTCGGCACCCGCACACTCGATGTTTAAGAGAGATCGCACTTATCCATTCTGCCACGCTGGCCTCACAAAACAATGTATTCCCTTAATGAATTTCAACACAGAAGCCATAAACAAGATATTGCACGATTTCTTGCCTGGCATATTTCGCTGCATGTGACGATATATTGTGTGTGGCGTCTGTGTTTATATATACAAATGTCTTCTATATTCTTTGGTGCAGTACTTTTGTCACTTTGGCGGTTACTGATCAGCGATTACGCAATTTCGTGTAGTCAAGCTAAGCAACACTTCACCGACTTAAACGACAGGCAATTCCTGCGTTTAAAGCGGACCACGCCTTCTGGTCAAAAGGTGGCCAGAAAACGGCTGACAGACGCTGCAACACAGCACAAAAGGAAACGTGTGTATAAAGATCACGAATGCATGACACGCCCTTAACTTAACCGATGGCTTTCTCCAATAAAACGTGCCGAAGTTTTAGAAAGACACAATGAATCATGGTTTTCAAATGCACCATTCAAATACACCGCGTGTGTGGTTGACTTTCAATAACTATTTACTCGTATTTACCAGTGCAAAGATACTTAAAGGAGATAGCCTTAATGTTCTGGACAGATAAAAAGACTAGAGGGCTATCAAAGAAACTAATCATAGTAGACAGGCGAAGTGTTTGGGGGGAAACCCCAAGTATGAGGGAAATTTCCCCAAATAGAGGATTAATGACTTATTGTTTGATACCACTATCTTCGTGGGTCACGACGGTTCAAGGTTATTTATTGGTTTGTGAATGGGGCGTGCTTCCGCCTTCCCGTGCTATGGTGATTAACACTTGCTGTCCCATATATCGGATACATTAGCAAGTAGTGTTCACAGAAAATTAGTTGCGTGTTCTTTTACAGAACTTAGAAGCAACAGAGATGTGGTTTTTTGAGACGAAAGTTGCGAGTTCCTTGGACTGCCAGAGTAAATAACAACGACTACCCGAAAGAGGCTAATGAAACTAGAACTCTTATATACAACAATAAGAAAGAGACAAACAGCTTTCTTTGGTCATGTGATGAGAAGAGAATCATTGGAGTCGTGACAACTGGAAAGACCGAGGGGAAGAGAGGCAGAGGCAGACTAAGAAAATGATGCTGGATGGATTGAGACGGTGGCATGTAGGAATATCAGCAGCAGAGTTGATCCAGAACACCAAAGACCGAGATATGTGGAGAGCCATGAACGCCTACGCCAGCTTGCAGGGCACTTGATGATGATGTTCTTCTTTTACATGACGTTACATTCAACCCCAGCATTTATTGTTTGTTCGTGATTCACCCAGCCATTTTTCGACCAGTAGTTAGCCATTTGCTTGAGTCAATGTAGTTGATAGAGGACTGGACTGATAATGTCAGGGCCGCCGTAAGGGGGGGGGGGGGGGTGGTTACGACGTGGTTACTTTCAACTGCCGCAAACAGAGGAAAAGACTGGAACCCTTACCCTCCGTGTATTCACACCTACAAAATGTGGTGGTCCTATCACATCACAGCCGGTTGCTGCATCGGGGCATGTTTTTGTGTTTCAGGTAGCCATTGCTTTCATGTTGTATTGTGATTAGTTTCTTGTGTTTCAGGCTGCCATTGCTTTCATGTTGTATTGTGATTAGTTTCTTCTCAACCCTCGTGATCTTTTATCTGCCCTGCACATATACAAGTTAGTTGCCGCATCCTTTACAGGACGTCGCAGTCAACCTCAGCATTTGTTTGGCTGTTTGTGATTTCTTGGCAAGTTTACGTTCAGTAGTTTGCCATTGCTTTCTGAACAAACGGCACTCATACCACTGAATGAAAACCTACGCAAGGCGATCTGCTGCCAAATATCTCGCAGCTGTGTTTCGAGCGCGGTATGTGGGACTAGGAATTGCGCCCTCAACTCCTTCGCCACAGAACCGGTCCTGCACGTGAATGGCTTTGTAAACATCTAGAACAGTGGTTCTCAACCTTTTTTGGCCTGTGCCCCCCTTCACTATATTTTCAGAACGTCATCCCCCCCCCCCCCCCTTTCGTATTTACTACCTAAAAATTTGGCCCGTGCACCCCTTCACCATATTTTCACAAAGTCATCCCCCCCCCCTTTTCGCATTTCCTACCTAAAATCCCCCCTCCCGCTCCTGCCCCTACACAGTATACGTTATAATGGAAGCACATACCAAAAACAAGTCTAGACGTCCACATAAAACGTGATGTGTGGGTCTACTTACTTTATAAAATGAATTTTAGAAGGGGTGAGACGCACAGAACCGTAAAGTAAGAAGGGAAAAACAAATCAAGTAATCGGTTCTGGTATTAACGCGATCTTGAAATAATCTTCATTCCCCCCCCCCCCCGGAAACCCTAAAATTTCCCCCCGGGGGGGTGGGGGGTGGGAGAGATGGGGGAATTCCCCACCGGTTGAGAACCACTGATCTAGAACATTATATACAACTAACAGAAAGAGACAAACAGTATTTTTTTTACAATGTGACGAGACGAGAGGCAGTAGAAAACAAAGTGACAACTGGAAAGATCAGCTTAAAAAGAAAAGAGGAAGATGCAGACCTATATAAATGATGCTTGATGGACTGAGGCGGTGGCATAGAGAAATATCAATTACGGAATTGATCTAGAACACACGTGTCCGAGATTTGTGGAGAATGAAAGGCTACGCCAGTTAGCAGGGCTCTTCATGGTGATTCCTTTTCTGAACGTCCGGCACATCATACCATCGAAATCAACGCAAAGCGATCTGCCTCGAAATTGCCACCACCTGATTTCGAACTCTCGACTTGGTGTGTCGGGGACTTGTGGCAGTGTGTTGACCACCCCTTGGTCACAGGCGCCAACATTTAGTGTTTAATTAGTTGCGTATCCATTATAAGACATATCAGTCAACCCCAGCATTTTTTGGCTGCTTGTGATTCTTGGGCAAACAGGTTCAGCAGTTTGCCATTGCTTTCTGAACGACCGGCATTCATACCTCTATATGAAAACCAAAGCAAGACGGCCTGCTTTCGAATCGCTAGCAGCTGCGTGTCGAATGCGGTATGCGGCATTACGAATTGCATTCCTAACCGTTTCGCCAGAGCCAGCACACATTTAATGTACGAACTAAAAAAAAAAAACAACTGAAAAAACAACTTCTTTACAAGCACATTTCTGGAGGTTCAGTTCAAGTCAAGACTGGTGGGGGTATTTTTAAGGTCATTACTTAAGATCAATCTATTGCTGAACAAGTCACCACGCGTTAACACAAAGATTACCAAAAGATACTTCTATAACCACTGCAATGAGCTTCCAGCCATGCATATAACTTACTTAACCAGGACTCGTAGAGTCTCAACTACCGGGGTCCATTTAAGTGCCGTTGAATTAAATCCGGGCTATAAGTCACTTCAAGTAGAGGACTGTATAAGTAAATAAAGGACCCCTTTTACAAGCTTTAAGGCCTATTGGTCATATTATGCTCGACTAATATTTGTACAGACCAGTTCACACTCGAGGGGCCATGTGGCCTTCACCCTTCACTTTCAACGACATTTCATGGTACCCATTTTATGATGGGTCTACCAGGGGGGTCTAGGTTATATTTTTTTTAAATCCGCTGATGGGGATTAACACAGGCCCAAGCGTGACGATAAATTAAGGGTTAATCCGCATTGTCTTGGTTTTTAATGGAAATCTATGTGTCCCAGACAGTTGTTACTTTCAACTTTCTAACAATTTAGCTTCAATATGGTAACACTAGAATAATTCAACCAGTGGCTGCAATCAGATAAGCCGTGACGGTTACTTTAAGACAAGTTAAGCCCACGCCACGTTCGTGTCTATTAAACATATTCATTATGAGCTATGGCGTTACTTTAAAACAAGTTAAACCCACGCCACGTTCGTGTCTATTAAACATATTCATTATGAGCTATGGCGTTACTTTAAAACAAGTTAAACACACGCCACGTTCGAGTCTATTAAACATATTCATTATGAGCTATGGCGTTACTTTAAAACAAGTTAAGCCCACGCCACGTTCGAGTCTATTAAACATATTCATTATGAGCTATGGCGTTACTTTAAAACAAGTTAAACACACGCCACGTTCGTGTCTATTAAACATATTCATTATGAGCTATGGCGTTACTTTAAAACAAGTTAAACACACGCCACGTTCGTGTCTATTAAACATATTCATTATGAGCTATGGCGTTACTTTAAAACAAGTTAAACACACGCCACGTTCGTGTCTATTAAACATATTCATTATGAGCTATGGCGTTACTTTAAAACAAGTTAAACACACGCCACGTTCGTGTCTATTAAACATATTCATTATGAGCTATGGCGTTACTTTAAAACAAGTTAAACACACGCCACGTTCGTGTCTATTAAACATATTCATTATGAGCTATGGCGTTACTTTAAAACAAGTTAAGCCCACGCCACGTTCGTGTCTATTAAACATATTCATTATGAGCTATGGCGTTACTTTAAAACAAGTTAAACCCACGCCACGTTCGAGTCTATTAATCATGCTAATTATTGACTGTCGGACCTTGAATATTTATTGTTCAATATTCGCCGTGGTATATATGATTCACCTCTTGAAAGAAACTAGGTAAACATAGTGTTACGGTTTGATGGTATGATGATAGTTAACTCGTGAATTTTATGTTGTCTAGTGCGTCCTCTAGTCTCTACTTCTTTCTTCTCACTTCTATGAGCACCAAACAATGTATGTATGTTTATTTATTAACTGTCTTGGTGGCCTCAAATCTCTCTCTCTCTCTCTCTCTCTCTCTCTCTCTCTCTCTCTCTCTCTCTCTCTCTCTCTCTCACTGATAGTTATGTGTAATACGTGTTACAGAAAGGAACCAAAGAATAATTTCTCTTCTGTAAATGTGTATGAATATACTGGACACAGCATTACGGTTCGACGTGTTTGTATGTTTGTGATTTGATCTATGATGGTTTAATATACAATTCTGAGACTTATGGTGCTATCTCAATGGTCAGATACGAATTCTGTCCGTATTCCATAGTTGTACGTTCATGTGTAGGAAAGACCTGGCTAATGAAGACATCATTTTTTAAAGGTGTCTAGTTGGCAGTTGGTCATGCGTCGAAATACACTTGTTCCTGCAGCGAGGCGCCGTCGTCATTTGGAGCTGACAGGTTCGCAGTTCGCATCCTGGTCGATAACTATAGCTATAGCTTTCAATTTTTATGTTGTATAGTGTGTCCTCCAGTCTCTACTTCCTTCTTCTCACTTCTATGGGTGCCAAATAATACATGTGTGTTTATTCTTGAACTGTTCCAGAAACAACGGAGGCGGGTTTTAAAAATGTACCAGTGCTCCCGGTCCAAAAATGGTACCAGGAAATATCTTTGGACGTAAAGGCGGCCGGCATAATACTGATAATATCATCCACTGAGTGTCGACCGGCCATATAAACATACGGGTGTCTATCAGCATTTGCTCAATGCGCCTGATGGCGTTTAAAAGGGTTGTTTACTTCTTTCAGTCTCCATCTTTTTAATATTCCAGGAGGACGGAATGGGCGCCAATAAGACCGTAAAGCCAAGCGCGTGTGCGTTTATGATTATTTAGCATGAACGCTGTATTATGATCGGATGGATGATCTCAAATATCAGACATTTAAAAACAAAAATGTTCTGTAGTTTTGACTCCATTGTTAATGTTTGTTGAGGGGAAAAACGTTTTGCTGACACTTTTGATTTTGTACATTTCTATTGTTCGCCAGGCTCCCTTGTCACATTTTTATGTCAATCTGTTTGCGGCATTAGTTCGATAGCTGACATTCTCCTCCCCACGCTGTCTCTCTCTCTCTCCCTCCCTCTCTCCCATATCTATCCAAACCATGTCGTTTGTTTGAGTACACGTTTGTTTAGAAGAACTGCCAAACTATATAGTATATGATATATACGGATGAAAAAAACAAAAAGATACAATAAAACTTGGAGACACGCTTCAAACCGTTATCCGGCAGAAATCCCAGAATTCAACTACGCCTATTCTATTTTAGCAGGACTTCCTCTATCTTATCCGCTACAGCGGCTATAACACTATTTCCGCATTTATTTGCATCAAGTACTTCTGGCTTGGCACGCAGGGCGACACCGGGCGATTGTCTCGGTAAGTGGGGGGATCCGACGTCAAGCTTACGTTAAAACTGATAAGCATTTTTGAAGCACAATTCAAACACAAGTTACAGGATGTGGCAGCCTATCGGCTTCTTCTGCAAATGTCATTGACACCATACATAATCTGCAAACATTGGTCATTGGTGAAGCAGGGCAGAATTTGGTAAATAATATGTTCGGGCAACACCTCCTCAACACTAATAGTTAACACTCAGAGATCTCTACGCATTTCTAGTGTAATGACACATCTGATTTCCATGTGATAGTTATACAATTTTGCTCATTTAAATCTCTGCTATATATTGCAAACTCCCGAGAACCACTTATTTTCCGGATATGATGCCTTTCGACACTTGACGTTACTGTTCAGCTTGGTTTCATTTTATTATTAGTATCTTTTTACTCATGGTCATTTCATCTATTGGACATGACATGGACAATGAGCAGTCAGGCTGAAAAACATCTGATGGCTGTAGAAATGTGGTTTCTGAGGAAAATGCAAAGAATACCATGGACAGCCAGAAAGACCAATGAACAAGTCCTTCAAGAAACAAATGAAGATCGTAAACTGATTAGAGACATTAGAGTCATTAGACGTAGACAGTCACAATTTTTTGGGCATGTTATGAGAAGAAATGATTTGGAGAACTTGGTGACATCTGGTAAGATCGAGCGGAACAGACCAAGGGGAAGACCTAGAGGCAAGTACCATCGATGGCTTGGCCTTGTGGCATGGTCGAGACAGAAACACGGAGCTGATCCACGACTCTGGTGATCGAGTGAGATGGCAGAACATGACCGCCCACGCTTACCGGCATGGCACATGATGGATGGATTTAATCTATTGATACTCCCCTTCGCCTTTCCCATCTCTCAACCACCACTCCTTTCATTCATCATTCTTGCTTTCTGGATGCACCATTGCTTCACCCTGTACCTTCGTGTAATGTCCCTTTTGTCTTTTATGCTTCACTCTTCCTTTCATTTGCCAGGCTGTGTTGATACTTCTTTTCCTCTGCCTATTCTGAGGTCACTTTATCTTCCATTAACATTCACCACTATTCCATTGTTTTGTACACTACCTGACACACATGGCTGCGATTGCATAACTTAAGTACTATGTCCCAAGACAGAGTACTGCTCCAGACAGGAAAACTTATTTATGTATTCACAGTTCCTCAAGTAATTAAATTTGAGGCTGATTATTATTATGAAGAATCAGTGTCACTAAACCGGGGATAATTCCATAAGTTCAAGCTGAGAAACATCAAATGGCAGTGGAAATATTATTTTTTGAGGAAAATGCGTAGAATACCATGGATGGACAGAAAAATTAATGAGAAAGTTCAACAAGAAACAATTGAAAATTGCAAATTGAAAATACACTAGAGATAGTTCAGATATTTTTGGGCACATTATGTGGAGGGATTAACTAGAAATCTTGGTGTAAAATGGCAAAATTGATGGGAAACGAGCAAAGAATAAGGCTGAGAGATAAAGGCCTGGATGGCTTGGCCACAGGGCGTATCTGATCCAAGACTCTGGTGATCATGTGCGATGGAAAAACCATGCTTATCAGCACAGCACATTATGAATGAAATCAGTTTCTCCCCCTTAGTACTCAACCTCTCCCAGCAGAAATCAAAGGGTCTGTATAATGTGCTTGCTTATAGAGACTGTAATCAGGGTACAATCCCCACCAGTGACAGCATACTTTTTATTTTGGACTAGTATGGCTCTAGGGTCGATCCAGTCTCATAAAATATGTATTGTCTAATTTTCACATTTGTCTGGGAAGGAAAGATGGCCGCGAAGGGAACCAGACATCCTATTTGATTATGTCATGGCTTAGAATATGTGAAGGTCTAACACTTCACACTCCTGCAGCAGTTATCTGCCATGGGAGTACCTTTACCATATCTACATCATCACTTCCTGTGTGTGGATCCCTTTATGTTGGTTGTAGCTGTGTGGACCAATCTCTTTTTCTCTCTCTCTTTTTTCTGGACTCAATTTGATCAAATAAAAAGACTTGTTTTTGACCCCACCCCACCCTATATTTGTTTTTAAAAATATGTTTACACATACTGAATTACTGTAAGATAACAAATGCTTGCTTAAAAGTATTTTGGCCTACGCCCACTCTTGCGGACAAACTCTATGGTGATGTCAATAATCTTAAGTTGACTGCTGCTGTCTTTGGTTTAATTCACATTGACATCTGAATGTGAACGAAGAAGAAATGCTTATTTTCATCATCATCATCATGTGCCATGTGAATAAGTAATGGTTTGCCTTCTCATACCATCACACGATCGAAACCATTTACTTTATTTATAAGCACTGCAGCACTACTAAACAAAACACAGCAAGCATCATCAGCATCACCTACCTTGTGCCTGCCCAGGTAAACCATTGCACTGGCTCCCCTCCCCAAAGAGTCAGCAGTGTTCCAGGTGTAATTCTCTGTGCTCACCAGTGTTCCTGCCAGGTCATATATTACATTATCTACATTAATCTACATTACATTACTTTAATATATTACTTTGCTGGTTATTAATTTGTCCTTATTTATGTCATTATTATCCTCTAGAGTATTTTAATTCAAGATAAGGTTAGCGTATCAGAAATCCAAAAGGATAGAGGAGAGTATCAATTATCCTAGATAAGACAGAGGAGAGCATCAGAAATCAAAAATAAGGATAGTGGAGAGTATCAGAAATCAAAAATAAGGATAGTGGAGAGTATCAGAAATCAAAAATAAGGATAGTGGAGAGTATCAGAAATCCAAGATGATGTTAGAGGAGAGTATCAGAAATCCAAAAATAGAATAGAGGAGAATAACAGAAATCCATAATAAGGATATAGAAGAGTATCAGAAATTCAAGATGAAGATAGAGAAGAATATCATAAATCCATAATAAGGATAGAGAAGAGTATCAGAAATTCAAGATGAAAAGAGAAGAGAGTATCAGAAATCCATAATAAGGATATAGAAGAGTATCAGAAATTCAAGATGAAGATAGAGAAGAATATCATAAATCCATAATAAGGATAGAGAAGAGTATCAGAAATTCAAGATGAAGATAGAGAAGAATATCATAAATCCATAATAAGGATAGAGAAGAGTATCAGAAATTCAAGATGAAGATAGAGAAGAATATCATTCAAGATGAGGATAGAGAAGAGTATTAGCAAGCCCTAAGGATAGAGGAGAGTATCAGAAATCTAAGATGAAGATAGAGGAGGGTATCAGAACTGCATAATAAGGATAGAGAGTATCATAAATCCAAGAAGAGAATAGAGGAAGGTATCAGAGATCCATAATAATGACAGAGGAAAGTATCACAAACATAAGAAGAGGATAGAGGAAGGTATCAGGAATCCATAATAAGGATAGAGGAGAGTATCATAAACCCAAGAAAAGAGTGGGTAGTATGTGACTGATAAATCAGGTTTCTCTTCTGTTGCACCTTCCTTAGCTAGTTGATCAGCTCTCTTGCTTCCAGGCACTCCACAGTGAGATGGTGTCCACTGATGGTGACCTTACGTTCGCTGCCTTGTTCAGATAGTATGCCCATAGTGCTGGTAATTTCCTAGACAGGAATACCTCAAGTACTTATTTTGCATCTGAATAGCACCGTAGTCTCTGTCCCATGATGGTTATTAGTAATTTCTTTGTTGCTATCTTCAGTGCTCAGATTTTGCAGAATCCCCTTCTATTTAAATATTGAGCACAACCCACTACTGGCAACGCCGATTGCATTCCGGTATGAACCTAAGGCCTATCCACGTCAATATGGAAGCACTATACTCGAGTTTCGCCCTTGTTTGAGCTCGTCAGTAGTGCATATCCCTGACCGGATCCGGAAACAGTCCCGGATCACGCGTGTGAAGCGGATGTGTAACCACGCGGCACACACTGGACACACCAAATTATCACAACAGAACACCACAACGCTACCCATCGTAGGCTTTGCTCAAGAGAGCTCCCCTTCTATTGTCTAACTCCATTTGTGGGTAAACAAGGTACCAATATAGATATGTTCATTTCAGACATGAATGCACACATAAAAATCTAAAAGTATAAACCAAACGCAATGATTACTAATTGCTCTGTAAACAATATATAAAAGAAAATGGTTATGCATGCTGAAGAGGGCAAAAGAGAGACTTTGTGGGGAGAGTTGTACACAAATAAGATAGGGTAGCACACACCATCATTATCAGGTTAGTCAGTATCCTCCGCTCAGGTCCCAATACTGTACCCCTGTTCTCTGCAATTATCTTCAGCTCAGCATAAGTGTGAATCCCAAATGCCCTTGCAGTCCTATGTGATGTAGTTGTTTCTTGGACATCTCTTATTTCCTTATCCCTGTATTTTGCTCTCGAGTATTTTCTTAGTAGAAGCGCCATGTCTCAGGATGTGACCAAGTCAGGACAGCCTACTTTTATGCATGTTTTTTTTTTAAATAGTTGTCTATTTTCTCCATTGACTTAACATGTTCTAGTTTGTTGTCTCTATTCAGCCCTTTCTTTGAACCCTTGGTTATCATAAGTTTATTATAAAGTCACAAGCATGGAAACAGCACACATATTCATCTACATTGGAAGAATATGAAACTAGATATGAATAACACAGAGAGAGAGAGAGAGAGAGAGAGAGAGAGAGAGAGAGAGAGAGAGAGAGAGAGAGAGAGAGAGAGAGAGAGAGAGAGAGAGAGGGAGGGAGGGAGGGAGGGGGAGAGAGAGAGGGAGAGAGAGAGAGAAAGGGAGAGGAAGAAAGGGAGAGAGGCAGGCAGGCAGGAATGCACAAACACACAGAGTAAGCAACAAACAACTGGGAGGTTGGAAGCATGGAAACAGCACACATATTACTCTAAATTGGAAGAATGATATAAAACTACATATGAACAACCAAGAGAGAGAGAGGGATGGAGAGTGGCAGGAATGCACAAACACACACAGAGTTAGCAGCAAACAAATGAGAGGTTACTGAATCTGGTAGGTCTTCATCAGCAGGGACCAATTCAACACAATAATGAAAATGCCAGTCAGCGTGAGCCCCACCCCATAAGACCCAACCGAACCCGAAGAGCACAGAGGAGAAAATATAACAAGTCCTGTTTAGGACTAACTCGAAAGAGAACAAAGAGAGGAAAGAATATTAAAACTCACCCCAAAATACCTATCTAAATTATAACTGATGCTACAGAAGCAGGTTGAAAAAGATCTAATTGTTATTTTTATTAGGTAACTATTGGATTACCGGTCTCTGTGGCGAAGGGCTTGCGAACGCGGTTTGTGAGCCCATAAACCCGGGTTCGAAATACAGCGGTGCTGGTTTTTTCGAAAAATGTATAGGTGCCGGTCGTTCAGAAAGCAATGGCAAACTACTGAACGTAAAATTTGCCCAGGAATCACGAACAGCGAAAATGCTGGGGTTGACTGCTACGTCCTGTGAAGGACATGCAACTAAATTGTTTTTTAAAAACTATTGGATTGGATTATTGGATTGCCTGACGCATACTGGGTATTTATTGCTAGCCCCAAATTATGTTAGACCAATCGGCACTCCATGGGTGAATATATAAATATACTGGTACAAATATTTACTTTGCAACGTAGAACCGGGCAAGCTTGTGAAGGTTAAAAGAACATGAATGGAACGGCAATAAGTTGAAAAACAAACCAACCTTTTATGACCGGGTATGATGATGTCATCTGATATGATTTATGTTGCTACTGAATCATCTGTTGGAAGGGGGTAAATATCCTTTCCGTATGGCACGTATTTGTAAGGGGATAAATATCCTTTCCGTATGGCACGTATTAGCTTGTGTGATGAAATCAGAAACTCCTTCAGTGGATAAAATATTTCTAGTTTCTCAAATGTGATATCATAAACCGTGCTACTGGAAACAATGGCTACAAGTGTTATCACACAATATAGATTAAACTTATATACAATTGCTCAGTACCATTATTCATATACAAATAAATAAAGTTCACAACACTAAAATAAAATAATTATGTCACTTTATATTGTGTAATAATATTAGTTTATATATCCTTGACAGATATAGGGCACTCTAACTTTGTGTAGATATTTAGTGCTAAATATTAATGAATTACTATAGTTGATAAATCTGCGGCTACACCAGTCGGTAAACAATAACAATAAAATACCACTACCAACAATGACAAATTGATGATGACTCCACCAGTCAATCCAAACAAAATAATCTTTCCTTGGTCTGATAGGTCTAATAAGATGCCTAAAAATTGGATCTGTATCGGCTGAGTAGTTGTTTCTGCTCGGTAACATTGACTCAGATGAAACTTCCATACAGTTCATTAGGCCCAATATCAGGACTGAGGTGAAGATTTCCTCCTGTGCAAAGTCTGAAGTTGATGGCAATGAATCATGGCACTCCAATATTTCTGTACAGAAAAAACAAAAAAAACAATTTAATACTGAGAAAACAGGGACAGTGTCATCATAAGAAGTATTCTACTGTATAAACAAGTACTGAATGTCCTTTGTGATCAACTCCAATCCCAAGTTGATTTTCTAGATAATTTTATGTTTAGTAGATTGCCATTACCAGTCACCCTGGTGAAGGGATTAAGGACGCTGTTCGTAATCCCGTATACCCACGTACGAAACACAGCTGCTCGAGATTCAGCAATGGATCATGTCACGTTGGTTTCTTATAGAAATGTATGTGAGCCGGTCGTTCAGAAAGCAATGGCAAACATAAAACTTGCCAAGACATCAACAGCGCCTGAAAAATGCTGGTGTTACTGCAATGTCCTGTAAATAAGATGTGCAACGAAAAAAAGGTTGCCATTACTTTCTGAACAAGATGTGAACATTGAAGTCCAAGTGACCAGTGGAGTTAATCATTTACTCCACCTACAGCTCACTGGGTGTTTAAGAACTAGAGTACTGTCATCCTTTTGGCCATGCTATATTGCCTTCTGTTTGCATCTTCTGAGGTTACTGTCATCTGCTCATGTCCTAATACTGTCCCCCTGTTCTCTGCAATTATCTTTAGCTCAACGTAAGTGTGAATCACAAATGCCCTTGCTGAGCACTGCTGCGCCAGGTTAAGCTACCACACTTATCAAGCTTCCCTATAGAGCACTTTGAAAAGAGACACTATACAGGCTAATAAATGGAGGATCGACCATTATAGTCCCTGCCAGGGGTAGAAAACTCCTGATACCTGGTCACCATTGCACCTGGAAATTTAAACCTAGTGCTGGAGTGTTCAATAATTTTCTGAACTTGTATTTCAAAAAGAAATAAGCTGGCTCCTGAGAAAAAGGTGCTGGTTCTTGAATTATATTAAGTTTTTTTAAAATCTACCTCTGTTCACTGTGGTCATGCTGCTGTGGACATTTTGCGATTGCTTTCTGAATGACTGATGCTCATATGATTGAAATCAACACAAGGTGGTCTGCTTTTAAATTGTTTGCAGCTGGTTTTGATCCAACCACCTGGTATGTCCGGAAACGGTGAATCACATTCACTGCCCTTAAGTCACAGCACCGACTTTCACCTTTAACATTCACTTACTTGCAGGTCCGCATGGTCGAATGGATAAGAATGCGTGTTCTTAAACATCCGGTGTGCTGATGCCAAGGTTAGCGGTTCAACCCCTACACTGGACAGCTGGACTAAAATGTTGACCTGTCGTCCTTGACTTGGGGACGTTAATTACAAGTACCTCTGAAGTCAGAGTGGGTTTGCCTGATGGCGAGGGACACTGTTCATACGGAAAGCTAACCCACAAGTAAAATTCAGTCAATCACTACTATAAATAGTGTGTGTGGACTATCCTGAATTCAGAGCGAGCGAGCGCAAAAAAAAAATTCACTTAATTTATTCATTACAAGTGATAATACCTATAAAAATATGCTATTTCATATGTGTACGTTAAGTGTAAATAAATATTCTAATTTTGATACACGTATATCTATTCTAGATAGTTACAATTACAATTTTAATAATATAAAGTTAACACAGAATGTGCTATACATTTTTGCAACACCAAATTAATTTACACACACTAAACTACAAAGAAAATAAACAGCAAGTTTTACCCATTGAGTCAATGATGTAGAATGCAACTGAAAACTCAAACAATGAATTTTACTATCATAGTCAATTAAAAAAGTTGTTGCTTAAAAGTCACCAGAGTCGACTTCATTGCACCGGGTTTTATCACATATGGATCAGTCTCTTTATGCAGCGCGGGCTGCTGAAAGGGTTGCACAAAGCACGAACTCCGTTGAATTAAATGAAGGAAGCTTCAGGCCCTCAAAATGTGATGGTCCGATCACATCACAGACCCATAGCTGGCTCCTGCTCATGATATTTAATTTTTATTATTAACGAACAAAAAAGTTAACTTAAAAAACCATATCGTATTGAATTTACTGAGAGACAAATTAATGTGGTTTAAACATCTTGTGAGAGTCAGTTGTAAAGACCAGTAAAAAATACAGTTGTACTAGACTATAAATGGAGTACATGAGGAAAAAGTAAAAAGAATGCAGCAGATACAATTGGCAACTCCACTCTGCAAAGTAAACTACAGACAAATCACCACTGAATTATACAAAAATAGTCTCTTTCAGAAGAGAGAAAAACAAATATGGAACAATTCCAATATTTATTTAACTAGATTTGAGAAACATAAATAAACATTGCATTTATATGCAAACATAACAGAGGATGAAGATGAGGTGAATTCACAGAAAAAATACTGCAGTTCAATGAAAGCTATAGAAAATGTTGTTCACATACAGGAAGTACATTAAATTATACAGGATTTCAACAAATGTAAATCTGCTTGAAATGACACTGCAAGTGATGATTCAGCATTAAAAACAGAGAATGTGAAACATATAAAGACAATAAACATGTTCTTTGCTAAATATGGATTACATTCATGAGACAATAACAAACAATGGCTATTCATATTTATGAGAATGTCTTAAACATTAATTGGACTAATGGAAAAATTATATCAAATATAATATCAGATTATCAAATTTTGAATGTGAAAGAACTTCAATGCGTTAAGATCAAAATGAACTCTGGCAGTATCACAACATGTTATCAATATTCAAGTACTTTAAATAAGTTTCACGAATACAATACACTAGAAACATTTTGCCAGAAAATAAAGGTGAACTCATCCCACATATCTTGATACATAATAAGTAATCCATAAGTATGTAATTAAAAAAATAAGACTCATTATCAAATTTAAAAAAAAATAAAATGTTATAGCAAACATGATGACAAAATCTTAGACAAACACAGAAGAGTGAACTATACCATTTTCCTTGCAGTTTATTTTATGGGTACACAAAATACTAAAATAGTTATGTATACTGACTTGGATTGGAGGTCACAGAGTATAGAAAAAAGCAATAGAATTAGACCAGAGCACATTGATTATTTAGTAGCCCCACCGGGTTTGAACCCATGACATCTTAATACCACCACATTAACGAAAGGACTTATGTAGTAATCAGCTTAGTTATTTGGACTTAAATGTTGACTTCTTGTCCTTGATTTTTTTAAAAATGTTGCATATCCCTTGCAGGACGCTGCAGTCAACACCAGCATTCTTCAGCTGCTGTTGATGTACTAGGCAAGTTTTTACATTCAGTAGTTTGCCTGATTAGGGGACATAAATTACGAGTACTTCTGAAGTCGGAGAAGGGTTCACCTAATGGGACACTGGTAATAATAGGTGATGCTAACAGTCACACACAAATCAGACCAGTGCACTCACTACTAGTAGTAGTGGTTAACTACTACTAGTAGTTGCACATGTGTGTACCACGCTCCAGTTAAAAGCGAATGAACGAATGAGAAAAAAAACTAACTAATTACCATGAAGTTACTACTAAACAGCCAATAGGAGCTGGGGGTGAGTGCAACGTCCTGCAAAGGACATGCAACTGTTTTTTTTTTTTTGCATATCCTTTTTACCGGACATTGCTGTAAATACCAGCATTTTACTGCTGTTGTTAATGTCTTGGCAAGTTTACATTCAGTAGTTTGCCATTGCTTTCTGAACGACCGGCTCCCATACTAACTTGTTAGAACCTAGCGCAATGTGATCTGCATTTTTTTACTACTAATTTATTATTAGCCATGCTTAGGAAGTCACAAGGTATCTTTAGTTTTTATTTACTTATTTACTTCTGTAGTATCTATAGGAGTATGCTACAGTTCAGTTCAGTACACCACCTACTACAATTATATTATACACTGTCAAGGATTTGTATTAGTATTTAATGTATTTATTACGAATACAAAACACATACTGGTGAAGTAAAGCCTAAGCCTTTTTTTACAAATCAAAAGGACAACAGTAAACTCATAATCATATTATTATCATTAGACACTGTTGTTGGGAAAGAAGACCCTATTATTAAGCTTGACCTTTAAATATCCTAGGTTACTACATATCATTATGTGGGATGGACCGTTTTCTTCCTCTTCGCCTCGCTTTCCCAGACAATCCCCAGAAAATTTGTATAGTATTATAAAAATATTATTATGAGACTGGATCCAACTAGAGCAGTTGGGAAAAAATAATCCAGCATCTGCTGGGGATGTACCCGAACACTCTTTCGCAGGCAAGGGAACTTATCACTATGCCACCCCGGCTCTTGCAATAATAGTTAAAAACATAAATAAATAAATAAATCAGGTACCACCTCCGCATTAAACGTCGACTGTAACTTTAATATAATAAAATTTAAAAAATGAGTCTTTTGACTCCAAACAAAGTCCAACCAACATCCTCCGTTCACAAGGAAACATAAATATGCAATTTATAATATAATTTGTTACATTTATAATTTTTAAGTTACAACCACAAATTAAGTTGGTTATCCGATATCAGCATGTAATCGTTATAGCTGGAAAATGCAAACCTAATTTAGTAAATAAAATTAAAAATCCAAGACTTTGAGAGCAGACGAATTCAGTGAAGAACTCTGAGAGTAATCTCCCACAACACAGACCGGTGTTACCTTAACAAACACATCCATCTCCAACTACACATTACAGCTACACGTTTTACCAACTATACGCGATATAACTACGTGTTATATTGTTGTTGTTATTACGATTCTATAAAGATACGTGTGGGAAACCATAATACTTTTTTTAAAACCTTTATTTAAATCTTACCATTGACATGCATTGATAAAGTAACTGAATTATCCTGGTATTTACTGGAAGGGTTGAAATGCGCAATAAGGACTAAGTTTAGAACTTTGCGTCGATCCTTAGATAAGAATTGTGTACGGTATTACTGTTATTAAGTGTGTAAGTAAGTAAAGTAAGCGACCGTTTTTACACACGCCCTGGGGCGTGGTGGGCATGTGGTGCTGGCCCCGTATTTGTATCGTACAATCAACTCTCGTATTTATATCGTACAATCAACTCTCGTATTTATATCGTACAATCAACTCTCGACATTTGACGTGGCTAATAATATATCATGTCGGCAGCATTTACATCCCAGGGCATTGCCTGGTGCTTAATTTTAGGCTGGGTCAACCAGAGACCTCACATCACAGGGGGAGGGAGTGAGAGAGCCTTGGGGTGGGAGGTGGGTGGGGAGGCTACACATCGACAGGAATTTGAACACTGCTATCGCGGTTCCCAGTTAGCAAACGGAAATATCAGTTGTTGGGAAACCTTAGAGGCCACTGAAATAATATGAGAAATAAGTTCTGTTACTACTTAGCACTCAACGGAGTAAAGGAAATAAATTAAGTTAGTAATTAGCACTCACGGGAGTAAAGGAAATAAATTAAGTTACTAATTAGCACTCACATGAGTAAAGGAAATAAATTAAGTTACTAATTAGCACTCACATGAGTAAAGGAAATAAATTAAGTTACTAATTAGCACTCACGAGAGTATAGGAAAGAAGAAGAAATTATAGGACACAACGATTACCAACCAATGCTTGTGAATCAGTGTCTACGTCACAAAGTACTTACTGATTTTCTCCCCAATATTCTGTTCAATCCATCTGAGTTATAATTGGAATAGTTTATGTGTTTTATATAGTTAAATATTCATTTTTATTTTACAAACTTGTACATAGATACGGATCTGCAACGTATGCTCTATTACTTTATAATATGTGTATAATGAAGGTATGTGTCAATAGATTTACATAGATATCAATCTTAATCATGACAACTGGAATGATCAATGGGAAGAAAGGCAGACCAAGAGAAATGATGCTGGATGGAATGAGGCGGTGGCATGAGGGAGTATCATCGCCAGATTAGACCAGATCACCAAAGATCTATGAAGAGACATGAACGCCTACGCCAGCTTGCAGAGCATTTGATTATATATATATATATATATATATATATATATATATATATATATATATATATATATATATATATATATATATATATATATATATACCGTATAACAGTAGACGGTACTACCTGGTTTCTGTTAGCGCCGAACGTTGGGCGGCGCTTACCAAACCCGACACCCCACATTGTGCCAACGGCTTCGGGCGGAAGAGCGCAATTGGGAGGGTACAAGCCTTACCCTGGTGCGAGGAAATGCAAGCTAAAGACAAAATTGTCATGGCAGGGCAGACCAGGCCCTAAGCCTTGGTTGGCGACTGGTCTAGGATCGAAGCTCCGACAGGCGGACATTTAGAGCATTGCTTTGCTGATCTGGCAGCTTCTGCAGCTTGTCTTGTTCCAGATGTAGGGGTGTTACCTTTCCTCTGGAGTGAACTAGGCAGGCCGAGAGAGGGATCATGCTGCATGGGCAACACATGATCTCTATATTTTAGCCCAGGCTTTGTGCTATGGAGAGGCAATAACTCCATCCCTGGTCTTAACTGGTCTCGGAATCAAAGCGAGAGGCAACTGTTACGGGTTATAAGTCCTTGTCAGTTGGCGTAGACATGGGGCGCCACGCGTTGCCTCTGACGGTGGGAGACACCTATAGGTGTCACTGATCAGCTACCGCCCGCCTCAAGCTGGGCAGCCCCCAGCCAATTGGGTGCTGATCCGCCACAGCCTGCCTGCTTCAATGGGTGCTTGGGGCTAGGACAAAATCTGAATCGCAGGCTGTAAAACCAATGCACCAGGTACAAACAAAAATAAAAATAGAAACCTCAAGCTACGGCTTGCAACCTGGAACGTGAGAACCATGTGTCCAGGATTTTCCACTGACTTGACCAATATTGACGATGTGAGAAAAACGGCTGTGATTGATGCCGAACTCAATCGTCTTAACATTGATATTGCTGGCCTGCAGGAGACTCGCCTCGCTGAGGAAGGGTCACTCATGGAAAACAACTACACCTTTTTCTGGAAGGGTAGAGGGCAGGCAGAAAAAAGGCAACACGGTGTGGGCTTTGCAGTGAAGAATTCGCTACTGGGAATGATTGAAATTCCAGCAGGAGGAAATGAAAGACTATTGTCCCTGCGCTTGGCAACCTCTTGTGGGTTTGCCACCATTATTACTGCATATGCACCGACACTCGATTCCTCTGATGATGTGAAGGATTTGTTCTATGAGGCGTTAGACTCCGTGATCAAGGCAGTTCCAAAATCTGACTACATTTATATGCTCGGTGATTTCAATGCTCGTGTGGGCAAGGACTCGAGTTCATGGCCAGTGTGCCTTGGAAAATACAACATCGGTCGCATGAATGAAAATGGGCAAAGGCTGCTGGAGCATTGCACCAGTAATGACCTATGTATTACAAACTCTTTTTTTAAAACAAAAGAGATGCATAAGGTCACATGGAAACATCCAAGGTCCGGCCATTGGCACCAGCTGGACTTCATCATCACACGGAGACAACATCTGAACCATATATCATTGACTCGTAGTTACCACAGTGCTGACTGTGATACGGATCATTCTTTGGTTGTTGCATGGGTTAGACTGAGACAAAAGAGAATCTACACAGCTAAACACAAATCTAGCCCCAGGATTAATATTATTAACACTCATGATCCTGAAAAGTGCTTTCAGTTTCAACAGCAACTTGAAGACGCTTTCACTGATACACCAGAAAATTGTACAGTAAATAAAAAGTGAGGTCAAATTAAGGAAACTCTTTATAAAACTGCCGTAGGGGTTTACGGCACTGTGGATCATAAGAGGCAGGACTGGTTTGCGGCCAACAGCGAGACTCTGCAGCCCTTGATTGATAAGAAGAAGAAAGCTCTCTTAAGAAACAAGGAAAGACCAACGCGTAACACTCTGAGTGAGCTAAGGCAAGCTAGGAAGGATGTGCAAAAGGCTGCCAGGCAGTGTGCAAATGATTATTGGATCAAGTTATGTGAGTCCATTCAAATCGCAAGTGATAAGGGAGACATAAGAAGCATGTATGAAGGAATAAAGAAAGCCTGTGGTCCAGTGATCAAAAGAAGTGCACCATTGAAAACCTTGACTGGAGAAATCATCACTGACAAGAAACGGCAGATGGACAGATGGGTAGAGCACTATTTGGAGCTTTACTCAAGTGAGACCAAACTAGCGGATGATGCCCTCAACGCCATAGAGGCTCTACCAACTCTTGACCACCTGGACACACTTCCCACCATAACAGAAGTTAAGTGTGCTATAAATGAACTTGCATCTGGCAAGGCTCCAGGTAAGGATGGGATTCCAATAGAGGTTATCAGGAGTGGGCAAGACACACTCACTATACAGATCCACCAGCTAATAGAGCTATGCTGGCGTGAAGGACAAGTCCCACAGGATTTCAAAGATTCAAGCATCATAACACTGTACAAGAACAAGGGCGATCGGAGCGACTGCAACAACTATAGGGGTATCTCACTTCTGTGTATTGTTGGAAAAGTATTTGCCAGAATTGTTCTGCGCAGACTTCAAGTCCTAGGAGATCAAGTCTACCCCGAATCACAGTGTGGCTTTCGACAGAACCTGTCTACCACTGATATGATATTCTCATTGCGACAAATGCAAGAAAAATGCCGTGAACAGAATCAACCACTGTTTATTGCCTTCATCGACCTCACAAAGGCATTTGATTTGGTCAGTCGTGAGGGTCTGTTCAAGGCACTAAAGAAGATTGGCTGCCCACCAACTTTTCTGTCCATTGTGGAATCGTTCCACACAGGCATGAAGGGTATAATCAAGTTTGATGGTGCAACTTCTGAAGAATTTGAAATCAAGAGTGGAGTTAAGCAAGGTTGTGTACTAGCTCCCACCCTCTTTGGAATATACTTTTCACTTCTACTGAAATATGCATTTCGTGATCAGGATGGTGGTATATACATTCACTCACGCTCAGATGGCGGCCTCTACAATGCTCAGAGATTGAAGGCTAAGACCAAAATTAGGAGGGTACTGATCAGAGAGTTGCTTTTTGCAGATGATGCTGCAGTTACGACCCACTCTGAGGAAGAATTGCAATGTCTACTATCTGCATTCTCCAATGCTTGTTCTGAATTTGGTTTAACAATTAGCAAAAAGAAGACACAGATTATGTCACAAGGTGCACATGGGGTACCATCAATCTTTATTGACGACGCTGAACTAGAGATAGTAGACCATTTTACATATCTAGGATCAGTGGTTAATAGCAAATTATCCCTAGATCAGGAAATCAACATCCGGATTGGTAAGGCAGCAACAACAATGAACAGGTTAAGAAAAAGAGTCTGGGAGAACAGGAAGCTTACTGCCAAAACAAAAGTCCTTGTCTATCAAGCCTGTGTCCTTAGTACTCTTCTCTATGGCAGTGAAACCTGGACAACTTATTCACACCAAGAGAACAATTTAAACAGCTTTCATATGCGGTGTTTGCGAAGAATTCTTGGTATTAAGTGGCAAGACAAAATCACAAATACTGAAGTATTGGAAAGATCAGGTTGTGTGACAGTTTATTCCATGCTCAGTCTTCGTAGACTTAGATGGATAGGACATCTTAGGAGGATGGATGATGGTAGAATACCAAAGGATATCTTTTTTGGTGAATTACAGATGGGTAAGAGATCTTAGGGTCGGCCTCTACTACGATACAAAGATGTGTGTAAGCGGGACATGATTGATACAGGCATTGATAATGCACATTGGGAGCAAGTCGCCGCTGAACGTGTTGCATGGAGGGCAAATATCAGAAATGGAATAAAGTCAAAGGAGAAAATTATTGCAGAAAAGTCACACACCAAGCGTTTGAGACGTAAGATGGTGCATGATGGTGGAAATGACCACGTGTTCAGATGCACCCACTGTGAACGGACATTTACAGCGCAAATTGGCCTTATCAGTCACACTCGCTACCGCCATAGTTAAAAGTTATTATGCCTTTTTAAAGCACAAACTATCGTCTGTCAAGACGGCAAGGTGCCAATGGAATGAATATATATATATATATATATATATATATATATATATATATATATATATATATATATATATATATATATATATATATATATATATATATATATTACTGCATCTGTCAAGTAGAAAACGAACTTTAAATTCCTTGCCAAAAGATTACCGAGGTTATAACGTATAATACTAAATAGCCCATTTTAACGTAAACGACGCCATTTGTACTGAATGTCAGAAGCATAATAATAGTAATAATACAGAATATAATTTATAGGAGATCAAGAAATATGAAATGAAACGGATACAAATAAATATGAAACAATAGAAGTATAAGTTCGAAAGAACACATCAGTTATAAGAAATAACAATATTCACTATACATTTTAATTATAACCAAGACCAGGGTACTGTTAACAGGTCCAATGCCAAACAAAAAATTGCATTTTGACCAAACAAACATGGATAGCGGAAAATGCGAAGTAGGGCTGCGTCACAGTTATTACTTTAAAAATGTAAATATGGTAGCAGACATGTAACGTAATGACAACATTTTGGCGATTATATAAGCCCATGGCAGACACCGGATGTCGCTTAAGACGATTAATCATCCCACGGCATTTAATCATGAATATTATTTTATCACGATTAAGTTTCCTGCTATGGTTCTGTGATGTAATAGCGCCATCATATTTTATAGGTCTAAGAACAAGGAAAAATAGACGGCCAATCTTAACCTCACTTTGGCAAGCGACGATCACAGGCGTCGAATCCGCGTCCGGTCGTGCTCATGACACTTCCAGCGCCGTTCGCTATAAACTTTGCTAGCACGCCTGCCGGGATACTTTTATTATGATTCAAACATGCATGTTTAGTGTTGTATTAGTTTTCCATTAAAGATTAAGATATTAATTTTCTTTCATAACCTTATAATTACATTACAAAATAGAGTTTTATTTTTCACGTCCATATTGAGAGTTAATGGAGACTGGGCATCTATAGCTCTTATAATGGGTGTTTGTAAGGCCTCGCTACACTTTGTATGTAGAACAAATTTGTAAAATTAAGTACATGATGTCATTAAAAAAAAATGTGCTTTAAAAAGTCATTAAATTGGTTACAATAGTTACTGCTATGATCTAACGCTGTTCTGGGGAAGCTGGAAAATACCAATGAAGTATTCATTATAACAGGTGTAGGAAATGTCCACCACGATTAAGGCATAACTGTATACTTTTCTTCATATTCTCAAATACCTTCTGCAACGTGGCTGTTGTTATTTATAGAATGGTAATTCTGATTGCTTCTTTCGGGTCCTCAACTGTGTGTACATATTTTTGTAAACATTTCCTTTCAAGAAACCCCATAGATAATAATTCATAAGCGTAATGGATGAGGAGGTTGCTTATCAGGAAATTTTGCTATAAATCTTTTAACAACCATCCGTGTGTATCAACCGCCATTTCGACTTACTCTTTCAACCAAACAAATTCTTTCTTCCCTTGATAACATCATTTTGTTTGTAGTGCAAAGAATTACTCAAGCAGACGACAGTCATTCGCTGCATATTACTTCACGATGGACTGTGGAGCACATTTTTTGATGACATCATGTACTTCCTTTTTCAAATTTATTCTACATACAAAGTGTAGTGAGACTTTACAAACGCCCTGTATTAGTGGGCCCTTAGGCATCCACGTCTTCCGGGGTGTAACAGTTCAATTCATTATCGACCTATTTATGCCATCTTTATAACGATACTAAACATCATAATATCGGGGCCGGCTATATCATTATGAGATACGGATGTCCGGTTAGACATTGGTGCATTGCGATCCATACACCGGAATCTGTATCATAATAGGTTGTTGATACACTGGCGGTATTTATAACTCTGTGTGAGAATATACTATCAATCAGTTACCGGGTTCGGGGGAGGGGGAGCCGTGGTAGAGATATTGCGGTGTTCCCCCAGGCTCACTGGTTTTTTTAAAAACCAGATGTCAAAAAGCTAGTGCACTTACATATCAACTATCACCATTACTGAAACATCCAAATATTCCCATGTCCGCAAAACGACTGATAATAAACAGCATTTTCACACCAACCCTATGCTACCAATCTCAAACTTGGACTTTATCCAAATCATACTTTCGCAAAATCAACACTTGCGAGATGAGATGCCTGAAGAGAGATGCCAACTTAACAATCCGAGACCGAGTAAGAAATGCTGTTATCAGACAGACAGTGGGATCCGCACTTTGTGCCACATTTATTGATAGACAGAAGATCAAGTGGTTTGGCCATGTCGTTAGAATGCAACACCATCAACTACCATCACTGGCCTTACATCAAAGATCATCTGGGACGAGACCAAGAGGACGTCTAAGAAGAAAATGGATTGACGACATCAAACACATTGTATAATCACACGGAATGACACTATCCAGTGCCGCCCACCGGGCGCTGGAACGCAAATTATTCCTCCCCACGACGCTTGAAGGCAGAAGTGAAAGATGACGATGATGATGATGACCCCAGGCTCAGAAGCTCCAGGGTTCAATCCAGGAGAGTCTCAGTGGCGAACTGGTCCAGCCATTTTCCTTGCGCTCCGAAGGTTGTGGGTTCGGTTCCAGGCTACGTCTTTCGGTTCACGAGTGCATTTTTCTCGGAGACTCATGGGGGTCGTCGCTGGAGCTACTGAGTTCGTGCTTTGTGCGATGCTTTTGGCAGGCCGCCCTACAGAAAGAGACTGAGCCATATGGGATAAAACCTAGTGCAATGAAGTCGATACTCTCTACTTTTAAGACTCCAGGGTTCAACAATCTTAGCATAGAGCTGGGAATTTTCCCTAGAACCGTTGGCATCTGATAATATCACACATCCCCTGATCTCTTGGGTAGTGAAGTCGGATACCTAACCTTTCCGGATAAAGGTAAAACAAGTGCTTGCAAGGTGTGCACGTTGTGTTCCAGAGATGTGGATATACAGAAGAATACGTCGTATTTAATTGAAACAAAAACAATCAAATTCAGAGGTTCTAGAGAAACTGGGAATGAAAAGGGAGTTAATGAAAGATTTAAAAAAAAGAGGCAAGTTAAACATTTCGACCACGTTAAAAGACAAAACACTCTTATAAAAACCATACCCGGGGATAAGGTTGAGGGCAAGCGAGCAAGAGTCAGACAATGATACATGTGGGAGTGGAACATCATGGGGTAGACAGACGAACTGCAATCTGACAGAATGTACAGTCAGAGCGAGAGACAGACAGCGTGGAGGCCATTGCAGCCAACCTTCATTGTGGATACGCCGCCTGATTGATTGAAGTTGTGCACGTTAAAATCCCACGGCAGTTGGAAATTACAAAGAGTAGACCATAAGTCACCGCCCTGGTAAAATTGTTAGAAATGAAAAATAACCCACGAGTAGATAGAACATGTGGATGGAATCTGTCTAAAGTAAGCAAACATTGCACATATATGTTGTCGAAGTCGGACATGCTACCTTCAAGGTGCAGACTTATGTATCACACACCACTCTCGAAGAGAGAACGAAGAAGAAAAATTATCCATGTTCAGATCTGTCACAATGTCCGAATTTTTCTTCTTAGTGGTCTGTAATATCAAGGACAAAGTAAATAATTCTTCTTATCAGAAATGCATCTTATCCAGATAAGAGTTCAAGCATATGGTAATGCATTTACAACGTACACTGCATTAATGAATTAGCGTTGAATACGACAGATGTATGACTCAGAAAATATATATGTAAATCGCTAAAAACGTTAATGCGCAAAGTTGGCACAAATATCTAGAGAATAACAGCACTTATTGCACTTTGAAATGAGAAAGCTGCATTTTTTTTTCTCTCTCCACATCTTAGCACCCGTACTCGAGTTAATAAAAATGTCTTTCTATGACATAATTAAATTGAACGCCGCTTTTCGGTTCTTCATTTTGTGACAATCAACTTGACCACCATAAAGCATATTTCTGTACCGCTCCTTTGTTATTTATTAATGATTTTTATGGACAGTCAGGTCTTAGTCAGATATGACTGAGCTACCGTACAACAGTAGACGGTACTACCTGGTTTCTGTTAGCGCCGAACGTTGGGCGGCGCTTACCAAACCCGACACCCCACATTGTGCCAACGGCTTCGGGCGGAAGAGCGCAATTGGGAGGGTACAAGCCTTACCCTGGTGCGAGGAAATGCAAGCTAAAGACAAAACTGTCATGGCAGGGCAGACCAGGCCCTAAGCCTTGGTTGGCGACTGGTCTAGGATCGAAGCTCCGACAGGCGGACAGTTAGAGCATTGCTTTGCTGATCCGGCAGCTTCTGCAGCTTGTCTTGTTCCAGATGTAGGGGTGTTACCTTTCCTCTGGAGTGAACTAGGCAGGCCGAGAGAGGGATCATGCTGCATGGGCAACACATGATCTCTATATTTTAGCCCAGGCTTTGTACTATGGAGTATAACTCCATCCCTGGTCTTAACTGGTCTCGGAATCAAAGCGAGAGGCAACTGTTACGGGTTACAGCGCAAATTGGCCTTATCAGTCACACTCGCTACCGCCATAGTTAAAAGTTATTATGCCTTTTTAGAGCACAAACTATCGTCTGTCAAGACGGCAAGGTGCCAATGAATGATTTTTATGATGTCGAAATTTCTTTGCTATTTCCATTTTTTTTTTTTTTTTGGGTCACTATTTTCCACATATTGTATTAGTTTAATCTTTCTTTTGAAATATATGGATTTTAACTTTAAAGCTTTTTTTTTTTTTTTTTAAGATGTGAAATTACTCAAATTCTAATACTAATAGTAATACCGACGAACCGCACAATTTCCGAAAATAACCGAAAAGTTGTTTTGTTTCGTGTTATTCTCAGTTTTAATGCTCAGTGAAAGAAAGGAAATTTTCATTACATTACTTGTTCATTTTATTGTGTACCATGTTTGGTCTAAACTAATTTTTTGTTTGCTACTGAATGATTTAATTATTTAACCTTAGTATTTCTGTGGTACGGAGTGTATAATAATAAATACAACAACAACAACAACAACAATAATAATAATAATAATAATAATAATAATAATAATAATAATAATAATAATAATAATAATAATAAAAACCCGTAGCAGGAATCTCTTGAGGGTATGCGACGTATTAGGACCATGACATTTTGTGGCGTTGAGTGCACGGGGGGAATAGGTGGCCAGTCTTTCCTCCTGTAGCGAAGGACGATAGTTGAAATCGAAGACTTGTCCGACCGTTCTCGTGACGTTGTCAGAGTAATTTCCTGAGAAGTTTAACAACTCACTCTCTACGCTGGCTCCGTGGCGAAGGTTTTACGGACGTAGTTCGCAATCCCTATTAACAACATTATCGCGTTCGAAACAAAGCTGCTGGCGATTTAGCAGCTGACAGCCTTTCGTTGGATTTTTCTATAAAATGGTATGGGTGCCGGTTCAGAAAGCAAAGACAAACTACTGAACGTAAACTTTGCCAAGAGACCACAACATGCCAAAAAATTCTGGGGTTGCCTGCGACGTCCTGTAAAGGATATGCAACTAACCTAACTCGCTACGCACTGTATAATAACATGTGAAACAATTATTCAATACAACAATCTTTGAATAATGAAGACACAAACAATATTTTGTACAATTTACTGTCTGGCATATTTCGAGAGAGAGAGAGAGAGAGAGAGAGAGAGAGAGAGAGAGAGAGAGAGAGAGAGAGAGAGAGAGAGAGAGAGAGAGAGAGAGAGAGAGAGAGAGAGAGAGAGAGAGAGAGAGAGAGAGAGATCGTGCTACATGGGCAACGTTTGGTCTCTTTCATTCAGCCTAGGCTTTGTGCTATGGAGAGGTAAAACTTTATCCATGGTCTGGTTGCAATTATTATTGAAGCACAATGTAACAATCTATCATTTGTCAAGGCGGCGAAGTGACAGTACAGTATATTTCATCGTAACTTGTCCGATGCATACTCTATTGTTTGTATCATTATTATTAAAATTCACCACTCGAAGGAAAACATTGTTTTGAATTTCTGAAACAATAATCTTTCACGTGAACAAATCATAACTTCACTTACTTTATGAAACAGGGACAAACAAGGAATGAAATGCTTTTACCAATGTTATCATAAAATGAAAATCCACATGCTGTATTTTCCTTAGCGAATTAATTTCTCTGTGTTGTACCAACTCGAAAAGTACGTGGGATTTCCATGTATGGTGCTGGGTTTTCTCTTTCTTTGAGTTATCATTTATAAACTATAAAGGACCTATTTCCGGGCCTTGCTGAGTTTGGGGTATATGGTTTCAGATCCGATCCGATAAGTAGAAATGTGTTCAGTCCCCGTTCAACTGTAACTGGGTCCCTTAAGGAGTTGATTTTCCGCATCAGCTTGTGGAGATTAGAGTTGCGTATTTCGCTTCCTAATTTCTGTACGTTTCTGGCTTGGTGCTGTTTTCTTCTTTGTTGTTGTCTGACATGTCTGGTCAGGTTCGTGCGCTTCTAAGGCTTGGAGTTAACAGATTCTCGCCCCGCTCATGGGGTTATTCTTTCAGGGAGTACTTCATCTGTGGTCTTCCAAAGCGTTGCTCCATCAGTCTCTGGCCTCATATCTTGGTGTTGTTGTACCTTCGTGATCTCCTTCTTGGTGGTACGTAGTTTGTGTCGTCTTCACCTTCTGATACTTTCTCCTCTTCTGTTGCTTCGTCTTCTGCCTGGGACTTGCTTTATGCCTAGCCTATTCGGGCTGTTCCAGCGCTGGTTTGCTTCAGCAAAATATTTGCGAAGAAGCTCTCGGGTAGGTTATTTTCTTGCGAAGTCTTTAGTGCTCTGCTTGGCTGCTTCTGCTTGAAGTTTTGAAGTATTGAACGAGGGGATCTGGCCGACGCTCGACGCTCAGAGGAAAGGCGAGACGGACATATAATCAGATTGCTACTGGAACTATTAGTGTTGGAACTCTTCGCTGGCTGCTGAGGATGGGGACGGAGCGCTTATGGGAATGTTCCGAATGCTGTGATGTCGGTTCCTAAATCAATCAATCAATCGAAGTTGCATTGATTGGCTTCTCCTATTTCTGTGTCATTGTAGCTGGTTTCAGCTGTTATGATCTCTGGCGTTGGTGTATGTTCATTACTGCGTGGGTCTGCTTCGGCTGGTGTAGATGTAGTGGTACTGCTGTCTGTCGCAATTGGGAGTCTTCGTGGCGAAGTGGTCAAGCCATTTGACTGGGCTCCGAAGGTTCGATTCCGGGCCGCGTCCTTCGGTTCATGAGTGAAAATTTTCGGAGACTCCCGTGGGTCCCGCTAGAGCTATGGAGTTCGTGCTTTGTGCGATGCTTTCCGTGCTGTGGAAAGAGACCGAGCCATATGGGATAACACCCGGTGCCATGAAGTCGACCCTGTCGACTTTTAAGCGACTTTTTTGTCTGTCGCAACAGGATTAGCAGTCCCACTTGTCTACTTCTCCCCTGCTTTCTTCTTCTTTGCTGCATAGATGATAGCGTGTCGCTCTGTGACATTCTTGTACGAACCACCCTCTGCACTGTCACTTTGTCGATGATACTTCTCGATAGAGCGCCGAGTCGTTTGATATATGGTGCGATCCCCATATATTTTATTGACATATTTGCACTCGATGAGTGGATGGTAAATATCAAACCAATCGCATTTATTTCTCACAGAAAATTTCATGGTATCCATTTTAAGCTGTGTCCACCGGAAAGCCCAGGTAAGTGTGTTAAAAAAATCGTCGCTTCGAGGTGGGTTGAAACATATAAACATCACGCCGAAGGTAACGTGCTAGCCATTGCGCTACCGTGATCCCCTTTTCAAATATAGTCGAATTTTAAAGTTATTTCAACAAATTTATTTTTAAAACTCTGTTAGATATATCAACATTCTGCCAGCAATTGTCAAACTATAAATTGCCTTGGCAATTGCTGTCAAAATTTTGATGAGGATAGAAGACTAGAAAGAGAAATATAAAAGAGAATACAAAAAACAAACAACATCAACTACTAACGAGCACCTATCCTAACAGACCCACATATCAACATGCATAAAAAAGAAGCTGATAGACGCTTTATTCGTCCCAACATTGTGTTGCCCTTGCCAGACATGGACAGTCATAGAAACACACATCACATTTTGTGAGATGAGATGCATGAGAAGCGAAGCACAGGAATAACAAGAAAATATAGAGACACTGATAAGAAACTAAGAACAACTGTAGAGATAGTACCTTTTACTGACTTCATAGAGCACAACAGAATTATAAGGTTCGGACATTTTTTTAGAAAGGAAGACGATCAATAGCGACTAGGGAATCTACATGAGAAGATCGAGACACGAGGCGAGGGGGCAATCTAGGTAAGCAAAATAGTTCTTAAGCGCTATATTGAGTCAATATTGGAGGGGCGATAGAGAGAGGGAGAGGGAAGAAGAGGGATAGGACGAGATCGATGGAGATTAGATACAGCTGCCAAAGTGTGGGAGGGGATAGAAAAGGGTGGTGGTGGTGGTGGGGGGGGGGGGGGGTTTACTGCTAAGTACCATACGAAAGAATACAAACTAAACAGAGACAAGTTAAATCAAAATTCTTGGAAACAGAAACCAAAGACGCCAGACACAATTTAAAGAAAGTCAATCGTTCTAATCAACAGACACTTAACACTACACATGACAAAACACCGGACGCCTGGCCGACTATCAGGAAGACTGGCAAAAATATATTAACTAATTATATCTTCCCACCTTTCATCCCTGTAACATTTCCAAAATCGCTGTTCTGAAAATGAAAAAAATAGATTCTACCGCAGAAACCTGAGAGTTCCGGGAGATGTCAATTCTTTGTCCTGGGAGAGAACCCGTTCTATTAATATTTCACTCTTTGTTTTCTAACTGATTCATAAATAATTAGCCCCTAAGCAGTTTTGCGCTGTGGGTCTGTGATGTCATAGCGCTATCATATATTCTACACCTGAGAACAAGGAGGTATAGGTGGCCAATCTGTCACTCAAATAGGCAAGATGCGATCCCAGGCGCCAAACTCGCGTCAGACAGAGCTCATTATAATACCATAGCAATTCGCTATCAATTTCGTTAGCGTGCCCCGCCCTTTGTTTTCTAGCCATGTAATAATTTTCTTGTTTTTTTTTTTTTTTTTGAAATCATTTTTACAGGATATTTTTACTGTCAACACCAGCATCTTACTGCTGTTGTTGATGCCTTGATAAGTTTACGTTCAGTAGTTTGCCATTGCTTTCTGAACGACCGGCTCCCATGCCAATTCGTTAAAACCCAGCGCAACGCTTTCTGCTGCCAAATCGCACACAGCTGTGTTTCGAACGCGGGTAAGTGGAATTACGAACCGCGTCCGTAACACCTTCGCCACGGAGCCAGCATTTAATAAATTAGTCATTAAAAAAACTTACTGCGTGTCCTTTGCCGGACGTTGCGATTAATCTTAGCCCCAGGTTTATTTACTAGGTTATTGTGCGTTGAGTAGTTTGCCACTGTTTTTCGAACTAGAAGAAGTTTAATTTACCGGTGTTTGGGGTGAACCCACTACGCGTCTTCAATGATCCAGAAGTTTAAGCGCAAGTGGATTAACAAACTCAGTACCAAAGAAAAAGTAGGTTTGGACTAAAAAAAAAAAACTGGGTAGTAGTTAAATTAAAGGGGGTTGCTTAAGGAAAACTATTTATATAATCCCACGGCAGATACAGGAAGTCGCATAAGACGATTAATAATCCCATGGCACATAATCAGTTAAAACCAGCTGACCTCTAATTACTTCCTTATTATTAATCACGAGGGGGATGGGGGGGGGGGGCGGTGACATAGTGGTTAGTGGGCTTGCCTACCAAGACAGTGGAAGGGTTCAATCCCCGGCATACATAGGGTTATTGTTTTCTACCAGTACGGCTCGAGGGTCGACCCAGCCTCAAGCAAATGGGTTAAGATAGTTGCATGTCCTTTACAGGGCGTAGCAGCCAACCATAGCATTTTATAGCTGTTTATGAATTCTTGGCAAGTTTACGTTCGGTAGTTTGCCGATGCTTTCTGAACGACCGGAACTCATACCTCATGTATGAGGACACCAACGCATTGCGGTCTGCTTCTAAATCACCCACAGCTGTGTTTCGAACGCGGTATGCGGGATTACGAATTGCATACGTCACCCCTTCACCACAATCAAATGGATACCAGGCATTATAATTTTCTGTTAAATGTGGGAAAGGCGACATGAAAGGGAACTGGTCACCCTATCTCATATATTGTAATCTAGAATGTGTGAAGACTTAAGACTTCATATCACAACAGCTGTGCCTGCTGTGGGACTACTTTGACCTTTTATTACTGTAATTCTTTCTGTAAAGTGGCTGATATGTTAAGATGTCCGCCTCTTTCTCGTGCAAATCTGGTTTATTTCATGGTCTGGAATATGAGGTTTGTTTTTACAAAATAAGAAAATGATTATATTTATATACTGCCCATGATCATGGAAACAAAAGCAATCAAATGCAGAGGTACTAGAAAGAAGAAAAAAAGAGTTGATGAAAGAAATAAAAAAAGAGGCAAGTGAAATATTTCCGCCTCGTTAAAAGACATAACACCCTTATAAAAAACCTTACTAGAGGATACGATTGACAGTAAGCGAACAAGAAGTATACAACAATACTTCAACAGATGGAGGAAAAGCAGTCTGACAGAATGTACATTCAAGGCGAAAGACAGACAGCATTGTAGATCCCTTGGTGCCAACCTTCATTGTGGAGATGGCACTCATGAAGTAGTGGATCAGACGTCTGGCTTTCCGGGACAAGAGCGAAAAACTAAGAGGACCATATACGTGTTGCGTGCGTCGAAAATCCATCACCAGATGGATATTGAAATGATCAGCCTGAATTGAGCTCGCCTGCTGGCCAAGCTGTATTGGTTTGAATTAGCGTCGGGCAGATTTTTAAAATTGATCTAGGCTCCCAGATCGAAACAGCCTACAACGGGTACCAGGAAGTGTCTTGGGAAATAAAGGTGGTCACGCACTACTGACTATATCACTCACCATGTGCCGATTGGTTTATAATACAATGGCTTTAGTACTACAGGGTGTATATTTTTAATGACTGTGCAGTGTTTGAAAATATTGCCGGTCTAAGTTTTGTATTTACCTATTATGTTGCATGAACTTTACAAAGGGTGGATACAAAGCTTGGACCGGCAATATTTTCAAACACTGCACAGTCATTAAAAATAGACCCTATACATGCCCAAGCGCATAAAAGAGTCCTCTACTTATAGGCTAAATTACCAAAAAGAATATTTATAACATGCGCGAGTCTCGTGTACGCACATTTGAAACCTCGTCATTACTACGGGATTCGTGCATTGTGCTGATATTCTCATTATGTGATGTAATAAAAAGGCTGACCAGTAATTGTGGTGTTTGTCCATCAAGAATGATGATGATCATTCATTTCACCCAGTGGGGTTGAAAGTATGGAGCCGTGAGTTCTGAGATGGCTGATAAGGCCTATTTTGGCACGAAATGGTGAAGTTGGAAGAAGAATGACTTGCGCAATGAATTGGATTAAAGCGAGGAAGAGTTGCGCAATTCATCGATCACACTCTTTCGCCAGAGTCCATCTGAGTCCAGAGGCAAGACAAGTCAAGACGACTGGAGACGAATACAGGTTGACCAGTAATGAAGAGCACTTCGGCATTTAGTTACTTGTTATAATTTTCAGTTTTATTTATATATGTTTTATTTATGTACGTTTTACGTATATTTTTAAGTTTTATTTATAAGTTTTATTTATATACGTTTTATTTATATTTATTTATTTGTGTTTTATTTATGTATGTTTAAAAAAATATTTTCAGTTTTATTTAAACAATATTTGTGGTAGAAAGCATAAAGTTGAACAAACGGGATCCGTCGGCATGCTTTCAACCGTATTGGGTATAAACTGTGTTAACTGATTCAATGCCAAACAAAAAGTGTATATGGACCAAACATGGTTCACAATCAAATGAACAAATATTAAAACGTCCAATGTCCATTCACTGGGCATTATCATTGCGGAAGATACTTCTAAATGAAACAGATAACAACACAATGACTAGAATGGCGATATACTGCCCTTCTGTCCAAATGGTTAAGTCATATTTGGCGATATATAGGGTGTATTTTTAATGACTGTGCAATGTTTGAAAATATTAGCGGTCCATGTTTTGTATCCCCGTCTGTAAAGTTCATGCAACGATCCATTCATCATGTGCCATGCCGATAAGCGTGGGCTGTCATGTTTTGCCATCTCACTCGATCACCAGAGTCGTGGATCAACTCCGTGTTCCTGTCTCGACCACATGCCACGTGGCCAAGCCATCCAGGTATTTACTTCTCGGTCTTCCCCTTGGTCTTTACCCTTCGATCTTGCTAGTTGTCACCAAGTTCTCCAAGTCGTTTCTTCTTATAACATGCCCAAAAAAGTTTGACTGTCTACGTCTAATGACTCTAATCAGTTTACGATGTTCATTTGTTTCTTATAGGACTTGTTCATTGGTTTCTCTGTCTTTCCATGGTATTATTTGCTTTTTCCTCAGAAACCACATTTCCACAGCCATCAGATGTTTTTCAGCTTGA